>OX459056.1:615000-1180098 GCA_949775005.1 Orthosia gothica
AAAGAGTATTAAAATATGATACTAGTTGTATTCTACGGTGTTCCTAGTAATATTTGTGAAAAGTATCACTGACACCGATTTACAGGACATCGACACAATCTTCGTGACTTTGCAAATTGCAATATTATAGTACTTATTGTACTACTTATCGTACGATTTATTTACTCTTATCACGGGTGCCATTTCCGTGTGGAATATTATTTATATTTCGCAATGGATAAATTTATGAAATGGGGAATTAAAATATAATCATGCATGTACCTATTATGTGGCACTGATAAATCTAAAAGTGAGTACATACATAAATGTGTCAAACATTCAAATAAGGCAATATACGCTTTAAATATTTTCAAGCATGTTGAAATCTGCTGCCACAGAACAAGATGAAATGTACATCTTAGAACTTAGTTTTTATAACAATATAAAAACATAATATTTGTTGTAAATACAAGTGAGTAAGACCTCAAGATTTCCTTACTTGTAAAAATTCTTAAGGACAATCCGATTTGCCAGATATTTGTAGATTATGTAAGTTGCTGAGGTCACACTATTATACTGCACTGATTTACAATACTTGTTACTTGCATACTTGAACTATAAGATTGATCAACGCACTTAAGAACGCCACTGAAGGAGGTAACGTAGCACAAGGCTGCTACGCGCTACGCCGTAGCACTTTCTTCTACGCCTTAGCGCTTTCTTGTACGGCGTAGCACGTAGTGTGACTACTGCGTGGTTGGCGCGGGCTCTTGGTGTGCGAGTTGTGTTGAGTGCGGGGCAGGTTGTGCCGGGGGCAGGTAGTGCCAGTAGGGCGGCGCGTCGCCCGCCTGCGCCTGGCACGCGGCCGCCAGCCCCGCCCAACTGAACCGGTACGCGTAGCGCTTGCCGTGCACCTGGGGAATAATATTACAATCAGCAAGTATATCACAGGAAGAATATTGTACTTCAAGACAAAATGTTTAAGAAATGGTACTGTAGTTTACTATCTACTGACGTTAAAAGTAGTATTCAGCATTTTTTTTTACGAGAGTGCTATAATATCATATGAGATTTTATTCTTGCCCTGTATCACTCAACATTAGAAATCAATTTCACGACGATATAAGTAGCCTCTTTAAACACTGTAAAGTCTTACCAGTTCTTACATAAGTCAATTTTTCAATGAATCTTTAAGAAACATAATTGAACATCCTGTGCGCACGCGGGCAATTTCTGAGAATAGGCTTCGTACACAGCGCGCCAACAACACGTATGGCGAGCGAACTACTTGTTATATTATACCGAGACTTATTAATATTCTACCCTCAGAAATAAATAATTGTATGACAGATAAAAATATAAAATGTAAGCTTAAACAATATTATTTAAGTACTATTTAGATAATGCAGAGATGTTTGTAATACCAACTGGGTCTTTAACTAGTTGGAGATGTTAATGATAAATGATTTTATTTCTGTAAGTTGGTTTGTACAAACGCTTTTACATGTCTAACATATTTTTTTTTAAACTAGATGAGGTCGGCGTTTCCTATCTGACTACTCTGAGAAGAAAGGCTGAAACAAACTCAGAGGTCACAGTCTCTTTTAAAGTCCTGATAAAATCTTGCTTCGATCATGTGAAGACCATGCAGACTTTTGAGGAAAGAACCAGCCAGATTGAGTGGACCTGTCCAGTCAGTGCACGCATTTGTCAGTAACCGAGCAGCTCAACTCAGAATTTAAGGAGCTCAACGATTCGACGAACAATACCAAAGAAAGGACATTCGGGTAGGCCGCATAAACTACTCAAACTGCCAGACCATGATTAAAAACTAAGATAAATTAAAAACAAAATAATGATCCACATAGTCTTCACATTCACAATAATTAAAATAAAATCATATAATACTTTAAAAAGTAAATATTCTTGTCAATGCAAGAAAAAAAATATATTTTTTTTATAAAAATTACAAAATTCATGGTGCAAAATATAAAAAAAAAAATCTAAATTAATTGAATTAATTGGAGCAGCTCACTCCCAAGCCGTTTTATCCTCAACGTAATCTTTAATGCTATAAAACGCTTTTTGGCACAACTTACGTTTAATGAATGATTTAAATTTATTAAGACTTAGATTTTGTACGTGGCTTAGAAGCATATTATAAAAGCGTACACATTGACATCTAAACGAGCCACCTATTTTCTTGGGCCTTGTTGTAGGTACTACAAATTTGTGTTTGTTCCTAGTATTTATATTATGGATATCACTGTATTTTTTAAACAATTTTATATTTTTATGGGCATTTAAAAGATTTTCATAAATATACTGAGAGGGCACAGTCATTACATTAATAAATCATCAAATTGTTATTATTTGTTATCGACAATAACGTTTATTATTGTATAGTTTCCGTTATCTCTCTTGCTTAGGGAATGCTGTAACGATAGTATGTAGATTGTTTTTAGCGTTTTTTATATATATTGCACATACATTTTACATTGATAGACTCAGGATAGCACAAGTTTTAACCTCGAATAATCCTGTACTCTTTTGTATAATTGATACATAATTTTATGAGTGGTAGTCTATGTTATGTCCCGCTGCTGGCTAAGGGCTTCCCTTTTATCTTCCTAAATCTCTCGGTCTTGTGCCATCTCTGGCCTGGCTATGTTCGCCTCCTAATAATTACACCACCTCCGCCGCGGTCTGCTTCCCGACGGCTATGTTGATAACACATGTCTAATGCAAATGAATTATTTTCATTTGTATTGAAAGCGCGAAAATTTTGACTGTCTTAACAAACTGTACTAGTTTTCCAATTTTATCAGAATCAGATTACTTTAATACACAGTGTACCTATAGTAATATTTCATGGTTGTGTAAATCAACTGCAACAGGAAAACTGGAAGCAATTTTAAACGACCTCTAGAAAATAAGGTTTCGGCAGCAAATAAAACATATAATCTTAATTAGTTGACTATCAGCAGCTTGTGAAGTTAAGCGAGAATGACACACACTGCGAGTACACAACGTACGCCTACGTTTCAGTTTTTTTCGTAATTTCCATTAAACGTCTTATCTGAGCACCTGGCAGTACATATTTGAAGGACGAAATAAGGATAAAAACGTCTCGATCTTTGATAAGTATTGCGTTATTCCATTGAACTTCTAAATATTTAGTATTAAAAAAACATTTTTGCAAAAAAATACTACCGACTTACAAACAAAAAACTACAAAATGAAAAATAACTTAAGTTTGGAAGTCGGTGTCTTTCTTGTTTCCCATTTTTTGCGATATGGACACCGACTTCCAAAATTAAGTTATTTTTCACTTTGTAGTTTTTTGTTTGTAAGTCGGTAGTATTTTTTTGCAAAAATGTTTTTTTTTATTTTTCCCTTTTTAGTTGTACTTACCTAAAATAGGCAAGTTGCTTAGTAAGGTGCCTATAACGCCAGAATAGATTACCCGAATAACACGATACTAGAACATAACCGGTGAAATGAGAGATCTGCGTACCCCTTTCGAGCGTACTGGAGTGATGTTATGTTATGAAATGGTATAAACAATAAACCCACATGATGCGATTGCAGCAATCCCGAATGATTTGCCGTCATTTATTGAAGAGTTCTGTTGTATATCTCCGAAGTTCTTCATCAGATCTTCACCAAATTAAAATGGGACCAATTTCAAAACATACTATTTCAAATAAAAAAAGAATTTTCAAAATCGGTCCACATTTGACGGAGATATCGGTGAACATACATAAAAAAATAAAAAAAAACATACAAGAAGTCGAACATAAAACCTCCTCCTTTTTGGTAAGTCGGTTAAAAAAATAACTAAGAAGAAGGTTCGAAAAAGCTTAATTGGACTACGGCTTGTTATACATAGATTAAAAGTATCTAGTCTAAGGTAGAATAAAAGCCATTAATAATATAATAAAAGATTATATTTTTTCTTATGTTTTCTACTTATTTAATAAAATATTTCTCTGTATGAAAAAACGTATTGCTGATGATCAATACGAACCAGTTTGTGATGACGCTTTTTTTATTAGCAATTTGGTTCACTGCAGTCAGGAGCGGTAACTTCGATTAAACCTAAGTGACCGAAGTGAAGTTATTCTAGTGTGTCGTATTATAAGCTATAATAGTTATTTATGCTACAAGTGCGGAAGGTAGGTGATTTCCGATGAGTGGCATTTTTATTCACGAGCGAGCGAAGCGAGTGAGTGGATAAATCGACACAAGTCGGAAATCATCTTACGTACGTGTATCATACAATATTTTACTATGCATTGTGCGAGGAAATAAACAAAATTAATAAAATGAAATTAATAACATGGCGGGCAGCGGGCTTATTCAAGCGCGTTCAACATATCCACAGATTAACTAATAGTTCCTCGGGCATATCTACTGCGCATGTGCGAATTGCTTTCACATCGTAACGCAATAAGGCACGAGCAAAATATACGTTCTGCCAAACATATTTAATGAATATTTAAAATTAATTTATTGATCAAAAACTAAATCTAGAGTAATTATAAACGCCTAAAATAAAGTATTAGTTTTATTTTACCTTTTATATGAATGATAATCTGTACATAACTAATTTTTAAAACTTTTCTCAAATAATAAAAACTCTATGCGTCGGGCTGACGTTGGAGTTAAAAATTAAAAAAGTACAGGAAAGTAAAAAGCACTAGTGAAAAAAAGTGACACTTTCCGCACAGTTTGGCTGCTTGGAAAACCGCTCTTTTCGAAGACATGCATTGTAATAGTTATTTATGATACAAGTGCGGAAGGTAGGTGATTTCCGATGAGTGGCATTTTTATTCACGAGCGAGCGAAGCGAGTGAGTGGATAAATCGACACGAGTCGGAAATCATCTTACGTACGTGTATCATACAACATTTTACTATGCATTGTGCGAGGAAATAAATAAATTAATAAAATGAAATTAATAAAATGGCGGGCTGATTCAAGCGCGTTCAGCATATCCACAGATTAACTAATATTTCTTCGGGCATATCTACTGCGCATGTGCAACTAGCTGTCACATCGTAACGCAATAAGGCACGAGCAAAATATACGTTCTGCCAAACATATTTAATGAATATTTAAAATTTATTTATTGATCAAAATCTTAATCTCGAGTAATTAAAAACGCCTAAAATGAAGTATTAGTTTTATTTTACCTTTTATATTAATGATAATCTGTACATAACTAATTTGTAAAAAAAAATCTCAAACAATAAAAACTCTATGCTTCGGGCTGACGTTGGAGTTAAAAATTAAAAAAATACAGGAAAGTAAAAAGCACTAGTGAAAAAAAGTGACACTTTCCGCACAGTTTGGCTGCTTGGAAAACCGCTCTTTTCGAGGACATGCATTGTAAAATACTTTACTTATGATGTAGTAACGCAGCGGGTGCGACAGCTTATCGTAGTTCATGTTGGGCTCTTGCTTGCACCGGCCCCAACGCCGTACCACCTCGTGTAGTAATGTCATGTGTAGTACATACCTTGCTCATGATGTTCTTGTCGTAGTAATAGCGCAGCGCGCGCGACAGCTTGTCGTAGTTCATGTTGGGCTCTTGCTTGCACCGGCCCCAACGCCGTACCACCTCGTGTAGTAATGTCATGTGTAGTACATACCTTGCTCATGATGTTCTTGTCGTAGTAATAGCGCAGCGCGCGCGACAGCTTGTCGTAGTTCATGTTGGGCTCTTGCTTGCACCGGCCCCAACGCCGTACCACCTCGTGTAGTAATGTCATGTGTAGTACATACCTTGCTCATGATGTTCTTGTCGTAGTAATAGCGCAGCGCGCGCGACAGCTTGTCGTAGTTCATGTTGGGCTCTTGCTTGCACCGGCCCCAACGCCGTACCACCTCGTGTAGTAATGTCATGTGTAGTACATACCTTGCTCATGATGTTCTTGTCGTAGTAATAGCGCAGCGCGCGCGACAGCTTGTCGTAGTTCATGTTGGGCTCTTGCTTGCACCGGCCCCAACGCCGTACCACCTCGTGTAGTAATGTCATGTGTAGTACATACCTTGCTCATGATGTTCTTGTCGTAGTAATAGCGCAGCGCGCGCGACAGCTTGTCGTAGTTCATGTTGGGCTTCTGCTTACGCCGGCCCCAGCGCCGCGCCACCTCGTCCGGATCCGACAGACGGAACTCGCCCTCGTTTGGGGGACCCTGGGGAGGTAAGAGACGGTGAGCATTAGGTAGGCAGTCCACTGGGTTCCTAAAACATTGCTATAATGTGTACTGTAATCTTCATGAGATACACTGAAATGCTAAGCTAGCTGCATCGTTATAAAAATGCCGTCGGCTCTTTTATAAATGAGCCTATGACAAAAATATAAATTAGTCGCAACTCTACAAATCTGACATCAATAGGTATACCCAATATTTACAGAGAAAAGTGGCACAATTTCGCATCCGAGTCTTCAGGTCTTGCCGCAGAGACATTTCTTCCCTATGTTATTTATTTATGCAATCATACATACAATAACGAATAATAATCGTTAATACAGAATTAAATAAGCAGTGCTTAGGTGCAGCAGACTACGTACCTCCCAGCAGATGCCGGGCGCTCCCGCCGCTAGCTCCTCCAGCAGGAACTGCCACAGTTGCACCTGACCGCCAGAGGCACGGACACAGCCCGTCAGGGCGCCATACGGATCTGGAACAATACTCCATTGTCAATGACAGGTCATATATTTTTTGTCTTTGTCTTCTTTGCGCCAAGTGCAAAGGGCAACCAAAGACCTTATACGTATTAAGAAGTATAAGGTCTTTGAGGGCAACTGATAGAAATCCGACGACTGACGAAACACGAAGTTTGCCGAGGAACATTAATAAAATTGTGGTACTGTACACTCCTAAAGCCTACACTACTATGATACAGTCTATGCAGCAATTTTCTTTCGGAGTCCATGTCACAAAGGTCACAAGTCGATGTTATTTACACCGACTACAGTAAGTGTTTCGACCGAATAGATCACGATATCTTAATACAGAAACTCCTCTTGATGGGTATAAGGGGTAATCTCTATCGCTGGTTTGCGTCTTACATTGAGAACAGATGTCAGACTATTGTCCTTAATGGTAACTCCTCCAGAGCAATGAGCATTCCTTCCGGGGTGCCACAAGGTTCATTGTTGGGGCCTCTTTTATTTAACATCTTCATCAATGACGTCACGGCGTGTTGCCGACACTCAAAAATATTGCTTTATGCAGACGACATGAAGATCATGAAACAGGTCTTTACGTATGAAGATGCACTTTTACTGCAAGAGGACTTAAATAGCTTCAAAAATTACTGCAAAACCAATAAATTAGATTTGAATGTCTCAAAATGCTATGTTCCTTCACTCGCAAACCGAACCCGATTCACTTTGCTTACGAAATTTCGGACATACCAATAACCAGAGTGAACCTCATTAGGGACCTGGGAGTAACCTTTGACTCAAAACTTATTTTCGACACGCATGTTGACAACATAGCTAAAAAGGCCTCTAGGGCACTTGGTTTTATACTCAGAATCTCGTCACAGTTCCGAAGCATCAAGACCATTAAAATACTGTACTGTTCTTTCGTTCGCAGTCACTTAGATGCCTCTCAAGTTTGGAACCTCACATATAACGTTTACATCAATTGACTAGAAGGCATTCAACGAAAATTCTTAAGGTACATTCAATCCCGTTCAAGAGTACATTTGCCCAATTACGTCACTCGCTGCAGGAAGTTTCATATTCTTCCTCTTCACGAGCGCAGAAAAATTGCAGACTTGGCATTTTTATTCAGAATAATGAACCGATCGGCGGATATACCAGATTTAGTGAATAAGATAGGACTGCGTGTACCTGGTGCATATTTACGCAGACCTCACTTACTGGACACACCGATGGTGAGAACTTCGTATAGACAAAACGCGTTCCTGGTTAGAGTGAGTCGTCGTCGGATTATTATTTTAAGTACAAATATGTTTTTTTTTGTGACTATTTTTGTTGTTAATAGCTGCGCTTATTATATAGATTCTTAGTTTGTAGTACCGTTAGTTTGTAAAGTATTATATTTTTGTTTCACTATAGTGAAAACTTGTAATTGGCCTTATTTTTATTATAAAGACCAAGCATTTTTGTTATTAGCTGTAAGTTTTCCAAATAAAATAAAATAAAATAAATAAATCATTCTCGTCACTCCGCACATCTATATCAACATTCTCATCCATGCAATCTCTTTTGATGTACTTCAACATGTTTAAATAAATAATTATTCAAAGTATTGTGCCGTACACACTACTTTTTAGGGTTCCGTACCCAAAGGGTAAAAACGGGACCCTAAGACTCCGCGGTCCGTCTGTCTGTCAGCCTGTCTGTCACCAGGCTGTATCTCATGAACCGTGATAGCTAGACAGTTGAAATTTGCACAGATGATGTATTTCTGTTGCCGCTATAATAACAAATACTAAAAACCGATTGTTACATTTTCGACAAACTCAAATTTAGGTATCTAGTCGCACACAGCAACATTACGCGTACGCACACATTGAAACTACTGAGCGCTCGAGTTTATACATCACTGAAATAATATTGGTCCTTGATATTATTTTTTAATTTTATTGAAGTTGATTCAGGAAGGTTAGTTGGCACTTTGAAAATGCATTTGGTAACTGTTACAAACCGTCGTCGTAAAAAGTAGGTTATTATTCTCAACCGACTTCAAAAAAAGGAGGTGCTCCATCTATTCGATCCGTATTTATCCGCGATTTTCTTAAAAACTACTTATCCGATACTGATCGGGTTTTCCTCAATACATGTATGTTTTTTCAGGGAAGGTTTTATTGTATAATATATTAGGATCTGATAAAGATCTTCGGAGATAGACAATGGAACTCTTCAATAACAAACAGCAAATGACCTGCGATTACTGTGATCGTATGTTTATGTTTTCTTTTCACCATACCATAATATAACATCACGCCTGTACGGTTTTAGGGGGTAAACAGATGTATTTAGTATAACCAATATAGAGTACCTACAAAAACTAAAAAGAGAAAAATAATAACTTTCCTGTGTCGAAAAACGAAAAACAATAGGTACCGACACCGACTTCCGAAAAGAAAATTAGTTTTCACTTTGTTGTAGTAAGTAGGTATTCTATTAAAAAAAATTGTTACGTGAAATAAGTAGATAAAACGAAATAGTTTCCGGTCACAAGGAATAAAAAAACATGAATTGAACATTTTGCATTACATGGAAAATGTTTTATTTTTGCATTATCTAAAAGTTTTGTAGCATTACATAATGAGCAGGAGCTAATGACATACTACCCAAAAACCATGAAAATTACACCCATGACAAAAAAATGTCAATTTAACTTCGGCGTCATCTTGTATTATGGTTTTGACCCCATATTCGATTTATGGGACCCCAAAAACCATGAAAATTACACCTATGACGAAAAGATGTCAAATTTTCGTCGGCGCCACCTTGTATTTTGGTTTTGACCCCATATTCTTTACTAGAAACCCTAAAAATCATGAAAATGACACCCATGACGAAAAGATGTCAAATTTTCGTCGGCGCCATCTTGTAGTAGGTTTGGTTTGGTTTTGACTCCATATTCGATATAAGGACCCCAAAAACCATGAAAATGACACCCATGACGAAAAGATGTCAAATTTTCGTCGGCGCTATCATGTATTTTGGTTTTGAAAATCATGAAAATGACACGCCGAAACGGCGCCATCTTGGTTTTGGCCCCGTATTCGTCTTACATACATATATACAAACCAGTTAAAATCATAAATCTCCTCCCACACGTCCCCTTCTAAACTTCACCGCCGACAGCTTAACCTTACCCATCCAAATCCTAACCTCACTAAGAGCTGCCTAAACCCACCCATTTCTCAACCTTGTCAACAACTGCTTAACACCAACTATCCAAATCCCGATCTTACCCAACATAATTTCTAAATCACATTCTAATAATAATAGGAAACTCTAACATATTTTTATTTCAGTCCGATAAAACATCAACTCCTTTCGATCACGACAAACATCGAGGACGGTACTCACACGCATGCACACTACAATCTTTTTATTACTTTTATCGTATTTATTTATTTGCGAGAAAGCGATACGCCCGTCCTTCTCCGAGCGCTTCTGTGCGCGGGATGATGAGCCCCGATTGCAAAATGTATGTAGAAGTCGGCAAGTGTTTTTTGGGCTGATAATAAAAAAATAGAATGATTTAGGTAAAAAATAGTTAGCTGAACCTGTAAAGGATATACCGTAATTTCTTTTAATTTTGAAGATAAAATATTCTGTAAATATACCTAAACTGGGACCTATTCTTACCCTACTTTTTTTTATTTTTTTTGCGATTATTGTGATGGGCAAAACGTATTTGTGCGAGAATTTTGTATGATGTCAATCTGGAGTTGAATATATTATCTTTAAATTAAGTCCATGACATCTTCACATTGGTGATTGAATATACATTAAAAAGATACCTGAAAAGTACTGTTATTTGTAGAAAAATTTAATAGTTTTCTTAGGGGGGCTCCCATATAACAAACGTGATTTTTTTGCCGTTTTTTGCGATAATGGTATTATGTAAACTAAGCTGCATCACTTATATAAAACGAAAAGTAGCGAAGTTCGAAAGCATTCGAACTAAACACTACGTCAGCTACATAAAGATGATAAAGTCGGTAATTCTTCGTATAACTGTTCCTGTATCCTGTTATTGTTCCTCGTTTAGGTAGGTACTAGACAGACGACGGCGACGTCCTTGATATACAGATAACACTATGTCATTTCTTTATCTACAAATATATAGGGACGAACATTTTTAATAAGAATGCGCCCTATAGTACATTTTAACCAAATTAAAAAAAAAACGAGCCAAGTGCGTGTTGGACTTCGCACATATAGGGTTATGTACCAAATGTAGAATATATTGGTATATACGTGGGACACTCAGAAAGTTTTGCGAAACTAAAAAAAATTGTTCTATACGTACATATATTTTTATTAAATCTTTTCAAAGTACTTTCCACCAGCCTCTATACAAAGATTCATGCGCCTAAACCAGTTTTCAAAACACTTTTTCCAGTCCGCCGCAGACACCTCGTTTACAGCCTGCTCGAACGCAGCCAGCGCATCTTCCGGCGACGAAAATTGTATCCCTTTGAGCTGATTTTTTATTTTTGGGAATAAAAAGAAGTCACACGGTGCTAGATCAGGGCTGTAAGGAGGGTGACCCAGGAGTTTGACTGGCGTGCTGTCCAGGAAGTCCCTCGTTTTGAGTGCGGTGTGCGCAGGTGCATTGTCGTGGTGGAGCAGTAGCCCGCGGAGCCCTGTGTTTGGTCGCTTGTTGCTTATAACAGAGAAAACTTCTGGCAAACATTTGGTAGTATACCATTCGGCATTAATGCTTCTTTGATCCCGTAAGGGAATTGATACCAAGTGGCCAGTCAAATTAAAAAAGCTAGCGATCAAAATCTTACCCCCGCTTCTAGATCGCTTCACTTTGGTAGGCGTTGGCTCATTTTGAAACACCCAAACAGTCGACTGGCGCTTGGTTTCTGGGTCGTATTGATAAATCCAGGACTCATCACCTGTAACGATGTCGTAAACACGCCGAGACGAGCCTGCTTCAAATTTGTTAAGCATATCACGGCACCATTCCACCCGGGCCTGCTTCTGAGCATCGGTGAGGTTGTGCGGCACCCAGCGTGATACTATCCTCCTCACGCGAAGATGGCTGTGTAGAATCTCGTGAACGCTTCCCGATCCAATCTTCAATATGTGTTGAATCTCCTGATATGTAATTCGCCTATTGTCTTGGATTAAATTTTTCACTGCTAGCACGTTTTCTTCGGTAACAGCCGTCAAAGGGCGACCGCTTCTTTCGTCATCCCCCAAAGTTGGTCGACCGCGCTTGAATTCGTTATACCAACGATACACGGTTGCCTTGGAAGGGCCTTCATCCATGAATGCCATTTGAAGTCTATCGTACGATTCATCCGGTTTCAGGCGACACTTGAAATCGTATAAAATCATAGCTCTAAAATGTTCCCGGCGCAGATCCATATTTCAGTGAGACACAATACTTTGAATTAACTCGCAAAAAATGTGGAGGGAAATTTTGAAATTGGAACTTACTTATTTTTACTTATAAATAATCATATTTTCGAAAAACATTATAACTGGCCAGTCTCCCATATATAAAAACTTTTTTTCGCAATACTTTCTGAGGGGCCTGGTACGTGGGACACTCAGAAAGTTTTGCGAAACTAAAAAAAATTGTTCTATACGTACATATATTTTTATTAAATCTTTTCAAAGTACTTTCCACCAGCCTCTATACAAAGATTCATGCGCCTAAACCAGTTTTCAAAACACTTTTTCCAGTCCGCCGCAGACACCTCGTTTACAGCCTGCTCGAACGCAGCCAGCGCATCTTCCGGCGACGAAAATTGTATCCCTTTGAGCTGATTTTTTATTTTTGGGAATAAAAAGAAGTCACACGGTGCTAGATCAGGGCTGTAAGGAGGGTGACCCAGGAGTTTGACTGGCGTGCTGTCCAGGAAGTCCCTCGTTTTGAGTGCGGTGTGCGCAGGTGCATTGTCGTGGTGGAGCAGTAGCCCGCGGAGCCCTGTGTTTGGTCGCTTGTTGCTTATAACAGAGAAAACTTCTGGCAAACATTTGGTAGTATACCATTCGGCATTAATGCTTCTTTGATCCCGTAAGGGAATTGATACCAAGTGGCCAGTCAAATTAAAAAAGCTAGCGATCAAAATCTTACCCCCGCTTCTAGATCGCTTCACTTTGGTAGGCGTTGGCTCATTTTGAAACACCCAAACAGTCGACTGGCGCTTGGTTTCTGGGTCGTATTGATAAATCCAGGACTCATCACCTGTAACGATGTCGTAAACATGCCGAGACGAGCCTGCTTCAAATTTGTTAAGCATATCACGGCACCATTCCACCCGGGCCTGCTTCTGAGCATCGGTGAGGTTGTGCGGCACCCAGCGTGATACTATCCTCCTCACGCGAAGATGGCTGTGTAGAATCTCGTGAACGCTTCCCGATCCAATCTTCAATATGTGTTGAATCTCCTGATATGTAATTCGCCTATTGTCTTGGATTAAATTTTTCACTGCTAGCACGTTTTCTTCGGTAACAGCCGTCAAAGGGCGACCGCTTCTTTCGTCATCCCCCAAAGTTGGTCGACCGCGCTTGAATTCGTTATACCAACGATACACGGTTGCCTTGGAAGGGCCTTCATCCATGAATGCCATTTGAAGTCTATCGTACGATTCATCCGGTTTCAGGCGACACTTGAAATCGTATAAAATCATAGCTCTAAAATGTTCCCGGCGCAGATCCATATTTCAGTGAGACACAATACTTTGAATTAACTCGCAAAAAATGTGGAGGGAAATTTTGAAATTGGAACTTACTTATTTTTACTTATAAATAATCATATTTTCGAAAAACATTATAACTGGCCAGTCTCCCATATATAAAAACTTTTTTTCGCAATACTTTCTGAGGGGCCTGGTATTAGTAAAATATATGTTATAACTAACATTATTACCAAATTTCATGTTCATAGGTCAATGGGAATTAAAAAGTTTTTCGGAACAAAATTGTTTTGACAGACGACGGACAGACAGACGGACACGTCAGTGACAGCAAGGGTTCCGTATTCGAAGGGTCCAAACTTAGCCCGTTTGGACCCTTCGAATACGGAACCCTAAATAGAGGATGTTCTCAATTCAATTGCATTATTTGACATACTCAAGTGGAAGAAATCTCAGTGCTTATAAGGAATGATTGCATGTTAGGTAGGTACATGAGGTGTTCTTATGATGTCATGCGTGCATACATTATCCTTGCGGCGATAAAACGCAGACGTGTGCTAGACACGGTCACACCGGTCACTTACATGCTTTTAAATTATCATGCAGCTGCTTTGTCATTATTTTGCATTTGTTTTCTTTGGTGACTCAAACGGCTTTGTAAAACTTACATCAATTGCATATTTATTTACACTTAGGTACTTCTTATATCTTATTTGTAAAAACGTCAATCTTTTTTACCTCGGCACCCGCGTTTATTTTCACCGACTTCAAAAAAAGGAGGAGGTTTTCAATTCGTCGGAGTCTTTTTTATTTTTATGTATGTTCCCCGATTACGCAAAGGCGCCTGGACCGATTTGGAAAATTCTTCTCCTGTTTGCAAAGGCTTCCCAGGTGGTCCCATCTTCATGAGATCAGGATTTGATGATGGGATCTCGGAGAAATCGAGGGAACTCCTCAAATAAAAACTTTTGAACAAAAAAATCAAACCGACTTCCAAAACAACGGTTTGATTTTTAGGGTTCCGTACCTCAAAAGGTAAAAAAAGGAACCCTTATAAGATCAAACCGTTGTTTTGAAAGCCGGTTTGAATTTTTTGTTCAAAAGTTTTTGTCCGTCTCACTTGTCCGTCTGTCCGTGTGTCACCACCGATTTTCTCAGGAATGGGTGGAGCTAGCAAGTTGAAATTTATACCAAATACTGACATCTATAGTCCTAGTTATTAGGTGTATAAAAATCAAGGTCCTGAGTCATCACGATAAAACTTGTAAGTACCAAATGTTTATCTTAATTACAAACTTTTTTTTTAAAATTTTCCCTGTACTTGTGCTGTAAGACCTTGCTTTTAACCAAAATTGACAATTCTAGGTCAACCGGAAATACCCTATAGGTTTTGGATCGAAAACCTATAAGGTAGTTCCCGTTATAGTTACCTAATTATGTTGGTGAATGTAGCTGTTTGTACGGAACCCTCGGTGCGCGAGTCTTACTCGCACTTGACTGGTTTTTTTGTTGCAAAATTGCACATAAAATATTATTTGTATCTGTTTTAATTTTGAAGGAAAGAATCTTTCCAATTCTTGTAAAATGATGTCAAATTTCAGTAACAGATAATAAATATTTCATCATTTTGATAAGTGTCTTGACGGAGGAGTCTCCCACACTAACTCTAAGCAGCTAATATCAGCTGAGACTGCTGATAATATCGCTATCAGCTTTATTTACTTTTATTCAAAAATCAAACATAGGTACTCGTCGTAACTGTCTAATGACGCAACAGTTTTTTTTTATTTACGCATATTATATTCCCCAATGTTAACGTAAGTAGTACTGGCTGTGCGCCCGCTCGGAGCCAGAATATCAATTATTGAACAGGTTTTTGAATTGGTTTTGTTTGCAAAATATTCTTTGATTTACATATGCTATTTCAGTTTTGCAGAAATTGTAGCCATCATATTTTCTGTGTTAAATATATAGATATATTTATTTGCTAAAACACGTGTATACATGCAAGAATAAATAATCCGTGCATGCAGGATAAAACAATAAAAAAACAAAAAGTTCGGACATGTTTGCCACCTAATATGGCATGCAAATATTTTATAAGTTAACATTATGAACAGTTTGAAAATAAAAACACAAAATGAATTTAAGCACAATAATTAAAAATATAAAAAATAATAATAATGTCAAAATATCAATCAAATAAAAATGTAGGTCAAATCTTTGTAAAAATCAATCAAATGTTAATGTCTTGAGCAATTACAAAAATAAACTTAAACACAATAAAATTAAATATTTTAGTTAAATATTTAAACATCCAAGTTGTTTTGGAGGAATATCCAAAAGTAGCGAAATAAGGTGAACAAAGCGTAAGGAGGTGAAGGTATTGTTTTTTTTAAAACAAACCATTAGTTATACGAAAAAAACATATTTCACAAATAATGTAGGTACATGAATCAATAATAAATATATATATTTTATCAAACCTTTTAACTTAGCCGTTACTAAGGATTATGCTTTAGAAATTAACCGTTTTACGGCAGTGGAAGGCCCTTAAGTCTGTTCCATAAATAAGTAGTTATCTATTGGAGAACAAAACTATTTTCCCGTGTAGGACAATATTGTAGGAAGGAATCGACATAGTGCCCCTGACTGTCGCTTAGTCATTTCCTCTACTGAATCAATGTTATTCCATTCAACTGTACATAATATACTAGCCCTTGATTTCTGAATTACGAATTTGAAGTTAAGTATTTGTCAAACTCTACCAATTTGCCAGTTTGACAGTTTTCCATGTACTTAAGTACCTGGAAAACTGTCAAACTTATGCATTTGCACGGTAGAATCAATTTTTATTACTTGTAAATTTTAACGTTCAAAAGTGCCGCATAATGGCCTACTTGAAATAAACAAATTTGACTTTGACTTTGATTAAAATATGGTTTGACACGTTCTGAACTCGAAATTCACCGAAACCAGTCCTTAGCAGTCATATTAGTATATCTGTAGCATATCCAGATAAGTAAAGATGTTATTCACCGTGATACAGATGCTGGAAGCGGCGATGCTCACTCGTGCTGAGCCACAACATCACTGGTACAGTCACGCTCACATTATCACTTGCTTCGTATAGCTAAAGTTATGTTGCACGGACCAGTTCAATATTTTGTGACGCTAGTATTAATTCCACCAGACACACACTATTTTATTTAACTATTTCTTTTTTACACACTATATAATATTTGTTAACGTTTTGGAGTTTCACAATGTACAACAGATATTATGTACAACATTCAAGTGGGTTCTATTTTCATAGATTTTTTTTCAAGAAAAAAAAAAGTCTCTTGTGCAACATCTGCGACGGGTCTCGGAAGCCGGATATGCGGCCGGATGCGGCACCGGAAGCGTGCGAGTGTGGCGGAAGAGCCGGAGCGCCGCCCGCACTGCGCCGGGGGCGGGCGGGGAGACGTGTGTCGCGCCCGCATAGATCCTATCAGGATCTTTGCGTATAAATTAACTGTGAGAAAGTGTTTTTTCCTATAAAAAGTGACAAACCTATGTGCGGCGTGGTGTTTGTGTGAAGTGAAAGTCTTTTTAAGTTCTTTACATATGAACAAACTAAATATACCTTCAATGTCGGCCAGATACACTCTTTACACAATACAGTTTAATAAGTTTTCATTTATACACCAATATTATAAAGAGAAAAGATTTTTTTGTTTGTTTGTTTGTACCTAATAGGCTCCGAAATTACTGGACCGATTAAAAAAATTCTTTCACCAATACAAAGCTACATTATTCTTGAGTAATATAGGCTATTTTTTTAACCTTGAAAACGGGCGGGGTAGCTAGTATTTCATAAAAACGAGGACACTTTTTATGAATTAAATAACTTCTGCTTTTTACGCCCGTAAAAAACTAAAAACATTTTATTAACCTCAGTGAACTTAAAAATCGTTTTGTTGGGCTCTAAAGTGACAAACATAACATTATAACTCTACAACTTCCTCAGACTAAATATTGTATGTGCTCTGAGACTACTTCATAATGAATGATGCTAACTAATGCTGCACCCTCGTCGCTAATCCGGTGTACCTCATGTCTGTGGAGGGTGGCTTAGTCCCGCGCGGGAGACGGACTAATGAAGACATCACGCTGAGCCGGCGAGCTGTTCAAACGTTGAGCTGTTGAGCTGATGTTGAGCCACCGCCTCTAACAGAACATTTAATATTACAAGCGCGACCAGACTCTTTGGTCCTATTAAAATGTCTATAAAGTTACTAAAATGTCGGTGTAGAGAGGAAAATCAGAGACTATATTAATTAAGACTCAAGTGGAAGGTGAAGTGATTAAAAGGGTAAGCTTGATGTTATGTTGTGCCTGAGTAGAATTAATATATTCTTTCTGTTGCCAAGAACTTTCCAATGCCTGGTTATCAGCCGTCGGCATCCTGTTCGAACGCCATTCGCCCCTCTGCTGGCGACATAAAGGTATTATTAATCTTGTAAATAATTCTTCTCTGTGTTGCTGACGCACGAGCCTCTCATTAATTTTTTAATTTGTATTAGTAAACCTACACATTTTCTATAAAATTCTAGCAATGTAAACGCTCCCACGTTTGTGTCAAAATATTTCAGTGAATAAGCACGCGCACGCGCACGTACGTGGATCGAAAAACAGTGCTGATGAAAATGATGTACAACATCGTCCAAAAATGCAACAAGGTAAAATAAACATCCGACTAGTAAACAAGACAGGTATTTTTATTCAGGATCTCTCTATAACTCTGAGTCAATTTCTATTCATGCAATGAAACAAACAAACGTGCAGAGAATCGATCTGCAGACTAGCATTTAGCCAACTACGTTAGCTATCAGTAACACCGGCTGCAGCTCAATATCAGAGTTTCTGTAACCTCCACAAATCAGTATCTGGATAAAAGGTATAACGCCATGGCAAGACTGGTTGTCGAACATTCTGACTAATGGCTTCTCGTAAAAACAACAAATTTTTACAAATCATAGCCGCGACCGACGGTTTAACATTCTCTGCGAGGTACGAAGGGGTCCCAGTATGTAATGGATCCATGCAAGGATCGACTTGGGCAAGAATTGCTTACTCTTGCTGTTATTATTTAAAGTTAAACATAAGGACAAAACATTGTGGATATTGCTAATATAATATCATCATTGACCACGTTTGTCGGCGCGGCGACGCGGTGACGGCGACGGCGCGGCTTTTTAGTGATTTTGATCTTGCATCAAAGTATGTTCTTTAAACTACCTGGAAAGCCCATACAAGCCTACAATTATCGTACGACTTTTTATTTCATTTGCCAACTTCCTGCGAGAATGGTGATTGTTATAATTGCCGAACACCACGCAACAAACATTATGTCAAGCATGCGTCACTGTAGCACCAATGAATTGGCCACACATAAGTCATTGTTAAAAGTCGCTTGTGAATGCCTATCACACATCTATACCAATATTATAAAGAGGAAATATGTTTTTGTTTGTTTGTTTGTACCGAATAGGCTACGAAACTACTGGACCGATTTAAAAAAATATTTCACCAATAGAAAGCTACATTATTCCTGAGTGACATAGGCTATTTTTTAATCCCGAAAACGGGTCCTGTAGGGCTGTAACCGCGGGGAACAGCTAGTGCCAAATAATTTAATAAAAAAAGAATGCCTTCAGGTACACGCACGCATCTAATATCGAGAATCGAACCCAATACCGCAAGCGCATCAGTATCTACTGTTACCAGTAAACAAATAAAACAGTTCATCTCCAAACACATTACTTAAAAAAACAATTCGGTGACAATTTAATGAAAACCAGATAAGCGGCGGGGTTGCTCCGTAATGCGAGCGCCACCGCGCGTCATGCATAATGCAGGGCAACCCGCGGCGCGCGCCAATGTCGCGCCCCCACGACCTGGCGTGATCCTCCGGAGACGGGTCAAGTAATAACGGTGGAATAGAGTTAGCAGGGATGATGGGACTGTCAGACTCAGATTTATTGGCAAGTAATGCCACTGATAAGGATGCTTTGGAGAAGATGTGAATTTTGAAAGCTGATCTAAAGGGTCAGTAGAAATAAGATAGAGATGGATCTTCTTTTGTTAGTGTCAGTACGGTTCTTATGTGAAGAAATCTATCTTTTCGTGCCACTTGCTCAAAAAAGTTACATTCTATGCCATAAAAAGCGAACATAACAGTAGTCATTTTTAATCTGTTAAAAACAGGGAAAGAAAATTGTACTGAATTTCATTCATCCTCTAGGGGGAGAATGTGATTTAAATTTGGAATACTTACCGAAATTTATACTGAACTACATCTGTGTTTACACCATTGAGTTTGTATATAAAGCATTATACATCTTTTTGAAAAAGGAATACGCATTTATTATGCAGTTATGATTATTAAATAAAATTACGAAAACCGACGAGGCCGTATGAGCTTGATGCCTTTACTTTTCCGACAAAAAAATATTAGTCTAGGAATTTGCCACGTTTTTGTTTTCTTGAAATACATAAACGTTAAGTTTATTTTAATTTATTTTTATAAGTCATTATTTTTAATAAATGCTTTTCTCATATTATTATTGTGTTAATTTTTTCGCAAATGGTACGAAAAGTAGAGTATTTTCCTCGGTGATAAAGCTGTCTTAGTCTTGGGTGAACTTAAATCCCTCGCTACACTCAGGACTCGTCTTTAATCCGCTTCGCTCGTGATTTAAGATTTTAACACCCTCGCTACGCTCGGGAGTAAACCTCGAGACCTTCGTTGCGCTCGCGATTTAAATCGTCACCCACGACAGAAGACACTGCTTTATCCCCTTGGTTAATAATCTACTATTTCGTACCACTTGCTCAAAAAAGTGACATTCTATGCCACAAAAAGCGAACATAACAATAGTCATTTTTAATCTGTTAAAAACAGGGAAAGAAAATTGTACTGAATTTCATTCATCCTCTAGGGGGAGAATGTGATTTAAATTTGGAATACTTACCGAAATTTATACTGAACTACATCTGTGTTGACACCATTGAGTTTGTATATAAAGCATTATACATCTTTTTGAAAAAGGAATACGCATTTATTATGCAGTTATGATTATTAAATAAAATTACGAAAACCGACGAGGCCGCATGAGCTTGATGCCTTTGCTTTTCCGACAAAAAAAATTATTAGTCAAGCAATTTGCCGCGTTTTTGTTTTCTTCAAATACATAAACGTTAATTTTATTTTAATTTATTTTTATATGTCATTATTTTTAATAAATGCTTTTAATGCTTATCTCATATTATTATTGTGTTAATTTTTTCGCAAAAGGTACGAAAAGTAGAGTATTTTCCTCGGTGATAAAGCTGTCTTAGTCTTGGGTGAACTTAAATCCCTCGTTACACTCAGGACTCGTCTTAAATCCCTCGCTTCGCTCGTGATTTAAGTTTTTAACACCCTCGCTACGCTCGGGAGTAAACCTCGAGTCCTTCGTTACGCTCGCGATTTAAATCGTCACCCGCGACAGAAGACACTGCTTTATCCCCTTGGTTAATAATCTACTATTTCGTACCACTTGCTCCAAAAAGTGACATTCTATGCCACAAAAAGCGAACATAACAATAGTCATTTTTAATCTGTTAAAAACAGGGAAAGAAAATTGTACTGAATTTCATACATCCTCTAGAGGGAGAATGTGATTTAAATTTGGAATAGGTACTTACCGAAATTTTTACTGAACTACATCTGTGTTTACACCATTGAGTTTGTATATAAAGCATTATTCATCTTTATGAAAAAGGAATACGCATTTATGATTATTAAATAAAATTACGAAAACCGACAAGGCCGTATGAGCTTGATGCCTTTGCTTTTCTTAAAAAAAATATAAGTCTAGGAATTTGCCGCGTTTTTGTTTTCTTCAAATACATAAACGTTAAGTTTATTTTACTTTTAATTATCATTATTTTTAATAAATGCTTATCTTATATTATTATTGTGTTATTTTTTCGCAAATGGTACGATAAGTAGAGTATTTTCCTCGGTGATAAAGCTGTCTTAGTCTTGGGTGAACTTAAATCCCTCGCTTCACTCAGGACTCGTCTTAAATCCCTCGCTTCGCTCGTGATTTAAGTTTTTAATACCCTCGCTACGCTCGGGAGTAAACTTCGAGTCCTTCGTTACGCTCGCGATTTAAATCGTCACCCGCGACAGAAGACACTGCTTTATCCCCTGGTTAATAATCTACTATTCTTCTAGTGGGCATTCTGTGTAACCGTATAAGTATAGGCAAGGATGTTCCACTTTTTAGGATTCCGTACCCAAAGGGCAAAGACGGGACCCTATTACTAAGACTCCACGATCCGTCTGTCTGTCAGTATCTCATGAACCGCGATAGCTAGACAGTTGAAATTTTCACAGATGATGTATTTCTGATGCCGCTATAACAACAAATACTAAAAACAGAATAACATTAATATTTAAGTGGAGCTACCATACAACAAATGTGATTTCATTGCAGTTTTTGCGATAATGGTACGAAACCCTTCGTGCGCGGGTCCGACTCGTACTTGACAATGGTTATACACAAGAATATGACGGTGACAATATAGTTTACAGTATAAATGTTTACGCTATCTTCGCAACCAATCATTTTAATACCTTACAAATCTTTTCGAAATCAAACACGAAACCAATAAGAATATAAAATCCCTCAACTAACGCGCCGCATCCGGACCCAATCATGGTCGGTTACACATATTATAGCGGTGGGTTCCACTCAGTTACAGGAATCGGACCCTGCTTTTATGAGTCGTTAACAAAACAAGTGTCACTTATTAATTTAAGGCCTATAATGCAATAATAATGAGTTAAGGAGGCCATTACCTCGTAAAGCTGCGGTCAGGTCGGTGGAGCACTAACAGATGACTCAATATGGACAGACCCTATCTTTACAGTGGTCACTTTGAGGTTGAGGTAGTGATTATTTCATTAACTTTATCGGTTGCTAAGTGTGGTGAATAAACGGGTCATATAAATCTTACATCTGCGTCAAAATGTATCATCATCTTCCTGCCCTTGTCCCATGTTACTTGGGGTCGGTGCAACACGTTTTCTTCTTCCACACCATCCTGTCCCCCGTCACTCCATCACTGACGCCCTTTTCTTTCAGATCACTCCTCACATAGTCCATCCATCTTTTCTTTGGCCGTCCCCTCCCTCTCCCATCCATTCACATCTATATTCATAACTCTTTTAGTAACATGCGTTTCATCCCTCCTCATCACATGACCATACCAGGACAAACGGTTTCCTTTTAACTTTTCTGTTACTGGCGCCACTTTCAAACTACCTCTAATATACTCATTTCTCACTTTATCCATTCTCGTCACTCCGCACATCCATCTCAACATTCTCATCTCTGCTACATGCAATCCGCATGTATCAATGCGTGAAAATGTATCGTAGCTTGACAATTAGGTTTTTCCACCTCCACCGACATGGTTAAAATTTAAATTCAATTTATTGCAACCATAATGTAGATACAGATGGTAAATGGTATAGGTATATAGGTATCTAATGATACAGAAACAATTAAGTGTCCTGTTGGACACAGCAACATTCTAGATACAGTCAGTGTCTAGGAGAGAGGAATAGCGCTTCATATTTTCTTTTATGAATAAAATTTCTGTTATTCATTACCTATATGTCTGCTTTTATTTGGTTTAATGTACTAATATGTGTGTGCGCCTCCATTGATAGAAAAATGCTTGTGCAGTCATTTGAAACGAAATTTGTAAAGTGTTGAAGTATGCATTGCAGACGTTATTCACAGTTGTAACAAATGCTTCGTTTGTTTGAAGAATTGTGTGTCCATTCATAAAAAAAATCCGTATTACTAATAAGAAAAGATTAGAAAATATATTAATAAACGCCAAAGTATGTGAGGATGGATGGATGGATGTTGGTTACTCTTTCACACAAAAACTTCTAAATATGTTTTTTAAATCTTTATAGTAATAAAGCTTTATCACATAGGGATATTGCGAAATTTTGCGAAAAGAGGGGTGAAGTTGGGCAAGTACTAATTCTTCGTGGCAGTGAGCTAGCACCAGCTGTAAGTGATCAAAATGTAACATCTGTCTGTGTCAAATTGTATCGTAGCTTGTACATTAGGTTTTTCCAAAAGTATGAATAAACGCCTCAATTGGTGAAATCGCTTGAGGTATTCTACGGAAATTATAAAGCGTTAACAAAATGTGAATTAATTGATTTACAAATACGCATGCCAAATTGCAGCAAACTGTTCCATTCATAATGCATACCCTAAATAATTAAAGTGTCTTGTTGAACCATTGCTTATAAATTACGACCACGAAGTTCCCATTACACACTCAATCAGTTCGAAGTATAAGTGCAGGTCGTGGGCGCTCTCTGGCGACTGTGAGTGAACTGTGGACGGTCGTCTGCGGTCGCCGCGCTCGGGATCAATGATGGCGGACAATACGATTGCTTCTTAGAAATACGGTACGTGACGCAAGGTACAAGCGATAGCGATTGGTTGAGTAACTAGCGTAGAACAAACATGGGAGCAGTTATTTTACGACTTGGTTAGCTTCTAGGCTTGCTACGGGGCGTAGCGCTACGCCGTAGCAAGCTTGCCGTAATACACGGCAATGTGCGCTATGGGTAATAAACTAAGATTTTTTTGTTTAATTGTAGTTTTCTTGACATAGGTAGTTAACTTAGGTAATTATTACCATAATATGGTTGTCTATTTACAAAGTAGACAATACAGTTTTGCCGCGATAAAGTGCAAAAAAATAAATAATTGTTTTCTATGGTAACTTGCACTTATTGTGTTGATTTAATTACACAAGAGACAACAAAATTACTAAATACATAGCTCATCGTGTCCACTGCTGGACAAAAGCAGTGTCCAAGACGTTTGTGTATCAGACTGAAATTCTACATTAATTAATCGTTTTCAAGAGAGAGGTGGTAAACTGTATAACAGACGATTCCCACACTCTTCCTCTCGTAACTCAGGCAGTCTGGCTTGTCTCAAGTGTGGAGAATGAGAGCGGAGGCGGAGCTTGCCGTCGGCAGGTGTGGCCTGTGGCGCTCCGCCCCGCGACACCGGCTCCCCCCTCCCCCCTCCACCGGCGGGGACTCGAGACACGGATATAGGAAGACAGTCACCAAGTAATTATAGCAACATAGATTATGCTTACGTAAATGACGACCCCACACGAGGCGGTCTCGCGGTGTTACCACGTGTGCAAGAAAACGTTGACAAGTTTTTCGCGGCATCTTGCTACTAAAACTAATTTAAGAAAAAACTGGCCAAGTGCGAGTCGGACTCACACACCGAGGGTTCCGTACAAACCTCAGTTTAAAGGTATTATAGACCTGAGTATTTGATATGAATTTCAATTTAATATCTCTACACGTTCATGAGGAAAGGGGTAGTAAGTTCAAAATGTTTTTTTTTTTTTTTTTAAACTACACATATATACATACTGAAAATTAATGGGAAAATCTTTAAGAAAATTAATCAATTGTGCGAAAATTTTACTTGAGTTCAACTGAAATTCAGTACCTACTTCGATTCAGCTTAACCAGTAGTAGGTACATACTTAATAGATAATTTACTATCAATCTGCTCCTTTTTTTTATTAATACAAGGCCAGACATATTCAGTTCACACTACATTACAAGACCTAGAGACTTCCGTGGAAAGCTTATCAGCATAAGTGGCGCTAAGAGATAGCACGTCCTTAATAAACATAGGCTTTCCAATACTAGGAACTACATCGGTTCTGTCTGCCAGATATCAAGTGTTTTGGCTCAGACGACCTACATCACTGGGTATTTCCAAGGTCGTAGCCAATTTACAAGTCTATCTAGGTCCACCAAGGTCGATTTATTGCGTTGCCAAAAGTCGCCACGGATATTTTTATATTCAGGCGTCGTGAAGGCAACCGCCTCGACGCTTAAAATGCCGTAACCCTGTCTGTATCATAGGCAAACGGGACTCCGGGGTCATGGGCGGCCAGATTGGGGACAGTGGTCACAGTGATGCTGCCGTGCACAGCGAGGCTCATAGCAGACTCGCAGTCTCTCCGGGGAGGTGCCCTAACAGGTGTTGCATAGAGGGTGTTCCGGGGTGGTCTTTTAAGAGGTAACGGGGCCTCTTACATGTGCTGATGTTGATCAACGGGGTGGTTTTAGTGAGGTGAAAATCCCACACTCCCTGGTCTTTTCCCCCACAAGTCCAGGCGCCTTTTGAAGGTTACCTCACGACAACAAAAAAAAGGTAAGTCGGCTCATCATTGAAGTCTTAAATTAAATTTAAGAGTTTACAGAGGTACTTGTTTGATTGGCTGACTACGAAAATCCTCTAGCACTATGTGCTATGAGTTAGTTTTTAGCTAAGAAAATATTCACGCTTTGTGTGACATTTGGCACGGGAACAAATGCGCACAAAAATTTACTTCTCAATAAAATATAAATCAATCTGCCTAGCTTTTTCCCAACTATATTGGGGTCGGCTTCCAGTCTAACCGGATTCATCTGAGTACCAGTATTTTACATAGAGCGACTGCATATCTGACCTCCACAACCCAGTAGTTGGGTAACACGGTACTCCTTGACAAGACTGGTGTCAGATCTCAAGCTTCTGACTACCCGTAACGACTGTCAAAGATCTTCAAATGACAGCCGGGATAATAAAAATAAAATATTTTTTTTATTAATAACGTTGACCTCGCAACATTTTAGGTATGTACAGATGAGGTACTTAGGGCGAACAAGACACATAACAATTGTATTTGTGATTTTTATTCAACAAATGTAGCTCATCTAATTATATGAATAGATCATGAATCATACCATGGATCCAAATAAAAGCCAGCCAGTACGGTATTATGTTATAGAGCGGAGACTGTGTTCCAGTCCTGGGACCAGTGAGGTTGCTTCACCACTTGCAAAAGTAATTCATCATAGTCATCAACTTATGCAAGATTTCTCGACGAAAGGTTTTAGTAAGTGAAATCCGAAGAATGCTAACTATCTCATTCCACTAATATGAATCATCGTCATTAATGATCGCGACCTTTCCAAAAATGCTGCATTACCGGTCTCATCAATCCATAAGTTATTTGCTATGGAATGCTACTTATGTACGCATGCGCCGCCTCTCCGAGGTTTAATAAGCTGTGAAGTAATAGGCACTTGTTTTGCGATTTGCGCTTTATCGATTTTTTAATATCAATCTGTTGCCAATGTTGCCATGTTCCTATACTAGCTTCTGCCTGCGGTTTTGCCCGCATGGCAGTCGAAATTATCCCAAAGGAACCTCATGTTGAAAAATATTATATGTTTTAATCTAGATAATGGTAAACCCTACCGTGTGCGAAATTTCGTTTAAATCTGTTCAGTCGCTAAAACGTGAAAACTTAACAGACAGACAGACAGACTTATTTACGCATATATATATTACGCAGGATTGCGTATAACTGCCACGTTGCGTAAAAACCTCATGGACAGTCATGGACTTAGGTGACTAATTGAATTTGTACCTTTCTACTGCCGTAATAGTATGTACCTATATGTAGAAATAGCAACAAAGTCAATGTCCCGGTACTATCGGACCCACCGCCTTAGGTAAGTTCACACGGGCCACATTCCGCGCGACGATGATTCACAGACCTGCGCCCGCGCCGCCGCGAGACGCTCGCTCGCTGAGGAATGTGAAAGCAGAGGAATCTGGTCCGGAGCAGGACAGGTGATCTGCACTAGTATTATAGTAAGGTGGCTTATGTGAGCATGTGGGAGCGGGGTCTAATCACCGCTGCTCATTTATTAGTCGAGGATTACCTTATCATTATGGTGGTCTGTTCATATGATTAGGTAGCTAGCATGAGTGTTTATGGATATTAAAACACTTTTTTTATTTATTATAACATCACGAAGCGTTTCACTGCTAATCTATTCTGCGGTTTGACGAAGGTGTTCGTTCAGCTTCCCTCAACCTCATGTTGTTATTAAGGTTACACTAGTCGATCATTCTTCCATACAAACGTAGTTTGGCGATTACTTCACCGTTTGAGGATGTACGTTCAAAATAAAAACTTATATCAATTTGTCTCATCATTATCTAGCCCTGTATGGAAAAATGAAGGTTATGAGCGTCGAAAGATCCATATTTCAACACAAATTTTAACGCATCTTTGGGCAGAAATAAATACCACAAGAAGAAGGAAAACATTGTTAATCACTGTGGTCAAAGGTGAGCCAAGCGACCTCGAAAATTATATGACTTCTTAGATAAATATAGGTCAGGTTTTGACCATTCTTCAAAAGTATCAGGATGAAGAGAATTCCAGTTATGAAAACGGCGTAGCGAGCTTGAAATTTTCAGAAGAGAAGTTATAGGATAGCCAGCTTGAAGACTAGTAGTGCTTATGGAAAGCTATAGGCCGTATCTAATGGCATGGGGTAAATATGCCTGATTAAGTGCCCAGAGCGGGTATTTTTTTTACTATTTGCGTTTAGTAAAATTTTGGAGACCTATTTTCCAAAACTTAAGAATGTGCCACCCTTCGAAAGATGACGACAATTTTTCATTTTCTATGTAATCATCATCATCTGCCTATTAATGTTCCCACTGCTGGGACACAAGCCTCCTCTCTGTGAGAGGGGATGGGCCGTAATCCACCACGCGGGCCGAGTGCGGGTTGGTGGATGTCACATGTCTTCGCATTTTTGGTCTAGGACATGCCGGTTTTAAGAAATAGATCTACAAATATAAATATAGATTTTTAGACTCGGTTTGGTCGAGGCCCAGGAGAGGGCAATTGGCCCCATTGGACCCCCCCCCCCCCTGTATCCGCGCCTATTCACATCCCAGTAAACCGCGGTAACCTTTGGCAAGGCAGATTTGTTTTAAGAATTCTCCTTCTACTAAAGGGCCGAGAGCTCGGAAAAAAACTGGTATCGTTGTTTAGAACTCGTTGAGTAGATAAATGACAATAGCCACCAAAGTTAGCTTTTTTACAAAATTTAGTTCCGATGAATTTTTTTACTTCTACTACCTATGAACTTCAAATTTGGTAATAATGTTTATTATTTCGTATATTTTACTATCAAATAGCAAAATATTGATAAATCAGATTTTCTTTTAAATTTCCTAATTTTTAGGGTTTCCGTACCTAAAAAGGAAAAAAAAACCGAATCCGTCTGTCTGTCTGTCTGTCAAGACCCTTTATCTTGGGATCGCGTAGAGGTAACGAGTTAAAATTAACATCGTAAACTCAAGTTTAAAACTCCTTGCTGCTGTGATAAATCAAACTTCTAAATCAACGCAATCAAGAGATACAGCCGTTAACTACTTATATGTTACAATCGGAAAGGAAAGAAAAAAAAAGAAAAAAGAAAGGAAATCAAAATCCACAGGGTACTTCCCGTTGACCTAGAATCATGAAATTAATTAAGAAGTCTTATAGTACAAGCAAAGGAAAAAAACGGAAACCGTAAATATGTACCTACATCAATATAACAGATTATTAACTTATTTGCAGTTGGTAAACTGACCGCTTATGTCGATGTATGGGGACTACAGCATTCCAACTGCAAAGTTAATTTAGTCCCTCAATTCTGTTTATCTTATCGTTAGGGCAATATCCGGTGTCCTCATAGTTTATGAACTTCAGTAAAGTTATTTAATTATTTTGGTGAATACCTGTACGGAAATCATGAAATTTTCAAATTTCATGATACTTGGTCAACGGGAGTACCTTATAGGTTTTGATTTCCTTGGGAGTGTCAAATAGCTCTCAAATTCCTGATAGCTACAACCTAGGAGTCTTCAAGTCAAGAGCGAATAGTTTACTTCTATGCAAGCGAGCTCCATCGTCGTCGACATCATCGCTTACCATCAGGTGAGATAGTGGTCAAGCGCGGGCATAGCATAAATAAAATAAAAATATGCAGCATAAACGGCCGTATCTTTCGATCGCGTTGATTTAGCAGTTAGATTTTTTCACAGCTGCAAGGGATTGCAGACTTAATTGATTAAGTGATATTAGTTTCAACTTGATAACGCCACGCACTCCTGAAAAAAAGATCTTGAAACACAGATAGACAGACAGAGAGACAACGAAGTGATCCTGTAAGGAACAGAACCCTAAAAACGCCTAAATTATTACAATAAACGGGTGTATCACAACGTGGTAAGTGAAGCGCTCCCCGACAAGGGTTGTTTATCATACAAATCCCGTCAAATCCCGTGTTATGACAGGCTACAGGGCGCGACTTGTAACCCTCTGACATTTATGCTAAAGTGCACCCCATCGCGACCCCTGTCGGGGACTCTGCAGGGAGCAGGGAAACTCAGGGAAATGGTTGTAATTGTTTTGTTTTATTAGAAAAACCCGAAGACCTACTTTTATTTTTAAGTAGTGTATTATAGGTACAGTTTGATTTGAACGTTTGATTTCGAGATTCGCTGTGGTCTATCGATGCATTTTTATTTTTAACTGAATTTATTGCCCATCAATATTCACTGCTAGATCATCTGTGTCAAATATAATATTCTAATACGAAGCAATGAAATCGACTTCTAACGATAATTTAAATGGCGCCAGAAAAAAATATCAGACAAAAATAAAAGATTTCCAACCTATTTAATTTATTTTATATTAAATAATCTTTATTTTTTATTGTCTATCGTACATAAATAATATCAAAAAGTATCTGGTTTCAACCTTCACAATACTGAGTGGAGTTCCTGCTTGGGTTGACTAGTAATCGGTCCTCTACCTTTTCCTTCACGCTCGTAATATTAAATTACCTATAAAAAGTTAAATGTCTTTTTTTTTATTAAAATGGTTCTCGGTACCTGGCTACAGATACTTATTACGTAATGTAACCTTCAACAGCTCGTTCACTGTGGATATAGTGGACATCCCCAACCGCAGAGTTTCGCCAACACTACATGTATAATAGGCAGGTTACATTGTGGTTGCCCGCGCTCTACGCACTTCCTACACGTTACATATTCGTGGTACATAATACATATGTATATTGTATCTATATTTTGTTCTGACACAATCTTTCAATTTATATTTTAGTATAACTCTACTGCATTTGCTCTTTTCAAAACATAAGGAAAGTTGTGAATAAATTAGTGGATCAGTTCAAGCGATAAAGACTTAATATCATAATTTCTAGGCATTAAATTTAGCTCGACCGCACAAAAAAAGTGATTTAATAGAATTTATTTTCGACTTGTGCTCTACTTTTGATTAATTATGAACGCTAAAACTGCTACATCCATTAACTAAAGATCATTTTCATATAAGATCAAATTAAGACACTCCATAAAAGTTTCCAATTAACTCCCGCGACACGCATGCGGCGGGTTGGTCTTCTAGAGTGCTAGTAGCTAATCCTCGTTCTCTCATTGGCTGAGCTCGCTTATAATAACTTCGTCTAGTCCCTCGTTAACCTATGGCCCACAGTTGCCGACGTTGGCGTCCCAACGTTGTTATGTTCAATTATGTAATGTTTTAGTTAGGCGCCGCACAGACGCGCCGCTGCCGAATCACGCGGTTCCTAGAACAGTGAATGTGCGGTCTGCCGCCATTATCTGAACGGTTTAAATTTAGAATAACCGCCATGATTCGCGTTTAACTTAGCCGTTATTTCGTGAGAGAGATCTACATCATAGCGTAGGTAGGTGCTTTACGATTTAGGTGCAATGCAAAAGATATGAGACACTATACTTATTATATCTTCGTATGCTCACATAGTTTTGCCTTTGACAATGACCATTTACTGTTACAGAAATTACTCTAGCTGAAATTCTAATACTTTGGTTTCTGCTTACATTACATATCTATTATGGCTCTTTATTCAGTGTAAGCAACGTGAGTTTCGAGTCAAATATTCTATGTAAATTTTATAATATAAAGTAGAAGTTATTTACATAATCCATTACATACTGCGGTTTTACAGATATCCAAACAGTAAATCATTCTGACACTCTTAATTGAAGCGCCTTTGTACGAAGGTCACCCCTGCAACCTTCCTCATATAATAATAGAATTAATAACACTAAATGTTTAATATTACCAGACCACAAAAAGTCTAATTTACTGAGGTTTTCAAGCGTTGCCTCGTGTGTGGTGTGGGAGTGTTCTCCGTTTGGATCGACCAATGAGGAGGCCGCGGTAAGTAAACTAACCTCAATGATATTTATGTCGTTTCTGCCAATTTACGCGATAAATTAAATAAAAAGGTCGATTTAAACATCAAGACATTTGCAGCGTGCAGTTAATTCGGTTTAATTTTGTTTTAATGTGCTAATGACATTAAATGTGTGCGAGGCGAAGGCGTTCTGTAAAACAAGCTCGTGAATTATGAGTTCGTGTGTGAAAAAGTTTCCTCGTACTTTATGACAAAAGATTCTTGAATGTCATGGTAGGTTCTTTTTACCCGACTGCCGAAGGAGGGTAATATGTTTATCAGTCCATGTATGTATGTATGTTTGTGCCTATGTGGCATTCTAGAGACCAAACTCGTTGGCTGATTTCAATAATTCTTACGTCAATCGATTCGTCTTAACCGTGCGAGTGTCTCTGACTACATTACAATTGAATAGAAAATAGGATTTTGGGCGCCATATTGTCAATTAATCATTTATATTGTAAAATATAGTTATGGTTACAGATAGTATATTGTTAAAATATGTGCACTATGTTTTGCAATAAATATAAGCAGCAAGCAACGTTGAACATGCGGCTTCCCTGGTAGGTAACTCATAAACGGCACAAATATGTGGATGTCTCTAACATTTCTAAATCTCATTTTTTCTTAATTTAATAAGACTTTTTACAATGGTTTTCAATTATCTTTATAGCCCTTGGCTAAGAATAGTTACAGCACTGATAACAACATTTGTGCCACATGTTAAATTTAGTCTTGTTATACTTTATATAGATTCTTTTACCGATTGTTTTGTAAATGTGTCAACATTGTAGGCCTTCTAGATTTCTAGATTGTTAACATTTTATGTAGTTTTACTTTTATATAATCATTTTTTGTTTTAGTTTCTTACGACTTATTGTCGGGCCTGCGTTGTCCCCCCATCTAAGTACTGCTGTAACATGGAAATATTGTAAAACCAAACAATTTTTTTAAAAGAGTAACCATGGAGTTTCTTGCCGGTTCTTCTCCATAGGAATCGACCAACCCGAACCGTGCACATTTTGTCGACGTTTTATAAGTGCCCATGTAGGCCTATGTGAAATAAAAAATATTGATTTTGATTTTGAGCAATGTGGGAGCTCAATTTTTCTTGTTTCATACTTTTTAGAGCGTGTTTTCAGTACCTAGTCGGGTTTTAGTTATTTTTCAATCTTGTCGAAATAAGTATGAATCAACAATCAATATGCGTTTGCTGATGGAGGGATCGGAAAACCCCAATGAATCTCATCTCTTCGTAGAATTCCAAAGACCAGAGCAATCCAATTCGAAATATCTGCACTGCAATCTTACAATCTGCAAATACTACGGAAGCAATACTAAACGACAATATATATAGCGATGATACGCAGAAATTGTGTAAAGTGACACAACGCTTTGTAACAAGCGACTCTCCCACGACGACGACGCATGCGCGCAACACCGGCGCCTGCGCAGCGCCTAATTACTCATACAAACAACGATCTAACCGTGCGCCCCACGTGCGAGCCAAAATAAACACTATCACTCACGACATAGGCATTTAATTCATTCAACGTTTTGAGATCATAGTGATTCAATCCGGAACAGTGAATCACGATCATTTCCGAGTAAACATTGATTCACTTCCGCTGTAGTACTCTAGTATTTGAACCATCTTGTGTAAGATAACACGTCGGAGTTAGTCACCGGTGCTACTTAAACCTCATCTGTTGAGACATAGTAACTGGTATCACTAATGAAACATGTAGTAAATCTTACAGGCAGATAGATCCGGCTTGCAATAATTTATGTCTCAACCAGTGGAGAAAGTTAGTTTTAAGAATTATTGCTTTTTAAAACGTAGTCATCGTACTTGACATCATTCAGCAGACCCATTCATCTGGTGTCCCTATGTTGAAATTATTTTATTACTCAGTCTTGTATTTTTTTTTTACTGTCTTCGTTTAGGTACCTTCAGTCAGACATCTTTTCCTCTTATTTCACGCTGATTGATTTCATGAGATGTCAAGATGAATCATTTATTATTCGCTTTGAATTTTTTATTCATTCGATTCTGAGGCAGACTGAAATAATTAATCCATGAATATTGGGTAGGCAAACAGGTTCTTATAAAGCTGAGAAGCTAAGCTATCATCAGTTGTCATTTATGCTATTCAACCCTACGAAAAATGTCATTGCCACAACTCAACACCTGTCATTTACACCACTGTCAATGTAACGAGAGCCACATGATTATCAGAAGATTCTATATCTTAATCTTAATATATATTCTCTATTTATCGATATGAGATATCGATTCTATATTTTATTTAATCTTACCAATACTGACACATTGTATCGAGTTAATTAAGACGTATCATTATATATTATAGTATCTACCTATATCCACCAGCCGCGAGCGCGTGTCGTTAATAGTTTAGTATCAAAAACATAATGAATCAGAAGCGCGTGTGACTAACGGAACGTGCAGGAGCGCGCCAAAATTGTGCGCCATCTTGAAAACGCGGGAATCTCCAGCGAGATTCCAATTTCAAAACAAAATGACTAGTAAAATGACCTGTCTGAATTTTCGGCGAAACGGATGTTTTTTGAGCTTGAAAAAAAAGTTCCATGAGCTGTTCTGCTGAAAGCTAACGCGTCAATCTCAACCAGTCTTGCATTTAGGTGCATAGGCTACATACACTCACGTTACCGACAGTACAGACTTCCCTTAGATACATTATGCTTTAAAATGAGTTTGCCTTAGGTACCTACTGCCTACCATATTTGCTTGGCAATTCCTCGTGTTACAATATCTGCCTGATAATAATAGGAACAGACTACGGGAAAGCGAATTTGACTCTCAATTACGATAGAGGAACTTTTGGTATTGCGGAATTAAATGCCGATGATGACAAGTATGACGAATGTTTTGCTGTCGCATCAGCAAAGAATGGCTGACGAGGTAATTTTGGCAACATCTCAAACACGACAAAAATTCAGCGCGTGCTCTTAATGCTTTTAACGTGAACTACACATTAGTAAAATTAATAAAAAAGAACATTTCAAATTCTTTACACATGATTTTCTTCGAATCCAATAAATTTATCAAGCAAGTAATACTGCCGTCCACAAACTATAATGCCGTTATCTCGCATCTGGTCGATTTTCGTTTTTTGATGCCACCATAATCAGAAAAAAAATCTCTATCTTTCTGTTTAAGCAGTATTTTTCTACTATTTATGGATCCAGAAATATAAAAAATAAAAACGCCGTTAGGTAGCCCTGTTTGATTATGTTTACTACGCTAAAACGCCGGTTAGCAACATTACTAAACTAAAAAGTGAGTAAGGGCTTTTAATTTACATTTTTACAAATTATTTTATCATCAGTTGCTTAACTAAATTGCCGTTATCAGAATTCTCTACTCTATTTTGAGGTTAAAGTACTTTAACGGTTTTGTAGTTCTGCTTTGTTTCAAAAAACAGTATTCTAAATCCAACGCTAAAAAGCCGTTAAATGAAAGCACTAGACAAAAATGTCGTTAATGTCACTTAACGGCATTTATGCGTAGCATTTAGATATTTTTTATTAGGAGATTTTGTAGTGAATACTCCAATAACGGCATTTTCAGTATGAAATATAAATATTTTGCTTACGACGTCAATCACAAAAATGCAGTTATCCCTCATTACTACACTAAAATGCGGTTATCTACCTTCGATCGCTTGCCCCGCGGCCCCCCCGCATCCGTTGATTGATGAAACAGTGCGCCACAAAAGTTTGAAGGAGAAGGACGTGTCTTGCTCCGCGCGTTGCCGCCAATTGTTACGATGGCTAACAACAACTCCAGGTAAAAACCATATTTAATTACGATAATTATATGTCGGTCCAAAATGTTTAAGTCTCGTTACGCAAGCTACTTATTTTTATGGTTTCGCATCATTTTAAATCTGTGATATCTTCTAAAGTTTTTATTTAAATAATATGAAGTAAATTACAATATTAATCTAAATTAAATGCCCAAGGTAACTAACATATTTTACTGGATAAGGATCAATAATATACTATAATATACACGAATTATTTTTACTAAATAAAAAGATAATAAAAATGGTTCTGTGAGTCGACCTTAGAAGATAGGCACATGCTACCACGGATTTTTTTGTAGGCCTTTTTAATTTCTACACCTATTTAGTTGATATATTTTTAAACTACTTACATTTTGTTTTATACTATTTATTGAAGATACCGTAGAGATTTAGTGTTTATGTTACGTTTATCTAAATTTTATTTATTGTTACAGGCGCTCTGCTTCTTCACAAAGATCCAAAAACATTTTAGACATGATTAAGAAGAAAAATAGTACAGACACCAAAATTAAGCCAGTTGCCTTTGAGACTTTCAGAAGAAGGAATAAAAGTCCTAATCCCGAACTACAGCGTTTTGATACACTTTACTATAACAGGCCCTATTCGATGACATCTAATATATTTGAAAAGTTTTGTGATACGCAAATTACTTATAATTCACATGTGCATTCATCGATCTTAAATAATTTGAATAAAGATTTTAGAATTACTTCTTGTCCTGCTCAGAGATATGATGCTTTAACAAGTCCAGATCTTGTGCAAATCGATTTAACCTGCAACGAAGTGATGCCGTCAGAACATCCAATTGATATAACCTGCAACGAAGTGACATCATCAGAAGATCAAATTGATATAACCTGGAACGATGTGATGCCGATAGAAGATCTCTCATTTAATGTAACTGAACTGGATATTAGTTTTACAATGGAAAATACATCTACAATTTCGCAGTTAAACTTGCAATGTGATTTTGATTCCGACGACTCTGTGCGTGATAAAGACTATCACCCATCTGATTCAAGTAGTGATTCAAGTAACGATTTTCAAGCAGATCAACCGAATGGCCAGAAGTCCCAAGTTTTGCAAGCAAACAGAAGATCTAAGAAAAAGGTTTCACAACCCGTTACACCCGCTGTGGTCACGAAGAGTTTTACTTCAGATGTTCTTGACAACGTTCCTTTTATCCAAAAAAGCAACATTTTACAGAATAAACGCAGAAGCTCAATTAATTTTCTTTGTGTTGATAAAAATACGCCGGCGTCAATACTTTCACGCAATCGTAGGAACACCATTGATGTTGGTGCTTATCAATCAGTGCATCAAGCCAATGAATCTCTTGCACTCAGTTTGGAACCTGAAACATCACAACCAACACGAAAACGTAAAAAATATAACATTCCCTTACCTCAGCGAAAAATAGATACCAAAAATAAAAAAAGATTAGAACATAATGTTAAAACGGGATGCAGTGAAACTTGTCTCAAAAAATGTACTTCTAAATTTAACCAAGATCAGCGAGAAGCAATCAATAAAATGTATTGGGACTTGTCGTGGCGAGAAAAGCATTTATTTGTGAATGCACACACTTCAGTAGCAGTTCCAAAGAGAAAAACGACCAGTGACCCGAAGAGAAAACCAAAAAGGGCATTTACATTTAAACAATTAGACAACACCAGAGTTGAGGTATGCAAAATCTTTTTTTTGACTACCTTAGGTTATGTTAAAACAAACGACAGGATCTTGCATAACTCTTTTACCTATACCCAATTTACGGATAAAAGAGGAAAGCACCAGAAAACACTTGCATATGATCGTGATTTGCTGACTCAGCACGTTGAATCGTTTTATCCATCAGAACCCCACTACAGGCGCGAACATGCCCCACTGCGACGGTATTTATCAAGTGATATTAATGTATCTAACATGCACAAACATTTCTGCGAAAAATACCCAGATAAGATCGTTTCATATGAACTATACAGGCAACACGTAAAAAAAATGAATATTTCTTTTACTCGTCTAGGTAATGAAGAGTGTGAAATGTGTGAAGCTTACACTTTGCATAAAAAAGAAACATCGCATGATGCCGGTAACCAAATTGTCGCAGACTGTACCTTATGTGTGGAGTGGGCCCAGCATCATCAAAAGTATAAAAAAGCAAGGGAGCTTTATAATGAACACAAAAACATACCACAAAATGATTCCCAAATATATTATAGTGCAGACCTATAAAAAGTAATTATGTTGCCCAGATTAGAAACCTTCAAAGCTGCAATTTTTTGCCAACGCCTTACGTTATTCAATCAGTCATTTGCACCAGTAGGCAAAATCAGTTCCACTTTAAAGCCACTAACAGTCATCTGGCACGATGCTATTGCAGGCAGAAAACAAGAGGACATCATGACGGCCTTCTACCATTTTCTTTTATGTAACCGTGACGTTACTAATGTCAATATATGGCTCGATAACTGCAGTGCTCAAAATAAAAATTGGTTATTATACTCGTTATTTGTCCATTTAGTTAACTGTGAAATTATTTCAGCCGAACAGATAACACTGCATTATTTTGAACCCGGGCATACGTTTATGAGTGCTGATCAAGTGCACCATCAAGTTGAGTTGGCCATGAAGAAAAAAGTAAAACTTTATGATTTTGGGGACTTCGAAGAAGCAGTAGCTTCAATTAACAAATCAAAAGTCATTGTCAAGAGTTTGTCACCTGCACATTTCCTTAATATACCAAATTTTATATCTGACAGAAGAGTTCAAAACTCGAATCCAAGAGCTTACTTAAAAAACATGTGTCAGGTACGTTTTACACGTAATAATTATGACCTAATGTACAAGAATGATTTTGATGACGATTATAAAACATTGAGATTCTTGAATAACAAGTATTTAAAGAACCCCAATCTTTTACAAATTAAATTCCGCTCGAAGCCAAAAGGAATAGATTCTACAAGAAAAAATGACATTATTGAAAAACTTTCCAGCATAATTCCTGTCCATAAACAGATATTCTGGAAAAAATTGCCAATAAAGGACCATGATGAAGCCTAGTGGCATTCTCATGGTCTTTTGTTATTTTATTTTTTTGTGCAATTATACTAGAAATAAGAGAAACTTTAACAAGACTGAAATAATAACTTGTTAACAATAAGACTGCTTATAATAATAATTACCTCACATAAAACTACATTAGTTGCTTAAATATTTTTAAATTATTAGAATTTTGATGTACAATACAGTACATTCTATCTTTTATAAAAAATATATCCTAGTATAATAATTACAATTTAAAGTAAAAATATATATTTTATGTTAAGTACTTACTCACCATCTAATTCAGGTAATAGCATAGACTTTTTTAAATGACGGTGGGTAAAGGTTTTATAACGATGATGTTTTTTTTGTATTTTTAGTTATTTGCTATTATTAAGATCATAATTGCAATCATTAGAAGTCAAGTTTTTTTTTTGAAGTAAGTTATCACAAAGTGATTTTGTTAAATATTTTGTATTTTTAATTAACAGAGAGCAGGCAGGTGCTATTTGAATATTTTATAGTTGTTTCTTAAGATCTCATTACTTCATTTAATTAGTTGAAATGAAGATAGTTTTTTTTTTATTTGCTAAGATCTCATTTTCAATTATCATAAGTGCGCAAAAAGTGATTTGTTAAAATTAAAGAAGACTGTGATTGATTTATATTTTTTAATAAGCACTTTTATTTCTATAGGTAACTACGTTTTTATTGGATTTCCTAAAGTATCTTGTACCAGTTTCAAAGCTAAAACGCCGTTACATTTTAATGTTTTGTATTAAGCGGCATTTTAGCTATGTAATCAACCTAAAAAAGTTATGCTGGAAAAATATCCTTACAAGTTACTAGACTTAAATGCGGCAAACTGGCTTTAGCTGCATTAAGGTTTAGCATACAGTTTGTTCTCAGAGTCCTTATGCTTAGCTATAACAACGTTAAAGTATTTAGCGGCATTATAGTATAGTAATACAGAGACTTTTTTAAGACTTTTAAATGTCAATAAATTTAAATGAAAATCAAACACTAAAATGCCGTTAAGGTATACTTAGTGGCATTATAGTCGTGGTTGGATAAGCTGTAAATTATAAAAATACTAAACTATAACGCAAAATACCTATTTTTATTAAAAATAAGTTATTGTTAAGAAGTGAAAGTATCACTATTTGAAAGCGCAAATCTAGATAAATTTTTTGATACAAGTAACTCTCGCATATGAGTTATAGTTATGAAACGGCACGCATTTCTTATTTCCCCGCGCTTTTTTGTCCATAACTCGAAATATGATTTTGTTGGATAACGGCATTTTAGCTTGCGGACGGCAGAATAGCAACTCGGTCACCCTAGGACTTTGCCTTGTCCCGTAATTCCCTCGTCAGTCAGATAGCGGAGGTAAATAATGACCGGCGGCCATTACGCAAGTGATCTATTTAGATACGTTTCGTTTTGGGGCAGATTGCACAGTTCCCGCGCTCCCTTGGGATGAGGGTCAAGCAGAGAATCACTCCAAATAGAGTTAGAACGTGAAATATTTGGGAGGAACTGATATACAATCAGCAGCTTTGGCTAAAAGCTTCCTCAGAATCAACGATTTCCAATCAATGTACTTAACATCTGAAAGCAAGAACGCCATTCTCAATATCATAATTGAAACGATTGTATCGATTATATCATAGACTTAAAAGCACGAATTTTAAACAAATCTTCATTTTTTGTGTTACATGTTTTAACCACAAGTTACCGAGAAGTCATTTACGTATAAAACATTATAAAATACCTTCGGCCAAATTCGATTAAAATAAAACATTCCCAGACGGGATTGGACCAAAAAAGTTGTACCTAATAAGTATAACTCTTTGTATAGGCAGAATGCATTCCTTGCAGTCGCATAGTTTAGCGTGCGGTGACCCTCAAGCAGGTGACCCACATTACGAAATAAATCGAAATATTTTAAACTTAGGCCTAGTGTAAATTACTCAACTACACTAAGTACTTAAATTATAGTTTGTAATTCACCGTAAAGTGATTAATTTTATTAGAAACTAAAGCAATTGACCAGTAATTACAGTTCAAAGTTGATTCGGAGAAACAACGTGAGTCAGTGCGTGCAACCGTGCGAGATGAATGGAACGCGCTGGCTCACGCCACGGGCCGCGGCTGCGTGACTCATTCACCGCGTCCATTCATAAGTTTTTTGGCGCGCTTTCTTGTTTAGACTTTACTTCGCTCCGATAGATGGCGCTGTTTTAAATAAAAACGTTAGGGCTTAGAAGACTTGTATTTTTCGTTTTTTCCAACTAAAATGTAACGTAGTCGCTAAATGGGGTTAAATACCTAAAAACCTAAACATAAACAAAGCAATTATTTACTCGGGTAAAATCAACATGAAAATAATTATAAAGATTACCCAACCCAAATTTAATATTATCAACATAATTATTGTGATCAAAAGCAGTGAAAATCACAATTAAACATATTCGTCTACCCTAGAACTTTGTTTCGTTCATCATAAACGAAACCATACTTCCTAAAATCTTACAAAAACTTGGAGATGGTCCTTAAGGTCGCGCGTTGATGTCTAGTATTCTTAGTTAGGTATTCACAAGTTAAGCACCGGAAACAAGTAAAAAACTAGTAATATTCTGAAGCACTCACAGGACTCAGCAGTAGCTGCGCTGGTGGAGGCCTGGTGCTCCGGCAGTGGCTCCGGGGGCGGCTGTCCCGTGGCACCGGCGTGCGCGTGGCGCAGGTACGCGTGATAGATGCGCGCCGACTGCTCGCTGCCGTCGCACACCTGGATGAGGACGTTATGCATTAGAATAGTGATGCTTACAGGATTGAGTACTAAGCAGGAATGGTTTCTACCAAAGCATTTGGAGAAGAAGAAGAGAAGAGTGTGAATCTTAGCAAAGGGATATGAATTTAACACATACCAGGTGAACCAGGTAAACATACCTTCGGACATACTCTAATGTCATCTTGAGCTTCATGTCGCGATAAGAACGCCCATTGTACACTTTGTTTGTAAATATTTGTTCTGTATGTATTTTTTTTATGGTGTACAATAAAGAATATAATAAATAAATAAATAATAAATAAAACTAGCCTAGACAAAACAGCATCGTCAGCCGGCTCCGAGTTTTCAGATATGAACAAAAAGCTTTCATACGAGATCGAGTGACTTCGATCGCTCATCAATTTGTCACGCTGAACTTACAGTTAGGTACAGTTGAATGGCAATCTGTCTGAATTTCAATAGCGTCGTATGAAACTGCACTGGGGGAAATACGCGAGAGTTTCACTTTCAGCTAACAGTTAAGGCTATGTGCACACTCTATGCATAGCTACAGTGACAGTCGCAAGAAACTAGCATACAAACAAAGTATTCAGTTACAATGTGCAGGAAAAACGACTCTCAGCCGATACCGACATGGCCCAAAAAGTTTTTTTATTCAATTTCTTGTGCATTTTGTTCAATATCTATACCAATATTATAAAGAGGAAAGTTTTTTTTTGTTTGTGTGTTTGTTTGTACCGAATAGGCTCCGAAACTACTTGACCGATTTCAAAAATTCTTTCACCGTTGGGAAGCTACACTATCCCCGGGTAACATAGGCTACTTTTTATCTCTATATTCCCACGGGAAAGGGAACTACGCGGGTGAAACCTATGTGAAGTTTTATATAATTCTATTGGCGTGAATACTTGGGTAGTTTCTCCTCAAGGTGGACCAACGTCAGGTGAATGTCGCGAAACCTGTGAAGCCCCCGGGAAGGTGCTGTGCTTCTGGGGCATCTGCCATATAAGAAAGGATGTCTACGCACAACGGACCGAATGGTAAAGACAATGGAGTCCATAAACTAGATGACCACAGACTCTAAACAAGTGAGATTCTCTCAACGAAATCGTCACGATAGCGATTGGTAAAATGTCAACAATCATCCAATAAATTGACGCGCTATAGAAATGTCACGTGTACAATAAAATGCCATTTGGCATCTTCACAAGCGCCAAATTTTGACAACCCCTACTTCAGCGCCAAATTTTGACAAACCCTACTTTAGCGGCTAATTTTGACAAACCATACTTTAGCTTTAATTTTGACAAATAGTGTACTCGTTCTTAACCTCAAATATTCAATTCAGATCTTCGGCTCTTTGTCTAGACTCTAGAGCGTAAGGTCAAAGGCATCCTCTGAATGCAGACACGTTGAATGGTAATGTCCAGCAGTGACCGCCTTGCGGCTGAATGATGTTGATGTCAGTAGGTACCTGCAGCCAGTTGTCCTGGGTGAGCTGCAGCAGGGCGCGGCCGGTGTCGGGCAGCAGGTGGCGGCGCGGCGCGCACACGCCGAAGGTGCGCGCCACCCAGCGCACGCAGCGCAGCACGTCGCCACGCTCCCATTTCTCCGGATCTGGAATGTATACAACAATATCAGTAGAAACAGCTAAGAAATGAAATTCCCTGCCGGAGTCTGTTTTTCCTGATAGCTACAACTTGGAGGTATTTAAGTGAAGAGTGAATAAGTTGCTTCTAAGCAAGCGTGCTTCACTGTCGACCATATCATCGCTAACTATCAGATGAGAAAGTGGTAAAGCGCGAGCATATCAATAATTAAAAATAAAAATATGTTTGAACCATCAGAAAACATCGTGAGGGAAAATGTCATGTTTATGTCCTAGAAGTTAGAACCAAATATTTAGCCACATGTCTTAGAAATTAATTAATAAGACATGTGGCATTCACCAACCCACACTGGGCCTGCGCGGTGGATAACAGCCACTCCCTCTTGTAGAGAGGAGGCCAATGTCCCAGCAGTGGGAACATTACAGGCTAATTTTGTGGATCAAGAGTACACCCTAAAGTGGTGATGTAAGCTAACGGGCCCGGATGAATAGTTGAGGATTCCTTCGAACCTTGGTAATGTTTGTAACCCACAGCTCAAATGGTAAAGGAAAACATCGAATCGTAGGTACCCGAGACGAAACCGTACTGTACTGAATCTAACATTTGAAGACCTGTGACATCTACTTACCCGCAGGCTTATTAATGCTATTGCAATGCTATATTCATATTTGTGACATGGTCAGTGTCACTCATGGCACAAAACAATAAGTTTTACGAGTACATTCCGGAATGTTGTTGCAATAATTAATAGACAATATAATTTAGCATATTTTAAATTGCTCTTTGAATTATTAGCTTATTTGTCCTAAGTATATACCCGGCCTTGTCTAAGACCAGTGGTAGCGATATCGACCGCGGCTTATAAGTTGTAGGTCGTGGGTTCAAACCCAGGCAGGCGCATTACTTTGTATAAATTATTTCTTCACCACTGCTCTCAAAACGGTGAAGGAATTCATCGTGAGGAAACCGGCATGTCCTAGAAACAAAAATTCGAAGATATGTTTCATCCACCAACCCGCACTGGGCCCGCGTGGTGGATTACGACACATTCCGTCTCACAGAGAGGCGGCCTGTGTCGCAGAAATCCCACCGTACTATTCCCAAACCACTGCAACTCCTGAAAGCCAGAATCAACAGTGGCGACCACCAGAAAATTGCGAGGCAATGAATTTAAGAAAAGAATAACGGAGGAGTAGTACTGTATGTATGTGTCCCAGCAGTGGGAACATTAAAAAGGCTTGGATGATGAATTATAGCTTCTGTCAGCGGCTTCGCCCGCGTGAAAAGTGGTTTTCTTATCCCAAGGGAATATATTCGCGGGATGAAAAGTAGCCTATATGCTATTTCAGACTAGAATCTATCTCTGTGCCAAATCTAGATCCGTTCAGCCGTTCTGTCGTGATGTAGTATTTATGATGATTAATTATTAATAAATATCTCGAGGAGCTCGTGGCTAAATAATAACAGCCGCACGGGTCGATCTTCAAGGTTAGGCAACGCTTGTTCGCTTCGCTTAGTTTCCTCCGTGCCTCGGAAAGCACGTTAAGCCTATGGTCCCGGCTGTCATTTGAAGATCTTTGACAGTCGTTACGGGTAGTCAGAAGCCTGAGATCTGACACCAGTCTTGCCAAGGGTTATCGGGTTACCCAGTTACTGGGTTGTGGAGGTCAGATAGGCAGTCGCTCCATGTTTAAAACACTGGTACTCAGCTGAATCCGGTAAGACTGGAAGCCGACCCCAACGCAATTTGGGAAAAAAGGCTAGGCAGATGATGAATTATTAATAAATATAGGTACTCTAACACTTAGACGTGTTAAATATAACCAATATACCATAGCAAGTATTAATTTAATTATTCTTCAATAATTGTATAGCTAACTTAATCATTTATCTTAGGTTATATGAGTTCAAAATTAAGTCGTTTTATCAAATCTACAAAATTGCTATCCTATCCTACTAATATTATAAATGTGAAAATTTGGATGTATGTTTGTAACTCAATCACGCCAGAACAGCTAAACGGATCTGGATGAAATTTGGCACAGATATAGATAATAGTCTGGAATAGCACATAGGCTACTTTTCATCCCGGTATAATGTTCCCTCGGGATAAGAAAACACTTTTCACTCAGGCCAAGCCACATACGGAAGCTAGTTTTACATATTTGATCTTTTAAAAAATACCTTGATTCTAATTTTATCCGGAGAAGACCAGCAGCCTATTTGTGTAAGTAAATCCGGCAAAGGAAACAGTCTGTTTCTTTCCCAAAAATACACACATACACAAAAAAGTTGAATAAAGATACAACTTTTTTGTGTATGTGTGTGTTTTTGGGAAAGAAACAGATTCTTTCCTTTGCCGAATTTACTTACACTATTAGGCTGCCGGGACAATCTTGACTTCCTGGGTCGAGTCCTGGCATTTTAAAACAGCGGAGAGGCTTCACAAACCCTATGAATTAGTGGAAAGTAAGGGCGTGGTCCCAATGAGATCTAGTAGTTATATAGATCAAGAAGAGCTACATTGCAATTGGAATTATAAAGTAAAAGTGAAATCGCAATATTTTGAAAGTTTAATAGTTTTGAAGAAGAATAAACTAGCTCTCGGTGGGCCCGCGCCCTTCTCCTACTGCTAGGCTTCCTCCAGGTAAATGCTTACAATATTAGTTTTAGAGTTATTATAAAAACTACTACACTATTTGCACTGTAGTATGGTGCGGGTGACAGTTTCAATAAAAAAAAATACGCATATACGTATAGGTACGCATTTTTTGTAGCTTAACGTCATACCATAGTTATACCATATAGTTACCATATAGTTGCCTGTAAAATTACTTGATTTTCAATATCATAAACATAACTGAAAATCTTTTTCCGAATGTTCCCTACTTGCAAGTTTAATATATCTATGTACTGTGTGTTAATAAGATCGTTTACAGTAGACAATTCAAACAATTTAAATGCATGTACATAAGTATATATTTATAGTATTTCAGAAGTGAATGGTAATAATTATGAAGAACTTAATAACTACTACTACTACATAACCACCCCCACCCCTACTCTACTATACTATTACTTTCTTTTACTTTTGGGCGAACGGTTGGCGTAGTGGTTGAACGATTGACTGCTGCGCTGCGTGTCGCGGGTTCGATTCCCGCACGGAACAAATATTGATATGACCTACAGATTGTTTCGGCTCTGGGTGTTTATGAGTTTACAAACGCACCCACGATACAGGAGAAATGCCTAGGGTGGAGTAATTAATCATTAAAAAAAAACAGATGAATAGATGCAATACGAACACGCATTTTAGTAAAATGCGCAAAAATAATAAAATCAAACTATCGCTATACTTCTGAAAAGCTACAAGAAGTACCTAACATACATTATGTACAAATAATAAGTTAGAGGTTTAGGTGACGACCCAATGTTCTTTAATACGGTAAAACTTTATTTTTTAACTTTATTCAAATATCGATTCTATAATTAGGTAAATCGTGAATTAATGAACCGCGTAGCACCGACATAGTATCGTCGTAGCAAATAAATTATCACTGCCTTTAAATTTACACTACGATCAATATAATAATAATCATCAGCATTTTAATGTTCCCACTGCTGGGATACAGGCCTCCACTCAATGAAAGGGAATGGAGCGTATCACCACGCGGGTCCAGTGCAGGTTGGTAGATGTCACAAGTATTCAAATATTTGGTTCAAGGACATGCCGGTTTACTCAAGATGTTTTGCTTAACCGTTTTCAGAACAGTGGTGTGAATTTGCAAGTAAAGCGCCTGCCTGGGTTTGAACCCACGACCTACAACTTGTAAGTCGCGGTCGATACCACTGGTCGGTTCATTCCACATAATTAATTTAAGGAAGTAATTGATACCATTTTAAGAAGATTTACTGTCAGTTGCGATTTATTTATTTATTGAAATTGAAATAGAACGGCCGGAGCCAATTACACTATTGCAACACTTTACAAACACAATATGTATAAATAACAATAATAATTAATGCAAAATAAAATACAATTAACAAACAATCAATAATAAATAGCGTAAGCAAAACAAGAAACAAAACAAAATAAAAATCAATACAAAAAAAACACAAATACCAAAAACAATAATAATAATTTGACTAAAAATTACGAAATAATTTAAGAAATGTCAAAAAAAAAAAAAAAACAATAATCCAAATGTCAATAAAAGGAAAAACAAAACAAATCTTCAATACTAAATGTCAACAAGTACAAATCACAAAAACAAAAGGTGCCTGGGTCTTTCACACACACAGTCACACACTCACCTCACAAAATCTCATGCACTCAGACAGTATCGTCTTCCACTCTTCGGCAAACATATCAAAATCCGTGTTTTGGTTCAGGAGAGAATTAAGTGCAGAGAGTGTCCGTGGTATGGGTGATTTGGACCGCGCAACCGTACGACATGTGGGAACTGCCAAGAGCTGGTGTTTCCTGCCACGAATGTAGTTGCCCGGTACATACAAGCTACACATACGGTTATGTAGATCAGGAGCATCGATAATTCCCCTGAATATCTTGAATGCCACAATCATCTGGTCGCGCGACCGTCTAACTTCAAGAGAATTGAAGCCCAGGCAACCCATCAAGAATTTTGTAGGATAAAGAAAAGGGTAATAGCCATAAAGACGTTTATACATATACCTTAGGAAAGCTTTTTGCACTTTTTCTAAAGCTAGCGTATATTGCTTTTCGAAAGGATTCCAAACGCACGCACTTGATTCAAGCTTACTACGGACCAATGCACTGAAAACAAGCCCGATGACATGGGGACTGTGGAAATCACGACAGTTTCGTAAAACAAAGCCTAGGCGCCTAAAAGACTCCTTGACAGTGGATGTAATGTGATTGTGAAATGTGAGTTTCTGGTCGAATGTGACTCCCAAGTCTTTCATGGCATCAGTTCTCGTGATTGGATCGTTACCCAATTTGTATACAAATTTTAATGGACACCGCATTCGGCCAAAGGTCATCACATAACACTTTGACGTATTGAACTCCATTTGGTTATCCAAACTCCACCTATGTACTGAATCTATATCAGTTTGGAGGGCCAGGCAATCAGTCTCAGATTTTATTTCGTAGAATATTTTCAAGTCATCGGCATATAAGAGGCAATTGGCATTTTTTATCACGTCAGGGAGGTCATTTACCACCAGAATAAAAAGAAGAGGACCGAGCACTGAACCCTGGCTCACTCCTGAGCGAGTGTGATACGGATGTGACTCGTACAGTCCCAGTCTGACAAATTGCTGTCGATCTCGTAAATAATCCGCAAGAAGCCGAAGCAGCCCCGGAGCAAAACCTATTGCACTAAGCTTCGACAGCAAGACGTCATTATTGACTCTGTCGAACGCCTTTCGAAAATCAAAGTAGAGGACATCGACCTGACGCCTGCAATCGAGGCTAGTAGAGACAGAGTCAACAAGTGTCAGAAGATTAGAGTTGACTGACCTTTTAGTGCGAAAGCCATGCTGCTCGTTGCAAAGATGCAGTCTCACCTGTCTGTAAATACCATCATGTAGGACATTCTCGAAAACTTTCGCTGCAGAAGATAATATTGCTATTGGGCGGTACTCATCGGCAGATGATTTATTACGAGACTTCGGTATAGGAGTCACACGCGACAGTTTCCACTGGGATGGATAAACTCCAGTTCCTAATGACAAGTTGAAGATGTGACTAAGGGGCCGAGCTAGAAACTCCTTACCCTGTTTCAAAAACCATGGAGGAACATTGTCAGGACCAATTGAGCTGTTTAGTTTTAGCTTGTCTATTCCCTTGCTGACATCGTCATCAGTGAAACTTACTATATTAATATAGTTACTACTATTGCACTTGCTTGGATGGGCTACATTCTCGGGGTCTAATTTTGGTGTTTCAGTCTGGAAAACACTTGCGAAATACTCCGCGAAAGCTTCAGCAGCCGCAACACCACTGCAAACTTTCCCTTTGTGGGTTACATTAGGATCAAAACCTCCCTTGGACCGAAGGTTGGATATGTGCCTCCAAAATTCTTTAGGGTTTTTTTTTATGTTTCCTTCAATGCGCCCAATGTAAGAGTCATAAGCAGCGGCAATACGAGACTTTAGACTAGATCTTAAGTCTGAAAATTCCTTATACGCTAAGTAACATTTGCTCTTCTTCCAGGCTGAATGTAATTTAACTTTCCTCTGGAGATCTCGGATAATGTCACATGTAAACCAAGTGGGATACCGTCTGGTTGATCCACTGTTTCGACTCTTTTTAGGAACACAAGTATCGAATAATTTGTAAATAATATTATAAAATGTTCGAGTACATGAGTTGACGTCGTTACATGAGGTAACTTCATCCCAAGAAACCTCAGAAAGCAGATCAAAGAGCAGGCTATAGTTGCATTTTTTGAAGTTCCAATCCATTTTACGGTCGATATTACTAGGTTCAATTCTGTCACATTGATCAGACGACTGTAGCATTACCTGGATGTCCAATGGCGGATGGTACGCATCAGGGGGAACCAAGCCCTCAGTCTCCGTCACAGAAACGTAATTAATGTTTGCACTATCCTGAACCAAAACAACATCTAACATACCTCCATGCAAGTTTTCAACAATGTTTCTTTCACACAAACTAGTAAATGTTAGAAAATAACAATAATAACTGTTAACATTTAAAGAAGCACTATTTAAGTTGATGTCACCAAAAATCAAAACAGTGCCCTTCAAAACATTGATGAAACTTTCCACTTTAATGAGCCATCTCATATAGTCATCGTCCGTAGCACTTGGTTTTATATACACTACACATACGTACACGGGGCGGCCATGCCACGTGAAACTCGCCCAGAGGTCCTCACCGCTGTCAGTTTCAAATTCACTTCGTCGGCGCAGAATGATGGGTGAGCGCGCCATGAGTAGCACGCCACCACAAGGTGTGACTCTGTCACGCCGTACCACACTCCAATCGCTGCTCACGAGCTCTGAATCTTCAACGGAGCTATCCAGGAACGTCTCAGTAGCCGCAATCAGATCTTGTTCAGCTGTATGCAGATTATTGCGCCATTGGTGGAGTTTTGTTTTAATTCCACGAACGTTCTGGTACATACAGTTAATTGCAGAGGTCTTACTGCTTGCTTTGTGTTTTACGAAAGGACTGGGTATCAGAAGAAAGAGGAAGGTCAGTACTACGGCTTGAAGCGCCATGTTTACCGCGATTAATCCATGTATTGATCCTTGCGTTAATCGGCCATATGTCCACAGAGAAGCATTTATCGAAGAAAGCTACAGGCACACCGATTTTATAAGATTTATAATTCCCTCTTGTTTTAAGTTCCTCCACTGTACATTTACCACCTAGGCAAATTTTTTGAAGATATTGGCCAATCTCATCGGCAGTGGACGCCATATTCCATAAATGCAAGTACTTACGCATTTCAACAGCTTTTAAAGAAGTAACTGAAGAATTGGCGGCCCCGTACAGTGAAGCTATTCGTCGACGCTTCGTGTTTTTCACCTCAGTGTACCCATGATCGGAATCCAGGTTTACGGTGCTAGAGCTATAACTGGTGTCCTCGACATTTGGTTCTATCACTGGAATATCTACAGCCCTTTGCTCTGTCATAGTTGGTGTCATAGATGAGTTGATGATGACTGAAGAGCCAGGTTGATTAGAATGGCTTGCTTCAGGTTGCACTTGGGTAAAAACATTGTTCAAGGGCTGTTTTGGTTTGCGGGGGCTTACCTTAGTTATATTTTTTGACTCGGAGACAGCATCAGGTGCAGAAGGCTTCTGGTTTAGTACTTCCATGCTGGTGGATCTGTTACCTGTGCATGAACATGAGCTCTCATAAGTCGTTAATCTATTATTGAGCATGCCTACTTGTTGCATGCAACCATCAACCGTGGCCTGGTACACTCCGATTAAAGGTATGGCTTTGCTGAGTTGGTCTTTTAATGTTTGAACTTCCCTGTTGAGCTCGGTAATACTTGTAGGATCACAAAACATTTCTATATTTGTAGTTGGTGATGTTAACCTCTTCCTTTGCGTCACATTGGAGTCGAGCAACTTTTCTGGTACATAACAATTCAGATCGGTCGTTTGAGTCTCTTTATTGAGGTAAGTGGTAAAATTTTGGACTGTTTTACGTAACGATGACGGTGCGCTACTTTTCCTATCAGGCGTTAGGCAGATCCTTTTGCAGGTTTCAACAGTCTTCAGAGATTTTTGTAAATCTGATTTTAATCTGAAGTTTTCGCCATTGAGGTCTTCTATTTCCTGATGCGCACTCATAAGTTGCATCTGAAGAGTTCTAATTTGTTCATTCAGATCGTTGTCGCTATAATTGTCGTGTAGACTGTCCGGTATGCTCATCATTGTGGTGTCAAGTATCTTTGGATCGTCATTCGTCAAGGCAGACAAGTCAGTCAAAGATCCAGTGTAATATTTCCGATATGTGACGTTGTTGTTACTGGTATCCATTGTTCCTAATTCAGAGATGAGATTCTTTGTTTGTGTGATTGAAGAGTGCCCTCTGTTAGCGTTTTTGACAATAATGGATAATACAATGTTTTTAGGAAATTTCAATCTCACAAAAAGTCATCGGCTGTGAGCTCGAGATTTGAACCAGGTACGCAAAGCGTGCACTTGTTACGGTCGTATGTAGGCAGTGTAGCCTCTCGACCACGAGGTAGTTAAGATACACAGGTGAAATTAAGTATCATATGCCAAAGGACGAGAAATTTAAATGCATCGGAGTGGTTAATATGATAAATGTGCTAAGATGTTTTCCTCTTGATGCGGGTACACTTTTTGCAATACTATGTTTTTTATTTTGTTTTTACACTTTTGTTCTGCATTTTTTCACTTTGTTCGAATGTTTGGTGGTTTTCAATTGTTTTTTTGTTAATATCACTGTTATTGTCAAATTTAAAGTTTGTTGTGGGTACTTACGATTGTTATTTGAACACCCTTACTGTTGTATTGTATTTTGTTTTTACACTTTTTGTTTTGAAGTTTTTTACTTTGTTTGAAGTTTCTGTGGTTTTCAAATGTATTTCTGTTAATATCACTGTTATTGTCAAATTTAAAGTTGGTGCGGGTATTCACGATTGTTATTTGAACACTTTTACAGTTGTATTAGTCACTTTATTATCAAAGTTATTATTCACATTAGTAATTTCGGCTTTCATACACAGTTTTTTAGGATAAGTAACACAAAAGTAGGATTCTAAATATATTTTTTTATGAAATGTAAATACGGAGCTTATTTTGAGGTGTCAAGCGAAACAGTGCAATCTACCCTCTCCCATATCCGTTCCTCTCCGATATAGCCGTTCGTATGGCTCTAGCGTAAATCTATACCAATATTTTATAGAGGAAAGATTTTTTTGTTTGTTTGTTTGTTTGTTTGTACCGAATAGGCTCCGAAACTACTGGACCGATTTTAAAAATTCTTTCACTAATAGAAAGCTAGATTATTCCTGAGTGACATAGGCTATTATTTTATCCCGAAAACGGGTCCTGTGGGGTGGCCCACGGGAGCGAAGCTGCGGGGAACAGCTAGTTTATTATAATATAGTATGGGTTATAGATTCACTGAGTATTATTGCAGATTGATTAGATTCGTATAAGACATTTGTCTCGAAATATACGTCTATTAGTAAAGTACATGTTTTATTGTGCTCCCGATCGTTCCAGTAGTTCCAATATCCTTCATTGCGATATAGCCGAATACCACCACACCACACCACCACTGCTCAATAATATAATATTGAAATCTAAATATTTTATCCATATATTTAACCAAATGTACCCACAGCAGCGCAATATTGGTTATGTTAGGCAGATATTGATAAAAATGTTTAGCTTATTTACGTAACCTTTTTTACTACCTATACGGCTGACGGCGGTTTGTCCGATGTCCAGCAGTGGACGTCTTTCGGAAGATGAACATAACGATATCCAGATTGCAAGGTTGCATCTGCATACTGCATTGTTTATGGTGGTCTTTTTGATAGAATCTTTTTGGAAGAGATCTTTAAATATAGCCCACGGTATTACCAAACCAATTACCATACAAATAGTGTCACGGCGTGATACTGCACTGACATGTGTGTTTAAATGTCACAGTGTTGTTTGTGGATTGTTTCCTAGAAGCTGATGTGTCAGCGCTTGTTTCGATCATGTGTCGAAGGTTAACTATCTTAATATCTGGTTCTAGTGTACTCTGAATTAATATGGTCATCAGAAATTGATGAAAATTCAGAGGTATTTAGGGTACGTTTCTGAATTGAGAATTTGCACAAACAACACTTTAATGTTAAAGTTTTACAGGATTTCACGAACAATTCCGATAAAACGTAGTTAGTAAAATAGATGGTATTACGTTATTGATAAAACAGAATAACAAAAGAGAGTGCTGATGACATTCTGATTTGTAATAACATTGTTTTTAGACTGGGGAATTATGTTAGGTAATGATTTCAATAATTTTAAGAAAGACATGTGTGGCAAAGGTTGGAGGAGGCCTTTGTCGACTGGCAAACAGATCTACAGAAAATAAGTTAAATTCAAATAAGAGACTAGATTAAAAGGTTTACATTAAGTTTTCTATGTATTTGAATCATATATTTGTAACATGGATCTGAATAAAAGGCTATATTATTATTATTATTATTTCAATATCTATAAATTGGGCAAGAAATGTGTAGATTATTATGAGAATATCATTTTGTTACAATTACCTATTTGTTTGCAAACAGGATATTGGTATCTATTAAATTAACAATTGTTTTGTTAATCCCCGTTCCGTTCTTTTTAAAGCATTTGAAAAATTATTCTTTTGTTTGAAAGGGTATACTTCCCATCGTCATCAGATCAGGATCTGTAGATCTAGGAGAAATGAGTGAACTCCTCAAATATTATATGCATACATATAGCGATTTTGATATTTTCATCAATAATGCAATCATTTTCACTCAGAAAGTATCATTTGGTGAAGTGGAACTGATGAAGAAGACCACAGATAGCCACTGGAACTCCTTAATGCTAAGTATATCACGGATATAAGATAATATTTTGAATAGTTAACCGACTATGATGAAGCAATACATAGAAATAAATGGTATTTATGAAAGTAGTACCACGGAACTGATCTGATGATGACGCCAGAAGGTAGGCACTGGAACTCCGTAATAAAATATTGTATCCTAGTCGTGTTTGGGCTTATTGGAATCGTCATGAGATGTACTTTGCCTATAAATAATTTTTATGCTGATTGGAAGTACCTACCAAAACTAAAAAGAGATAAATACAAAACTATTTAACAACACAATCAAACCGACTTCCAAAACAAAACACTACAACGCGAAAAATGACTTTATTTTCCGTAGTCAGCGTCGAAAAACGGAAAACAATAGGTACCAAAGACACCCACTTCGGCAAAGAAAGATATTTTTCGCTTTGTAGTGTTTTGTTTTGGAAGTCGGTTTGATAGTTTTGTTAAAAAGTTTTTTTATTTGTGAAATGATGGTCAAAATATTTGGCTCAGTTTAGTCACAGATAATATAATACTAGCATAGTTTAGTGTTTGTTGAGATACCAGAATACAGTCGAGTTAACTTTATCATCATCGCTTACCATCATGCGCGAGCCTATAAAGAATAAAAAAAAATAAAAAAATGGTCGGTAGTCGTAAGTACTAAGTAGGCCTAAATGCTGCTCCGCCGATCGTAAACTACTGCGATTAATTATCGTGTTAAGTGTTGATTACTAACACCAGGATGTTAATAACATTAAATTTATGTTCTAACAACAAAATCTATTTCTACCTAATTAAGAAAATTGATTATTTTACAATGACAAGTACTTATTAATATAGATGACCTGTCTTACAGATCAGCCGGTAAGTGATGAATTCAAGTTGTATTTTATAATCATGAAAGATGCATTTTTCAGAATTTCTTAGCAGAATCTAACATATGTTTACATTGTTTATTATTTTGTATAAGTAGATAAGTCCTGTCAGAGGAATTTATAAGTAAGCATTTAAGTTTATCAAATAAGCATAAATTAATCAAGACTGACTATTTGTAAAGTTTATTATTCTTTAGTTTGTAAAAAATAACTGCGGCTTATAAAAACACAAGTAATTTTGGAAATATAAAACTTCGACTGTCAAAAGTTTGTGCGAGGTTATTATTTAAGCCGGAGTAATTAGAATAATGCTCTATTCAGAAGAGTTTTCCCTTCCAGTAGTATGAGCAAAACACAGTTTCACTGCAGTCTATACATAATATTTGCGTAAACAAAAATGCAAAGTAAGTAAATGTCACAAAGAATAATTGTTTTCCTTATCGATATACATACGCTGCTACCACGATAGGTAACATAACACTAGGCCGAGAGGGCCCTGTTCAGATCCGAGCATCCTTCGAGCGAGGAACACTGAAACCGAACCGTAAAGCTCCGGCTTAGGGGAATCACAAATGGGTCACTCGCACTACACAGCACTAACACTAGAGGTGGGACATACCGGCGGGCACGGTGTCATCCCCCGACTCGTCCACGTCGGAGTCCATCCATTCATCGCGGGGCGCCAGGTTGTCGTCCCTCGCACGAAGCTACACTAGGGCACGCGGCGCGCCAACGTCCACGTTTTTATACTAAGATTCGCGAGTTCGCGACAACGCGTCACCGACGTGACGTAGCGATTCGTCAGCGATCGGGCCGTGACCAGGAAAACGCTTTCTGGGAAGCTGCGCGCGCGCCTCGCTCTACCTACACTCTACACACTGCACACACGCGCCAAGATCACACCCCGCACTGTTGTGCTTGCAATTGATGGACACCGTTTATAAATATCTGTGAAATTGATAATAATATCTTATTATTATGCTATATTTATATAAGGCAATTTAATTTACACAGTATAGTATCTTTACGCTTGTTATAATTACAGAGAAGACAGGGACAGACAAAAAAAAATTGTTCGCGATTGTGACGATAGATGGCGCTGCCTCCCGATATATTTTCCGTGAAGGAAACGTTTTCATGGAGATTTCAGTAGGTAAGTATACCTGATCTAATGAAAAAAAAAACACGAGAGGTACTTACCGATGTAAACAGTAATAGGTAATTTGTTGTACTGATAATAATGCTATTTATAAAGATTAATTGATGAATCACAATGATTCACCATGCGTGCCAAAAACAATAAACTCGTAGGCATCATGAACTAATTATTAAGTATCAAGATAGATCAGCACTTATCTGAGCAGTATATTTACAGCATAAGACCAGCAGGGCAGATGCAGCACTATCTGAACCGCAAATGAGCTGCTAAACGATTATCATGCAGTTAAACTCTCTCTACGAGCACTATAACTGTACCTAAGCAAGTATAAAATACGAGTAGTTAACTAGCAATAAAGTCAGAACTATATTTACAATTCTACATCTAAGTATACCTAATATAATAAATATCTAGATAATTATGTAAACTGCACAACCACAGGTTCAAACAAAATCGAAAACGCTTGCATATCATTGTCTAAATATGGCTGCCGGGAAAACCAAAGCCGCCTGAGAGCCGACTTGCGACCTCGCGTGCGGTACTTTGTTTTATTCTTATTTCGTCGAGACATATGCATTTCAAATATTTATACACATAATAGACATGCAGATTAAAATGTGATAGAAGTAAATTATTCTGGACTGCTCAGTGTTTCGAAAGATTGTCTAGTTTCGTATTATATTATATATTATAAGCAAGGCAAAGGGTTTGACCCGATGCAATGAAATTCTTGGACGCTTTCATTGGTGAAGATACTCTTATCGAAAGAGTCCAATAATGTTTGGCAATACCTAATTATTTGAAGAGTATTTTTTATACTCTTTCATGGGGTCAAACCCTTTGCCTTGCCGAATTCACCACGCAATTAGACTGCAGGCCAACACAACTCTCCTCACAACAGCTCTGCTGCCCCACTTTATGGAACAGCTTCGCCTATTGACATCTGCAATATCACATGCCTTAAAACTATTGAAAGTGATGCCAAATACAAAGCTGAAATATCTCCAGTATTTGGCAGAAATACATAATCAAAATCAAAATCAATTTTTTTATTTCATATAGGCCTACATGGGCACTTATAAAACGTCGACAATGTGCACGGTTCGGGTTGGTCGATTCCTATGGAGAAGAACCGGCAAGAAACTCCATGGTTACTCTTTAAAAAAAATGGTTTGGTTTTACAATATTTCCTTGTTACAGCATTAGTACTTAGATATGTGGGGACAACGTAGGCCCGACAATAAGTCGTAAGAAAACAAAAAAAAAAGATTACATATTATTTAAACAAAAGAAAATAAAACGAGTTAAAAAGTTAACAAGCATCTAGAAGGCCTACAATGTTCACACATTTACAAAATAATCGGTAAAGGAATCTATACAAAAGTAAAATAAAAAAAAGACAAAATCTAACATGTGGCACAAATATTGTTATCAGTGCTGTAACTATTCTTAGCAAAGTCATAGGTAGACGTTCCCCGGACAGCGAGGCTGGAGGACAGGGAAACACTTCGCAGTCTTCCCAGGGATGTACCCTAACAGGCGTTGCACAGAAGAGCTTCCTTAATGGTCTTTTAAGAAGTCACATTTCCATTTCCATGTGCTGATGGTAATCACCAGGGTGCTTTTAGTGAAGTAACAATCCCACACTACCTGGTACTTTCCTCAAAAGCCCAGGCCACATCTTTCGCGGACGACGAGCTGCTTCAGTAAGAATAGATCCCTAGTAGGTACTCATCTAAGGTTCCAGTAATCCTGCTGTGCTTGAACCGGTAATCGTCTAGTAGGATGTTGAGGTGACAGCAGCTGCACTTACGGATATCTAATTTATTACGATAACGATTATATTAAACAAATTTGTATCTTGCCACTAACTTAATGATTCTAATTTAAGGTACAATCATTGTAATTAGGTTTAAGCCTTGAACAAATAAATATTGTTTATTGTTGATTGTTTTATATTTTAAACTAGTTTCAGCCAGCGGCTTCGCCGGGACAAAATATTCACAAGGGAACATATTCCCGGGATAAAAAGTAACATATGTAAAGGTTTTCTGTAAGAGATTGCCCTGTGTGATAAGACCGCCCATTGTACACTTATTTTTTATGATTTTTGTCCTGTATCTATATCTGTGTGGTGTACAATAAAACATATAATAATATGTGCTATTCCAAAATACAATCTATCTCTTTGCCAAATATCATCCAGATCCGTTCAGTAATTTTTGCGTGAAAGAATAACAAAACATACAAACACATTCACAAACTTTCGCCTTTACGTATATAATATTTGTGTCATTATTTTTTATGTATCATATCAGCCGAAAGACGTCCACTGCTGGACATAGGCCTCCCCCAAGCGTCGCCACATTGACCGGTCCCGTGCATCTCGTAACCAGCGGATCCCCGCAACCTTCACCAGGTCATCGGTCCACCTGGTGGGAGACCTTCCAACGCAACGTCTTCCGGTTTGCGGTCGCCACTCCAGAACCTTTCTGCCCCATCGGCCATCCGTTCTGCGAGCAATGTGCCCTGCCCACTGCCACTTAAGTTTGGCAATTCTTCGGGCTATGTCGGTAACCCTGGTTCTCTTGCGGATCTCTACGTTTCTGATTCGATCACGCAAGGAAACTCCGAGCATAGCCCTCTCCATTGCCCTTTGAGTGACTGTAAGCTTTCTGATAAGGCCCATTGTAAGCGACCACGTCTCAGAACCATATGTCATCACTGGCAACACACACTGGTCATAGACTTTCGTCTTGAGACACTGCGGTAAGTTGGACGAGAAGACACCGCTTTTTATGTATAATTCTTTTTTAAATATGTAATCCCTATCGCAAACCAAATGAATCAACCAATCTCTAAAAATAGTGAATAGTCAAGTACCTATATAACCTACCAGAATGGTACTGAAACCGATTGCAGCAATTGCATTTTATTGAGGCAATTATTACGAAAACATCCAGCACTTCAAAAATCAACCAATAACTTTATTGCACCGAATTGTGATGCTCCACGGGGTCAGGAATTAGATGAACATTTAAAAAAAAATGGTATATCTGAGCAGTGATCTTTGGAGTCGAACCTGTGAACACCGAGACTTCCATATTGAAAATGTGAGAACTTTTCAGCGTTTCAAACATTTTTATAGTAGTTACTAGCTGTCCGCCTGTCAATGGGTAGACCGTACTTCCTCTAAATTATAGCCTATGTGTTATTCTGATATATAAGCTTACAGTTAAGTTTCATCAAAATCCGTTGAGTAGTTTTTACATGAAAGTGAACAATACAATAACAAACAAACACAATCTTTCACATTTATTTTTAGTAGGATGGCTAATTACGGCGAAACGAAGACATGTCTAGCAGCCACCTAGCGACTAGCGGCGCTTATCAAGACACTTCGACTTAGAAGCCATATCTAGTACACAAACACAAGATAGTACAGGTCTGATTCTGAGAAGTAGCCAAAACAGGCGCCCTTGCTGAAGTGTGCCAATGACAACGCCACAGGGACACAATAGTACTGCGATAGTAGCGACTGGGACGTTCTGACGTAATATCAAATAAACATTACATGCTCGGCAGGGATAACGTCAAGCTTTGGTATACGATACGCTGATGGTTATTTCATCAGAAACGTTCATAAGCGGTAGGGAATAATATTGCGAACTTCAAATGTAAATAAGTTTATCTAGTGTTGCAGAATATTTCATAATTATAATAGTTTATTGTCATCATGAGTCACATTGTTTGTCGTAAGTACAAACCCGGCCTGACTAGGAGCAGTGGTGGCACAGTGGTAACGGTTCTGACTCTCGTGGGTTCGAACCCCGGCAGGCGTTTTACTTTGTGTTAATTATTTCATCACCAAAAACGGTGAAGAAAACCGGCATTTATAAAAAATGTCTATAAAATTCGAAGTCATGTGACATCCACCAAAGCGCTCCGTGTCTCACAGAGAGGAGGCATGTGTCCCAGCAGTGGGAACATTTAAAAAATCGGCCAAGTGCGAGTCGAACTTGCGCACGAAGGGTTCCGTACTTGGTAAATTGCGGTTTACGATTTATGACGTATTAAAAAAACACTACTTACTTGTCCTCGTTCAAACCAATTTTCGTTGGAAGTTTACATGGTAATGTACATCATATAGTTTTTTTAGTTTTATCATTCTCTTATTTTATAAGTTACAGTGGGGGGGGACACATTTTACCACTTTGGAAGTGTCTCTCGCGCAAACTATTCAGTTAAAAAAATTATATTAAAAACCTCAATATCATTTTTAAAGACCTATCCATAGATACCCCCACGGTAGGGGTCTGATGAAAAAAAAAATTGAGTTTCAGTTCTAAGTATGGGGAACCCCAAAAATGTATTGTTTTTTTCTATATTTGTGTCAAAATCTTATTGCAGTTCACAGAATACATCTACTTATTAAGTTTCAACAGCATAGTTCTTATAGTTTCGAAAAAAACTGGCTGTGACATACGGACGGACATACAGACAGACAGACATGACGAATCCATAAGGGTTCCGTTTTTGCCATTTGGCTACGGAACCCTAAAAAGGGTGATGATGAAGATGATAAATGCAAATATAATTATATTCTCAGGACATTAACATTGGTAGTTACTTCATTTTCACTAGGTATGTGCATTTTAATTGCGACTTCGGGCCGGTTTATGAATTGAGTATTTGGACTAAAAACGGATCAAATACGACTTTAATGACAATTTTTGACAGATTATCGAGCTAAATAAGAGTGACTAATACTCAATTTTAAACTCAGAAATCGGGCTTAATATCTATAGCTAATTACTAGCACGAACATGTGGAATTTTCTCTTGAAACATCAGGTAAGTACATAAGCACGTAAAATGTTTAGTGCCAGTTGTAAAGTATTGTTTTCGATTGAATGCTTATTTATTATGTAGATTATTAAAGATAGGTATCTATTTAAAGACGGTGTGGTGGTGCATGATTCACATTGATAACAGATAACTAATAAAAGGTGACAAACAGCGGAACTGAATGAAAGATATCAGTGGCAGTATCTGTGCTATCTCAACAGATTGACATAACAGTGCAATCTCCTTTCACACATCCGGTGACTAAGTTATGAATGAAAAAGCGACAACATCACACGTTACGTTACGCACAGATAGCGTAGAAGATGCTTCATCTCTTGCTCTTCAATTAAATGAAATAGATTGAATCTATCTCGACTGTTGGGCATCGAACCCAATATTTTGCGCGCGCCACGTGCACTGCACGCGCAGGCATGAGATAGATAAATAGGTGATAAATAGTGTGTCACTATGGTTATAACTATCATCATGTTCCTGCCCTTGTCCCATGTTACTTGGGGTCGACGCAACACGTCCTGTCCCGCGTTACGCTATCAACGACTCCCTTTTTACCCGACTGCCGAAGGAGGGTAATGTGTGTATCAGTCTATGTATGTATGTATGTATGTATGTAAGTATGTATGTATGTATGTATATATGTATGTATGTATGTTTGTTCCTATATGGCGTTCCAGAGACCAAACGCGTGTGCCGATTTTGATGATTCATACGTCAATCGATGCGTCTTAACCCTGCGAGTGTCATAGGCTACATTAAAATTGGACATTTGAAAAATGGCGGATTTTGGGTGTCATATTGTGGGGGCCCAAATTTTTTTTTTCATCCAAACCCATCGTGTGGGGTATCAAAATAAAGGGTTTTAAAAGGTGATTTCAAAAATATACAACACTTATAAGTTTAAATGTATCTAATTCGAAAGAAAAACTAACTGAAAAGTTATAAATAAAAAAACTTAATTCAAAAAATCAAAAAACCCGACTGTTTCAAAAGCGAACTAAAAAGTCGTAAACAAGGAAAAAATCATGCTGTGCAGGCGGAGGATACACCAGATTTGAGTCAGCCAGCCCGCGAATATGTTTCCTCCGACTGCACAGCATGATTTTTTCCTTGTTTACGACTTTTTAGTTCGCTTTTGAAACAGTCGGGTTTTTTGATTTTTTGAATTATCTTTCATATCATTCCTCACACAGTACATCCATATTTCCTTTGGCCGTCCCCTTCCCCTCCATTCAACCACATTTATATTCATAACTCTTTTAGTAACATGCGTTTCATGTCTCCTCATCACATGGCCGAGGTTATTATAAACACCCTGAAAAGCCTGAAATGGAGAGAGAAGCAGAGATAGTACGTTAATTCAGAGTGTAATTACTATGCAATACCTTTTTAATTATAAATAGGTACACTCGCCTTAAAATAACACCAATGTCAAATGGAAAACTTTAACGCTATTGTTACTACGGAGAGTTTGCGACCCAAAACCTCAATAGTAAGAAGTCGATCAGATTACTAGATTAATAAAACTCTGCAACGTTATCCAGCGGTCTATCTCTCACGTACGAGATAAGAAACCTATCAAATTGGTATTATCCTAATAATAAGAAGAACGCGTGGGAAACTGCCTTCATATTACGAACTAGCTCTGTACCGCGTCTGCGCTTCCGTGAAGGACGCATTACAGGAACGCATTTTCCGGGATTAAAATGAGCCGCTTCCTCTCCCTAGTAAACTGAAAAAAGGGAAAACCGAATAAGTTTTGTTACTCTAATAAGCAAACTTTAGTTATTAAACTTTAATAAAATAATTATTTACTTCATCAACATATCAGCCCTCTCCATTGCCCTTTGAGTGACTGTAAACTTTATGATGAGGCCCATTGTAAGCGATCACGTCTCAGAGCCATGTCATCACAGGCAACACACACTGGTCATAGACTTTCGTCTTGACAAACTGTGTTAAGTTGGACGAGAAGATACCGCGCAACTTCCCGAACGCTGCCCAGCAGAGTCGGATTCGACGGTTGACCTCTTTCTCGAAGTTGCCCCTACCCAACTGGATCATTTGTCCCAGGTAGACATAGTCGTCCACAACTTCGAGTGTAGAGTCTCCAATCTTGATAGGAGTGGGTGTAACATGGGCATTCAACATCACCTTGGTTTTGTCCATGTTCATCCTAAGACTCACTCTTTCGGAAGCTCTACTGAAGTTATTATTTACTAACATAGCTATAAATTTACTTAGTATAAAATACTTAATTAACAATAACTACCCATATTTTGATTTTTTATATATACCCTTAATTAAATCAAAAACAACGAACGCGTAGAAAAGGGCAGCACTCATTGGGCGTCAAAAACTTCGTCCTCATCGCTTTGAACGTGAAACGCGCCTGGAACGCTGCCAGCATTGCCACGTTGGATGGCAATGCTGATACGTAATCGCATCAATAGGGACTTCCAGAGTACTAAAATAATATCCTATAAAATATTCGTTTAGATAGATAGCATCAAGAGTTCCAGCTGCAAATGACACCATTTCTGTAGATTCCTACGGTTACGGGACCTCGATCACAAAGCAATTACTAAAGAGGTAGATACTTTTTGTCTTACCTGAGAGGGTGAGTCGGACATACTTACGTACACAAAACATTTCAGCTTTTCTCTAGGATGCCACTTAAATAAGCAATGCCTCTGCTGCTCTGCTGGGCCATCTGCTGCGCCATATTTATAAGAAGCAAAAGCAGATCTTAATTCAAATGATTGTGACCATGTCAGCTTAAAAACTTATATAGCATTTTACTTATGGCTACCGGTTTGAAACACAAAACCTTTCATGCTAGTGTCTAGGTCTTCTGACTGATACTGGGGTAATCTTGTTATAATTAATATAATCTAGCACGTACAGATACTAAAGTTGATTGACGTCAAACGATCATCGATGCGTGTCCGCGATGGGTTTCCCAGTTTCCTTGACATCTAAAACTAACCTAGGTAAGTAAGTAACCTTTTACAAAAATAAATCAAAGTACAACCGAATAATAGTATAAGTTTTTAAGCTGACATGGTCACAATCATTAGAATTAATATTTGTTTCGGGATATTTACCATGTATATTTTGCATTTGGGCGAGAGCTCGATATTTCGGCACCGTTACAAGCGCCATGATCACGAGAACGAAAGTCTTTGCGGGTGGGTGTTATTTACGAACTGACATATCTGTCTACCCTCTTCCTCACTCGTTTTTCACGCACGATACCGCCACCACCAGAACTCGTCTCACTAGTTTCTCGACATTGTTCACGACAGACGATACTCACTGTATCCACTTTTGACACTCGTTCAGTAGTTTTACGACCTTTACATAGTTGAACCACTGGATTCCAGGCTCGCGACAATTGAAACCCGTCGTCCCTATTGAAATTTTTGCACTTGGTTATTTCAATTGCTTCCCGAACCATTCGAAATATCGAGCTCTCAACCAAATGCAAAATATACATGGTAAATATCCCGAAACAAATATTAATTCGAATAATAGTATTCTCACTCTCGACCTAGACACTCCTTACAAGTGATCTAGGCATCGAATTCAACTCATTCGTAATCATACCTTTCTACGTAATCTACCCGACCTTGCGAAGCCACACTACAATCCCACATACGCAGGATCCCGCACCATTTCTGAGGGTTCGACAATGCGGGATTTGCTGGACTGAAAAATAAAATGGAACTCGAAAAAAATAGGTGCATACGTCGTTCTAATTATTCATTCCTCACTACCAGGCGATAAATCAAGTCGTCTCATGATTGTGACTCCAAATAGGCCTGAATTAAATAGAAAAAAAAAAAAAAAATTTGATTATTCCATCTTAATATCTGACGAAATGTATGAGTGTAGTTTTTTGGATTTATTCCGTTCCAATACCAACATCTAATACCAGGGGGCTGACCACAAGCTCTTAGAGTAAGGTTATTTTGAGATCGAGTAAGTGACAGATGTATACACGTCATATACATCTGTCCCTTACACACACTCAAAATAACCTTACTCTAAGAGCTTGTGGTCACCCCCCAGTCGTATTCATTTTTCATATCATTCACGTTTATTTTCTATTCTGAACCACTCTTAAAATAATTAAATTTAATGTGCGAACTAATACTATCAACTTGAATATGGTACAGACAGCTCGGTCAAATCTATTCAAAAATGTTTCGTATGGACGTCGGCATAGTTATCGAATTTAATTTACACCTAGGTGAAGGTGTTTTATATTCTTGAATATTAGCACATTCAACAGCTATTAATAAAAAAACTCAAAGATCTCGTCACTACAACAAACTAGGCGAAAATGATTAAAAGGGGGGAAAATTATAAATAGGTAAAAAATTACTGATTTGATTATATACAAAAACTTGATTTTCTATGATATTTTACAAGTTGTTAGATGTGATTTGTTTTTGTGAAAAATTACCTGACGTAGTTATTATTAGTTAAGTAGATCTAAATAATTAATGCAAAAAAAATATTATACTGGTACAAGGACTAAAATTATAATAAAGTTGATTATTTATCCTATTTTATTATTGAACTAGACGTTTGTTAACAAACATTTTTGTAAGAGATTTATCTGTTTTTTTTCCATTTTTGGTCTTATAAAAACAAAGGAAAGTGGGTCCATACAAAGCATTTTTACTGACTGTACCTTATGCGGACCCATTCATCCTTGGTGGCCGTAAACAGTCGCAGTTCCTCTTGGAAGGTAAGCACGGAACACGGCGCGGTCAGTTGAGGCGAATATCGTTCGGCATAGAAAATAAATATGAGTTGATACAAGTCCCAGTGGTATTAGTCGTTGGTATTAGAACGAATTAAAAAGATTTTTGCGATTTATGGCTTTCCTATTACTCGAAAGTCTAAACTAAAGAAATAAGTAGGGCCTTAAGACTTTATTGATCATTGACAAAGTAGCTTCAGTGTACTTAGCATCAAGACGGAAATACTAAATTTTTGAGAGTTCGATATGTTGTGTCACAATAATCCAACTTTAACAACTTTTAAATATTAGTAAAGCCAGACAGGCACCGTACCATGACGTCATGCTTTGATAGACGTGATAATACGTTGAGCCACATTATGTCTACCAATATGTGCCGTACACATACGATGTTACCATAAACGTGTTAAAAAAAAATTTACCAATTTTCTTGCCTCGGTGGTCGAGTGGCCGCGAGCGCTCCTACAAGGTACTAGCATGAGTTCCTGGGTTCGAGTCCCGCGATCGGCAAAGTGTCATTAGGAATTCCATTTGTATCTTCTCAGTAGCAGCCTGGAACCTGGGACTTGTGGCCATTTGATGGCAATAGGCCTGCTCCCTGTTAAAATGGTACTTAAACATAACTCGCGAAATATGGGTATCCTATAAGTGCGCCTCTGCATACCCTGCGTGGGATACAGGCGTGATGATATATTATGTGTATTTATGTCTATCTAACTTCATTTTTTTACTGACTGCTTAAACAGGAGGTAATCAATTCGATACGTATGCATGTAATATTGTTGGTTCAGCAGTTTTCAAGACATGGAACAAACAACCGAACTACTTACACAACTACTTACCGACAATTGAAACAGCATGAATGTGTAAATTAAGGTTCTATGGGTATTTTGTCAATCCTTTAGGTACCTTACTATAGTAAACTTGCTCACTTTTTAGTGATAGAAACTGATACTAAAAAAAAACTTAATTAAAAAAATCAAAAAACCCGACTGCTTCAAAAGCGAACTAAAAAGTCGTAAACAAGGAAAAAATCATGCTGTGCAGTCGGAGGATACATATTCGCCGGCTGGCTGACCAAAATCTGGTGTATCCTCCGCCTGCACAGCATGATTTTTTCCTTGTTTACGACTTTTTAGTTCGCTTTTGAAGCAGTCGGGTTTTTTGATTTTTTTAATTAAGTTTTTTTATTTATAACTTTTTAGTTAGTTTTTCTGAATTAGATACATTTAAACATATAAGTGTTATATATTTTTGAAATCACCTCTTAAAACCCTTTATTTTGATACCCCACACAATGGGTTTGGAAGAAAAAAAAAATTTGGGCTCCCACACTATGGCACCCAAAATCCGCAATTTTTCTATTATCCAATTTTAATGTAGCCTATGACACTCGCAGGGTTAAGACGCATCGATTGACGTACGAATCATCAAAATCGGCCAACGCGTTTGGTCTTTGGAACGCCACATAGGAACAAACATACATACATACATACATACTTACATACATACATACATACATAGACTGATAAACACATTACCCTCCTTCGGCAGTCGGGTAAAAAGAGAGAGAAATCTTAAAACCTTTTTACCAATAATAAACCGGCTTTTAAAGCAAAACACTAAAAAGTGCAAATTTACTTTCGTTTCGGAAGTCGATGTCGCAAAAAACGTTAATAAAAACAAGAGGCAGGTACCAAAGACAACGACTTCCGAAACGAAAGACAACGACTTCCGAAACGAAAGACAACGACTTCCAAAACGAAAGACGACGACTTCCGAAACGACAGTTATTTTTGCACTGTTTAGTGTTTTGCTTTAGAAGTCGGTTTATTCTTTTGTGAAAAGTTTTTATTTAAATCTGTGAATGCAGTTAGCTAAACACCACACCACACATCCCCCTCAAAAAGTTATGGACAGTATTTAGCAGTAACAGCTCGGCATACAATCCCGCTAGCCTGCGGGCGAGCCTCGAGGTCTTCAATACCGCGGGTTCGCAAGATTTGCAATTGCAAAAAATTCATAGCTTTTGTTCTGTTCATGTATAGTAGATATATAGGTGAGAGCAATGGTGGCCCCAACTAGATCAGGGGTAGCAGAGTGGTATCGGCCCCAACTTTCGTTTGATAGATCGTGGGTTCGAACCCAGGCAGGCGCTTTACTTTGTATAACTTGTGTTGTCACTACTGCTCTAAAAACGATGAAGAAATACATCGTGAGGAAACCGGAATGTCCTAGAACATAAATTCGAAGACATGTGACATCCACCAACACGGACTGGGCCCGCGTGGTGGATTACGGCCCATTCCCTCTTTAACAGAGAGGAGGCCTGTGTCCCAGCAGTGGGAAGATTAAAAAGGTTGATGATGATGTTATCAGGTACATGTTCATGAATTTATGAAATGGTTTTTGAGACGAAGCAAATCGACAGCTATCGACATCCATTTGAACTAGTAATAGTATCTGCTTAACAACAGTATTTCAAACCATGCACCCATAAGATATGCGGTTAACGACACCGGCAATGATGCGTGACGGTGACCGGTAATGATTCTCATCAGATGAGTAAAACAACATTAAGTAGATACCTAATAAGTAAAAAATGCTATTTATAACCAGCTGAACTGGGTAGACCGTATTAAGTGTATTTATTATCACTAAGTCTATACACATAAAATGAGCCCAAACACGATGAAGTCTAGTTGAGGAGTTGCTATGGAGACCTTCTGGCTCCATCATGAGACCAGCTCCATAGTACCATCTTATTTCAGCTTAATCGGATGCAGGAAGCGCTTGAAAATGGATTACCAGTTACCGGGCACACGCACAAAACTGAGGTAATTATAGCGCTTGTTATAAAAAAAAAGGGCGAAGTGCGCGTTGAACTCGCGCACGAAGGGTTCCGTACCATTATCGCAAAAAACGGCATAAAAATCACGTTTGTTGTGTGGGAGCCCCACATAAATATTTATTTAATTCTGTTCTGTTTTTAACCCCCGCCGGAAAAAAAGGGGTGTTATAAGTTTGACGTGTGTTGCTGTGTATCTGTGTATCTGTGTATCTGTGTATCTGTGTATCTGTGTATCTGTGTATCTGTGTATCTGTGTGTCTGTCTGTGGCACCATAGCGCCTCAACGGATGAACCGATTCTGATTTAGTTTTTTTTGTTTGAAAGGTGGTTTTGTCGAGAGTGTTCTTAGCTATGTTTGAATTAAATCGGTTCAGCCTTTCAAAAGTTATGCGCGTTTAACTGTTTGAATCGGGGTGTTTTCGCAAGATAAATGTGCGGGGGTTTTTAAATTTTGAAATTTTACTTGTTAGTATTTTTTGTTATAGCGGTAACAGAAATACTAATTATTATTATAATTTTTTATTTTATTATTGTTTAAGTATATGTTACGCGGTGCTAATCACAAATGCAAATTCACACTTCGATCATTGTCAATCTTTTAGAAATAATTAACTTGTAACTTTTAGTATAATTAAATTCTATTAAATAACCTTTGCTTTTTTTTTGATCCTCCGGTTGTAGCCCACGTAATTGGCGCAGTCGGTAGGATACCAGTAAAGTAGAGTCAGTGTCGTATCGAACGATTAGTCTACGGGTATCCGAACCTACGGGAGCTGCAGTCCAGAGGAGAATCCGACTCTCGATTCGTCAAGAAGAAGCTGCTGTAAGTCCTTGAATCTTTCAAGTCCTTGCCTACCTAACTCTTAAGTCTCCTTGAATATCTCAAGCCCTAAGTTAATCCTTACTATATTCTTATATCCTGTCCAATCTATGTTCATGATATTATTATTTTTTCTTATAATTTTTGCGTGTGTGTAAGTTTTAGCGTTCAAGATTTTCCATCCTATGGAATATCGATCTGATAGGTTAGAAAATAGTGACCGAAGTAGGAGTAGGCTCGCGGCTACAGACGAGAACAGGAATTTAGGCGCGATGTCGAGCGACGACGTAGACACGATTTATAAATCCCTAAGATTAGTGCCGGAGTTCGACGGAAACCCGCACGTACTAACCCGTTTCATTAGCATATGCGACCAGTTGGTAGTTACTTATTTTAAAACCGCACAAGGTTATGAACTAACGAATTTAGCCCTCCTTAACGGAATTTTGAATAAGATTACGGGACCCGCTGCTAGGCATATTAATTCCAATGGTATCCCGGATACCTGGCAGGGTATTCGATCCGCTCTGATCAATAACTTTGCTGACCATCGAGATGAGACCGCTTTATACAGCGACTTATCCTTGCAAACCCAGGGTTCCAGTAGCTCTCAAGAATTCTATGAAAGGTGTCAAAATTTATTTAGCACCATAATGACTTATATCTCGCTTCACGAGACAGTTAACACCACTATTGAGGCTAAACGATTGCTATATAAAAAGTTAACCTTTCAAGCTTATCTGAGGGGTCTAAAAGACCCCCTAGGCTCTAGAATACGTTGCATGCGCCCAGAGTCCATGGAAAAGGCATTGGAATACGTGCAAGATGAACTAAACACGCTTTACCTGCAACACCGCAATGAGGGAGGACCCAGTAGAAAGGACTGGGTTCAACCGCACCCAAATCATCATTTACCCTTGAACAATTTCACCCCCAAAGTAAACCCTTTTAACGTTCCTGTCATGCCTGGACCATCGAGACAATTTGCGTTCAATACGCCTGGCCCGCAGCGACAGCAGTCAATGCAGCCTTATGTTCAAGGATGGAGACCTAGCATGCCTACGCAACAGCAACCCCGTGGCTTAACTCGTACACAACAAATGATGCGCGCCCCCTTGCCAAATTATCACCCGCAAAGTAACGTTTTTAAAATGCCTCCTAGACCTCAGTCACAACCACAATCAAGTTATAATAACGCGCCTAAGCCAATGAGCGGCGTCAGTCCTTTTGTGCCCAAAACCTTGCCACCCTCAGGTCACGATTGGAGACAGTATGGTAATCCACCTCCGAACAACCATTTCAGGACACGCGAGATTAATTTCAACGACTTAGACTACGACTATGATTATAGTAATTGGTACTATGCCGATTACGAACAAGATTGCTATTATACCAACGAACAGTACCCCGAACCTGGATATTATGAGGATTCACATCCCTACCACGACACTCCTTCGGTAAAAGAGGTAGACCAAGATACCCAACCTACTGAAAATTTTCAGAAGGTATCCAAATTAGAAAAACCAAAATAGAGCTCAACTTTCATATACAGAGGCAACTCGGGTTTATTCAGATCCAGGATCCACCACTTAAGTTACTAATTGATACGGGAGCTAATCAATCGTTTATAAGCCCAGAAGCCGTAAGCAAATATTTTAACCATATGCCACTAAACTATGAGCCATTCGAAGTAACAAATGTTCACGGGACGTCTAAAAATGACTATTCCATTACTTTGCCATGCTTTTCAGAATTAAACGAACATTCAGATGTTACATTATTCGTTTACAAATTTCATGATTACTTCGACGGACTCCTAGGCTTTGATTTGCTTGAAAATTGGGGAAGTAAAATCGATCTTAACCGTAAATTACTAATAACCCAGAATGCACAACTACCTATACAGATGTATGATTCACGCAATGCCAATTTGTACGAGGATATAATATCAGCTAATTCATCCAAGTTAGTTAGAGTACCTATTAATACGTTGGACGGTGAAGTAATGATCGAGGATCAGGTCATCTCTAGTTGCTTAATTTCAAACTGCATAACTAGTGTAAAAAATAACCGTGGCTGGGTGGAGATCACTAACCCAACGTGTAACGACATCATCTTTTCAATGGACCGCCCCGTAGAAGCCCAGTTATTTAACATTGAAGTTGAAGATACTGCAATTCCATCAGATCGTGTTAATGCCGTACTTTCTCGTCTTAGAACGGAACATTTAAACCCAGAGGAACTTGCTAACTTAAAAAACCTCTGTGCGAACTATGCCGACGTCTTTTATCTCGAAGGCGAATCATTGACATTCACAAATAAAGTAAAACATAGCATCCGAACAACTGATGAAATTCCAGTACACACTAAAACTTATAGATATCCCTATGTCCACAGACAAGAAGTCAGAGATCAAATAGGTAAAATGCTTGATCAAAATATAATACGACCATCAGATTCGGCCTGGAGTTCCCCTATTTGGATCGTACCCAAAAAGGCGGATGCTTCTGGCAAGGTTAAATGGCGACTTGTCGTGGATTTCCGAAAAGTCAACGAGAAAACGATTGATGACAAGTATCCCATACCTAACATTACAGACGTATTAGACAAATTAGGTAAATGCCAATATTTTAGTACCCTGGATTTGGCCAGCGGGTTCTATCAAGTCGAAATGAACCCTGAAGATATACACAAAACGGCGTTCAATGTGGAAAATGGCCATTATGAATTCCTTAGAATGCCGATGGGGCTTAAAAATTCTCCATCTACATTTCAAAGGGTTATGGATAATATCCTTAGAGACCTAAACCACATCTGTCTGGTATATTTGGATGACATTGTAGTTTTCAGTACCTCCCTGCAGGAGCATATTAATAACCTGGAAAAAGTATTTAAAAGATTGCGAGAATCTAACTTTAAAATTCAAATGGATAAGTCCGAATTTTTAAAGTTAGAAACTAGCTTTCTAGGCCACATCATTTGCAACGAAGGTGTCAAGCCAAATCCAGACAAAATTAAAGCCATAGAAAACTACCCTCTTCCTAAAACAGCAACAGACATCAAACGTTTTCTCGGCCTGATCGGCTATTATAGGAAATTCATCCCGGATTTTGCTAAATTAACTAAACCACTAACTCAATGTTTAAAAAAGGGTAGCAAAATAACTTTGGATCAAAAATACATTAATTGCTTTGAGCACTGTAAAAAACTCCTTACTAACGACCCTATTCTGCAATATCCAGATTTCAATAAAGAGTTCATTCTAACAACCGACGCATCTAACGTTGCGATCGGCGCCGTCCTATCCCAGGGAGTAATAGGCTCAGATAAACCCATAGCGTACGCTTCACGTACTTTAAACTCTAGCGAGTTAAATTACAGTACCATTGAAAAGGAATTGTTAGCAATCGTTTGGGCCACCAAATATTTTAGGCCATACTTATTCGGTAGAAGATTCAAAATAATTACCGACCATAAGCCCCTTCAATGGATCATGAACTTGAAGGAACCCAATTCGAGACTCACAAGATGGCGGCTAAAACTGAGTGAATTTGATTTTTCAATAGAATACAAACAGGGTAAATGCAATACTAATGCGGATGCTTTATCACGGCTTGAAATTAATAATGAAGAACTAATGTCTATTGTAGCTAACCCTACAGAAAATAATCCTGCCCTTGATGACTCTAGAACCATTACGGCTACGGAACCCGCGGATGACTCGGGTACCGCTACAGTCCACACAGATAATGAGAACCCCATCCTAGAGGTTCCCATTTCTGACGATCCATTAAACAAGTTTACGAAACAGATTATTTTTAATATAGTAGGAGATTTAAAGGGTCGAACAATTGTAACTAAACCCTTTGACACCCACACACGAATTAACATTCAGGTGTCAGAATCAAATCTAGAGGAGGAAGTAGTTAATGCGATAAAAGAATACGTCCATCCTAAAATTAAAACAGGGCTATTAATAAATCCAACTTTAGGCATGTACTCAATAATTCCCATTATTCAAAAGAACTTTAAAAATTCATCAATGAACTTAACGTTAACCAAAAAGGAATTGGATAACGTTAGAGAGTACTTGAGGCAACAGGAAATTATTAACAAGCATCATGATGGGAAAACTAACCACAGGGGTATTAACGAAACTTACTTAGCTCTATCTCACAAGTACTACTGGCCGAAAATGCGCGAACATATAACGAAATTTATTAATGAATGTACTATTTGCGGCCAGGCAAAGTACGACCGCAATCCAACCAAACAACAATTTAAAGTAGTTCCACCAGCAAGTAAACCATTTGAAATAGTACACCTCGATCTATTAACTATTCAAAGCGAAAAGTTCCTAACGTTAGTAGACTCATTTTCAAAGTATGCTCAGGCTTATTACTTAAGAGATGGAACAGCTATAAGTGTAGTACAAGCATTTCTTAGCTTCTGCACTCACCATGGAATACCATCTACCATCGTTACTGATAACGGGACAGAGTTTACTAACCAACTAATTGCAGAATTCACAAGGTTACACAAGATTCAACACCATAAGGTAGCACCACATACCCCGAATGAAAATGTTATAGTTAAGAGATTCCACGCTACCATATTAGAGCACCTTCGCATCCTTAAATTTAGTCAAAAAGGTGAATCCGTGACTAACCTCATGCCCTACGCCCTCCTAGCTTACAATAGCAGTATCCATAGTTTCACAAAATGTAAACCTATCGAAGTTATTACCGGACATTTTGATCCCCGCGATTCCTTCGACTTAGATTGATCCGCTCATTTGCTACAGCAGTATATGACTAGTCATAAAGAGAAAATGACTACTGCATATAATGCAATTCACGAGCTATGTATCGAAACCCGCAAGGAGTCTACTGATAGTCGTAACCTTCAACGCGAACCAGAAGTCGACTACCCACCTGAACAACAGATTTTTGTAAAGAATCCATTTGCTTCCAGGCAAAAATTAGCTCCTCGATACACTCATGACGTTGTTATGGCGGACCTCCCTATCCACATCTATACAAGGAAGAAACGCGGTCCTGTTGCGAAGTCCAGGCTAAAAAGGGTTCCTAAAACCGCCCGATTGTTGCAGGAAGCTCCTGATCCTGCACCTGTTTCTGCGAACATCTCTGTCTCAAGAAATAAGACTTGAGAGCCTGGACGATGGACCCGGGATTGTACCCTTTAAATTAGGCCCAGCTAAGATCTTATCACACCACCATTCCTTCATACAATACGTTAATTTAGACACTTTACAAGATAAAATAAACTCTATTGATAGCCAACTACTAACCAGCAGCCCTAATCTTAATAACCAAACCAAATCATTATTCCAGCCTCATATAGACTATCTAAGATCCAAACTCAATAGCGTATCCGAACAATTAAAGTCCTTCGAGATAACTCGTATAAAAAGAGGGCTCATAGATGGCCTCGGTAGTGTTGTGAAAAGCATTACAGGAAATTTAGATTATACTGACGCATTACATTATAATCAAGCTATAAAATCTCTCGAAAACGATGAACACAAATTAGTTACTGAATTCAACCAGCATGTTAGTCTAACAAAAGAGATGTCCGCTCAATACTCTAAAATGATCGACGATATTGCAGATAACCAGGGAAAAATGGCAGCCCTACTAAATAGAATTAACGAAAGCAACGCAGATAAAGATAATGATTTGATAAAGTACGCACATTTAGCCCAAATACTTATTATCCTCAGCGACAACGTAGATGCAATTTCACAGGAACTAAACCGGCTACAGAATGTTCTAGCATTTATAAAGACCTCTACAATGCATCATTCTATTCTCAGCATAGACGAAATACGCGCTATACTAAATAAATTAACAAGTTTATATAGCAGGGAGGAAATAGTAGACATAGATATAAGAGAATATTATAATATAATTAAGTTAGGTTCATATTATACGAGAAATAATATAGTTATAGTATATAAGTTTCCAATATTTCTACCGCAAACATACGATCTACATAAGTTATCAATAATACCTAACAAATATCACGAAGTCCTCATTCCATCCTCTCCTTTCCTAGCCACCTTCCAGAAAGATTCTAAGAACATAGAGGCTGAATGCCCGAAGACCAACAAGTGGTTCATATGCGAGGAGAAACGAAGTCTACAGAGCCATTTCTCACAAGATTGCATACACGAACTCATCAACATGCAAAAGAAAAGTTCTAAATGCAAACCTGTCGCTATCACCTTGGACCAGCCAGCGTACGAGGAACTTGACGACAGACACTACACCATCAGCTTCCCGGTTCCCACGAAGGTTCATCTCTCTTGTGGACAAGACCTGTACAAAGAAGTTCAAGGAAGTTACTTACTCACCATACCGCAGGACTGTTACATAGAGACACCACAGATCACTATCGCCAATAAGAAAAATCGTCTGAAGGGTCACGTATTGAAGATTATGGACCTACCTGTAGAAGACGTAGACAATCAGCCTCCAGTCCCGACACTAAAACTGAACTCAATAAACTTGGACCACCTACATGCAGCCAATATGAAGATAATGCAACAACAGCCACATATTCCAGCGACGAACGACTACGGAATCTACCACACTACGATTCCAATGTACATAGCACTAACCGGTGCATGTGCACTCATGGGTTACTTTATCTACCGACGGTACTGGTCAAAAGCCAAGAAGACTCCAGACGAGGAACCACAATGTCACCCAAGGCGTCCAGAAAGAATTTACGCTCTTCCAGAACCTAAAGAGAGGATAAGCTGCAACCAACCCCCACCTCAATTTACTACGAAAATCATCGGTGGTGGCTGCTCTTCGGGGGGAGGTGTTACGCGGTGCTAATCTATGAGGATCGCCGAGACAGCATCGACCCAAATCAACACTGCACACGGCTCGACCACGCAGTGCAGCATCAGCAGGAGCGTGCCGCGCGACGACGACAACAGAGGTTTCGCAATATCGGAAACGCGGACCCAGATTCACTTTTGATTCACAATTCGATCATTGTCAATCTTTTAGAAATAATTAACTTGTAACTTTTAGTATAATTAAATTCTATTAAATAACCTTTGCTTTTTTTTTGATCCTCCGGTTGTAGCCCACGTAATTTATATGCTTATTTCTCGTGTCTCCTGTGCGGGTCACAAATAAATATTTTTCTTTCTTTCTTTCTTTTCTTTAATTAAAAGAAGAATAATTAAATAAAGAAATACAAAAAAATAATTTCAACTGTCTAGCTATCACGGTTCATGAGATGCAGCCAGGTGACAGACAGACAAACAGACAGACGGACATGAAGTCTAAGAAATAGGGTCCCGTTTTTACCGTTTTACGCAAAGGGTCCCGTTTTTACCCTTTGGGTACGGAACCCTAAAAAACAGCTACCATTATCAATGAAAACTCATGTAAACTCGTGAATCAATTCATGGATGTACTTTGATACATTTCCTTATACGTGGGACACTCAGAAAGTTTTGCGAAACTAAAAAAAATTGTTCTATACGTACATATATTTTTATTAAATCTTTTCAAAGTACTTTCCACCAGCCTCTATACAAAGATTCATGCGCCTAAACCAGTTTTCAAAACACTTTTTCCAGTCCGCCGCAGACACCTCGTTTACAGCCTGCTCGAACGCAGCCAGCGCATCTTCCGGCGACGAAAATTGTATCCCTTTGAGCTGATTTTTTATTTTTGGGAATAAAAAGAAGTCACACGGTGCTAGATCAGGGCTGTAAGGAGGGTGACCCAGGAGTTTGACTGGCGTGCTGTCCAGGAAGTCCCTCGTTTTGAGTGCGGTGTGCGCAGGTGCATTGTCGTGGTGGAGCAGTAGCCCGCGGAGCCCTGTGTTTGGTCGCTTGTTGCTTATAACAGAGAAAACTTCTGGCAAACATTTGGTAGTATACCATTCGGCATTAATGCTTCTTTGATCCCGTAAGGGAATTGATACCAAGTGGCCAGTCAAATTAAAAAAGCTAGCGATCAAAATCTTACCCCCGCTTCTAGATCGCTTCACTTTGGTAGGCGTTGGCTCATTTTGAAACACCCAAACAGTCGACTGGCGCTTGGTTTCTGGGTCGTATTGATAAATCCAGGACTCATCACCTGTAACGATGTCGTAAACACGCCGAGACGAGCCTGCTTCAAATTTGTTAAGCATATCACGGCACCATTCCACCCGGGCCTGCTTCTGAGCATCGGTGAGGTTGTGCGGCACCCAGCGTGATACTATCCTCCTCACGCGAAGATGGCTGTGTAGAATCTCGTGAACGCTTCCCGATCCAATCTTCAATATGTGTTGAATCTCCTGATATGTAATTCGCCTATTGTCTTGGATTAAATTTTTCACTGCTAGCACGTTTTCTTCGGTAACAGCCGTCAAAGGGCGACCGCTTCTTTCGTCATCCCCCAAAGTTGGTCGACCGCGCTTGAATTCGTTATACCAACGATACACGGTTGCCTTGGAAGGGCCTTCATCCATGAATGCCATTTGAAGTCCATCGTACGATTCATCCGGTTTCAGGCGACACTTGAAATCGTATAAAATCATAGCTCTAAAATGTTCCCGGCGCAGATCCATATTTCAGTGAGACACAATACTTTGAAATTCAAAGTATTTACCCAGTTAAGCAGAAAAGATCCAGCCAACGTTTCATTACTTTTGAGTAAATGCAGTTTAAAGTTAGGCAAAGAATAAAAAAATCTTATGATACTGTACCTATTTGAAAGTTAGTAGTGTAGTAGGCCATAACATACACATTATTTTGAAAGTAGCATATTGTACATTTTCATATGAAGAATATCTGTAATTCCTGAAAAACTATGCGTGGATCTTTTATGCAAAATACAGTATTACAATAATAAACATTAGTTTAATGTGTGGTTCATTTTAGAAGGAAGGAAATAAAAATCGGAACTTACATAAAAACAGTTTAATGAGAAAAAATAATTCAAATTGTTACTTTGAGATAAAAAATATATAAAAAAAATGAATCGGCAATCACTGGTTGGTTTTCCAATTTATTTAAGCAATAACGCTTTCCTCAGCTTCAAACTCTACCTCAAAATCAGGTTCGACACCAAATCCATCAATGTCGTCTTCTACATTATTGTCGCCCGTTAGATTTTTGTAGAAGGTGTGAGCATCTCGTGGAATTAAATGCATTAGGCTTTTGATATCGCTCAATTTCGCAGCTGCTATAGGTTTACCATTTGGCCAAAGCATATTCATCATATCTCTGGAAATTAAGCGTTGTCTTCCACGTTGACGTTTTTTCAGATCCACCTCTTCATAATCATCCTCTAAACTTTGTCGCATAAACAAGGAAAACATTGCTTCCTTTTTCAATAAAATTTCTTTAGTTTTAAGCCAGGATATTTTTTCACCAGTAATAGATTTTTTTCTATTAGTGATTGTATTCTCAAGATTTGCTGATCCAAGAAAATCTTTGGCTTCCATTCTGTGCACTTGAAGAGGTTTATTTTTTTTGCAGGTTCTCATTATGTTCATATAATCTTCAGGTAGATAAACTCTTTGTTGGTGTTTCAAAGCACATTCTATTTTTCCGAAATCGGTGTCGTTAGGCAAGAAGCTGTGTCCAGACTCTAAAAATCTAATACAATTTTGTTGTAATGTTGGGTGATCATTTAAAAAAGCTTTAAGCATAAGGGTGAGCTTAATGTTCCTATTTTGGCCGCCGCAGGAATCGCTCCACAAAATAAGATTGGTCACTCCTTCTTTCAATCTTTCAGATAGGTGCTTAATAAGACAAGAACCTACTTCTTGGGAGCCTCTCCCAGCTTCACCTTCTACCCAGATGTTACAGTGCCCTTGATCATCTGATCCCGTATGTATCCCCATATTGTACACCCATACCTGCCTCTTATAAAATACAATATTCGTGGGAATGCGTGGAAGTGGCAACGTTTTCTCTAAATCATATGTAATCGTTTCTGTGTAAGGATCAGTTTTTGCGAGAGCCATGTCATTTTTCAGTCGTTTTTTAAGATCTTCTGCGGTTTTAAGATGGGCATTATGTTCCTCTATAATCTTTCTCTTAGCTTCTTCATCCGTAATCAAATTCTTTTTATTTTTGTAAAAGTCGCATTTGTTACAAGTGTCTTTATTTAGGGGTTTGGTGCGAAGATTAAATTTGGTTAAGAAAATCTGTTTTACTTTTGGATATGACAAGATATTAATGCCTGCGGAATGTGCTTCTTCAGTGTAGATCTGGTAAAGTTTAGGAAATGTCATATCTGATCTTAAAAATTTCGCAGCTCCTACTTTCTCACGACAGTAATGCGAAATGTACGTAGGGAGCTTTTTAACAATACTTATGAAAAAAATTTCGCTTTCCTCATTAACTTTATTGCGACCTCCATTAATTCTACGTTTGTCCGAAATAGAATCCGACCTCATCTTTTTAAGTGCTGTGTCAGTGCTGTACCATTAAAGCTACCTATGAGCGCCAAACGAACACTACACAGCTACACTACACAGACGTCACGTAGTTAATGGCCGTAGAGCACTGAATTCTATGAGTGTTACCAAGTAAAAAAAGATTATCAATATCAAGTAAACGGATAATATAAAGTTATATTTGTTTTATACTGAACAAAACACCATAACATAATAATATCGATTTTTTAAATATTTAAGATTCATCAAAAGTTTACTTTGAATCTTTTATTTAAAATTACAATAAAAAAATACTATTAGCAGAATACATCCAAACATCCTAGATGTGTCAAACAAAGAAAAACGTTACATTTGACATTATGCAAATTAGATCCAAAGCATTTGGCTCCATAAGTTTTTGAAATAAAGTGAAGTATCTATTATGCAAAAAGATCCAAACTGCGTGGTATGAAAAGTATACAACAACTATTGAGACTTTTAAAAGTTTTAAATAGATCCATGCAACATGAATCTTTAAAAAAATTTAAATCTTATTAATTTCTGTGTCCAAGCAACATGGTACTTTTTGCATTTTTCAAAATTGGTGATTAGGGGATGGTATCTTTGACACAGTATAACTTTTGTTAGGTTAATATGATCAAACTGCCTGGATCTTTTGTGCATATATGAAACTTGATGAGTACATTATGGATACGTAGATAACTCGATTTTACAAAAAATGTGGTTGGATCTTTTCTGCTTAACTGGGTCCTTAACTCGCAAAAAATGTGGAGGGAAATTTTGAAATTGGAACTTACTTATTTTTACTTATAAATAATCATATTTTCGAAAAACATTATAACTGGCCAGTCTCCCATATATAAAAACTTTTTTTCGCAATACTTTCTGAGGGGCCTGATATAAGTACTGCAAATAAAAGATCTTAGATGTACACGTACCTAATAATAAACACCAGCCTAATTGCGCAATGAATTGCGCAAGGCAAAGAGTTTGTTCGCCATCAATCGACCAATCACATGCGAGATGAAAGACGCGATGTGGATTTCCGTCTATGTGATTGGTCGAATGATGGCGGACAAACCCTTTGTCTTGCCGAATTTGCTTGCGCAATTAGGCTGGTAATTATGATTACCAGATTACCTGAGTACCTACGATTATTAGTTCATCAGTCAGATAATAATTTGATGACTAGCTGACGAGTCATAGCATAGACGCCAATCTATTGATAGAAATATGACTAATGGCTGAAAACACTGTAGGTTACCTTTTAGGTACTTGACGTTTTATTCATTCCTTTATGGAAAGATTCAGTCAGCACAAGCCCGAAAGATTGACAACCAGTCGCACTGGTTGTGGTGACATCCGGTGTGGTGATAGCAGTCGCTCCATATTATCAGAAAGAACCTTTTTTTTTTTATTGAACCGACGAAATAATGAATTGAAAACGAAAACAAAATTACTTTTAGTCTAGCATTTTGAGTTGGCGCCAAACAAACAAACGTGCATTGAATTGGCGCCGCCTCAAAATGCTAGAATAAAAGTTTATAATTTAAGTTTATGACTCTTGCCAATAAAAAATAAATTTTGTTGTATTTTTTTGTAATCGGACCACTCTACAAAAAGATAGGCGAGGTTATAAATAAAAAATTAAAAAACCTACATGTCCAATTGAGAACCTCCTCCTTTTTTTTTCGTCGGTTAATAATTCATTTGCATCCTGTTCGACTGGAAGCGAACTCTATAAACTTGGGAAAAGATTGCCAGATGTTGATGAAAGAACATCAGCTGATTCAGCCACTGACTTAGAAACCTATGGACTTGCCATACCTACGAAATTAGCGTGCATACCTACAAAAATCTGGCGCATAAAATGGCTGCCTTGTAGGGTTGTAACTGCGAGAAACATGCGCAGCTGATATCGATGTCAATATCGACTTTCATGAAATTGTTTACGTTGTTGTTCTACGATATAATAATGTAATAACAATATAATATGAACAAACCAGGCCCATAGAAACCGAAGTAGCTAAGGGTATAGAGTATTGTATGACTGGTAATATACAGGGTGGGCAAAAAATATATCGTGGATCAAACGAAATAGCGATTTTTGGGGATAGTGGGAGATGTTTTTCTTTTGACCTGCTAGAAAAAGCCCCAAATTTCGCCCTGTTTCGTTAGATTCACGATTTTTGGCCGTCCCTATATCTAACCCATTAAAAACTAAAATGTATTTTGTTTTATATCAAGTCAAATCAGCCTATCCCAATCCACTAGACATAGGCCAAAGGGGTAGTAATAATAAATAATACCAGCCTGTAACTGTCCCACTGCAGGGTAAATGCATCTTCTAATAGTAAATAAATAATAATATTTTGATATCTTCCTACTTTTCGAACAACTTAATTTATGTAAAATAATAACAATATTTTATGTAAAAAAGGCATTTATTCATTTTTGAACAAAATTAACTTGTTGAAATTCACTATTTTATTTATTTCTATAAAGCCAGGTTCGGCATTAACATGTTGGTAACTTATGCTCAAAGTACGAGTGTTTCAAACAAGTGTTGTCGGTATTACTTATAAAATCATACGCTTTCGGCTAAAACAAATTGAAGCGTAAGGGCAACTTTTCTTAATTCTTCAGATTTTTTTTTTTCTAAAGTAGGCCTTTAGATTTGGCAATTTGCTTTTTACGAAATCCTTCTGCATATTCTTAAATTTTTAAGTATATATATATAGTAATATATGTAAGTTTCTTAAGGTCTTGAATAATATTAAAAATCTTTCCATCACATCTCCGGACCCTTTCATTTAAAGTTCTCACTTTTTGATTTAGTAAAGCCCATTTCTTTGTGAGATAAACATATATATATAAGTAGGTTGTTGTGAGGAACATATTTGCCTAGGCTGAAAAAGAAAGTCGCATAATTCTATTACTTATTTACATATTTAATTCATTTAAAGAAATACTGTCAATAAAAAAGTATGTAACAAGATGTGTTGAAATTACTGTATTTTGCAACTTTTGTTTAAAAACATACCAGTAAAGTCGATGTGGGCACTACGCCATCAGGTAACCTTATCACATCGAGGGTTCTGTTAAAACAAGATTCCTCAAAGTGCATGGCGCAGATATGCCACATTTTATGTCTAGGGTTTGTATTTTCAAAACCAATAGCTTCTATGCATTTCTTCTTTAAAATTTCGTTTCCAGAAATCTGTGGATTAAAATATCATTGCAATGTATTTTACATACTATAAATTTTATCGATACTTATCGTATGCGAACATCGATCATCACTAACCTTACTTGTCAATAATTATTGTATGTAAACAATGCAAAGAAATATAGAAAATAATAACGTTTTATGCCATACAAACATGACACAGGTTCGATTAATATTCAAAAATACCATCTTGTAACAATATTTAACACAAAATTCGACCGGATTAGTGAAAACTAGTTACTAACCTGTGCAGAGTCAATTTAGGCTGATTTTTTGTTTTTTCTCATACCAGACTGTTTTAAACAATACGAGGGCATGATTTTCCTATTAATGTCCACACTCAGAACACCAAAATAACTAGTTTCTAGACGTATTTCCTTGTAAAACAACAAAAATATTCTGAACAAGCAACTGTTTGACAGCACAACTACCACAAAAACAAAGAGTACTTTTGGCGCATAAAATGGCGACCGGTCACGCATAGGCATGATGTTGACGTCACACAAAAGTGTTGCCAAATTTAGTCCTTGACAAACATTTAGATGTCTCTCTTTTCATATGCAGCTCTTGGTTAGTTAAAAAGAGACAAAACGCTTTTTGACATGTGTGTGTCGATATGATAGATATTTGTATAACTATTCTTCATATAGTAGAATAGGCCGTCTCCATAGTTATCCTACCTCATTGGATTCAGCTTTAGAGTAGGTACGTCTGTGTATTTATTATTCCAATATTTCGTAAGTAGTCTATTCTTTCGAAATACCTACAATTATTAGTCTATGATGCCTACTACTTGTCTGGTTTTATCACATTACGACATTACCAGCCAGATGCAGAAAATACTTAGATATATATTTCAGATATATATATATATTTCTGTTTTGGCTGACGCCAGTGATCAAGTAAAAAATGCGTCATCGTATACGAGACCATTTTGTAGCAGTAGTCCAGACCGGGAGTCGAACCTGTAACCCTACGTTCGAGTTGAAAACTGTTGCCACTTAAATAAATGGTTTTACGTTATAATTTTCATTCATGCAACACCAAATAAATAACACGTCAAAACTCAAATTAAGTGCACAGATAATAAATAATTTATGAAGTGTCAGCCTTAGTTACGTTCGAAACCTTTGTGGAAACCTTAATATTGTTTTCTCTTATTTTAAGTTTTCTAAAAAAAGGCGTAGAATTTACCAAAAACAATACGTTTTTCAAGCAGAGAATGCTAAAATACAGAAACAGATTTGCAATATGTTCCATTTTGCATTACCTCTTAGATATTTTTAGGTGATTTTGACATAGCGTATAGTTTCCAAAAAGTTGAGCCTTGAATTCGGAACAGTCGCAGTGGGTGTTGACTGTTGTGTTGAATGTTGGTTGGTTTGTTATTGATCATTTGAAATAAATTTTATATGGGAAATTAAATAACTTTATAATGGTTATATACGGTATTTACATCGTCAGCAAGTCTGGTGGCCTTATATTCAACTATGACCATAATATTCCCCGTGTGGAAGCGGAGAAAACCTTCGGGTTTCCACTTGACATCAAGTTGCAGTATGAAAATAAGAAAGTTATCGTCGCTTTCGGACAACGAGATGGAATAAATGGTGCGTAGTTATATATTTCAAAACATTTTTGTGTTACTCTATCTTTCGTAGATTGCTATTTTTAAAAGAAATTGCCCAAATGCTATGAAAATTGCAACTTTGTATGGGACTGAATGAACGTCACAATTTCGTCTAGTTTTCTTCTACGAATCTAAATCAAATCTGTTTCATAATATTCCAGTTGGACACGTCCTGCTGTCTGTTAACGGCGCGCCGGTGACGGGGCGCACTACTGAAGATGGCAGAGATGTGTTTGAAGTCATAGAAACTAAGGTAGTTTTTAGTACATTTTTATAAAATCATGACCCTCTGTTTTCGCCTTATTCTAAATTATTTGGGGTTGTCGCACCTATATTTCCTCCTCTGAACATAAATACTTAGCTAGCAAAACACCTGGTCAGTGGATTGTCTGAGAGACCTAGATGTAATTTATGCAATATTGCCAATAATATTATTTTAAAGAAGCAAAACTTAATTTATTGTGCTTTGCCATAAAAGATAGTATCCTATTCTATTTCTGCTGTACTCACATCTATGGTACAATAAAATGCTGGGACAACAAACTAGTAAATAACAGACAAACCTATTTCTTCATAATAAAAAAATACATAATATATTTTCAGGAAAACTACCCTCTAAGTCTGAAGTTTGGGCGAGCGCGAGCGACAACCAATGAGAAGATAGTGCTAGCTAGTATGTTCTACCCGCTGTTCGCCCTCGCAAGCCAGCTGAGCCCCATCCCCAAGTGCTCTGGCATTGAATGCTTAACCACAGACACGTTCAAACTATCCTGCTTTCAGACATTGACAGGTAACTATAGGGTTGTTTACTAAAAATTTATTTTTTGTTCATCTGGGGGGTAACCACAAGCTCTTAGAGTAAGGTTATTTTGAGATCGAGTAAGGGACAGATGTATCTGACTTGTATACATCTTTCACTTACTCGATCTCAAAATAACCTTACTCTAAGAGCTTGTGGTTACCCCCCAGGTAGATTCATAAAAATATTGGACACATATTTTTTCTTTTGACACATATGCATTAATTGACGACGATATAATGCGTTGAAATATCGTAAAACGTCATGCCACTAGTACACTTTATACTGCCTTAGTGATGTCAGAAGCCCCGCTCCTCCATATAACAAAAAACCTGAAAATACTTCACATTGAGATCTATCATTACAATGTCTATTTTCTTTCAGGTGTTAAGTTCATAATGGTAACAGACCCCAACATGCAAGGCGCAGAGGTGGTCCTCAAGAGGATCTACGAGTTATATTCCGACTACGCGCTCAAGAACCCCTTCTACTCGCTGGAGATGCCCATCCGCTGCGAGCTGTTCGACACGTCGCTGCACACGCTGCTGGAGCTGGTGGAGAAGTCCGGCACCGCCAACTTATAGTCACGGCTTTATTTAGTGTAGCAGAGTTAATGTAAATTATTGATATTAAAAGCTATGTTTAATTTAATGTTATTCTTGTCTATCGGCGCTTGAAGCCCACGGCAGGTAATTTATTTGTAAGCTTTTGTGTATTTTGTAAAATTATGAACTACTGAGCAATAAGAAAAATAAATGCAATTGTATCTTTCAATAGTAGGACCTACAGTACAGATAATAGTTATATTTTTTTTTTACAAAGATGAAGAAATCAAAAGACATTAAGTTTACAATAAAAAATTTATTGATATAATAATTATTTATTTTTAACATTTCAAATGGGGCCGGAGCCCCGGGCCGCGTCTGCGCCCCGCACAATTCTATATCATACGTTAATAACCGAACACTCCAATCTTTGTACTTCTACTTTCACACTCACACACGCACATTATTGCCAGATATTTGGTTCAGAAGGAGCTCCGCGCAGACTGCCGCCCTACCCGCTGCGAACACTGAACACTCGGGCAGTTCATAACCTCTCTAGGTCATCTACCTAAAATACCTTGACTTCCGAATGGATGCAAAAGCTCATAGTCGTCGATATAGTTCGTCGGCGTCGCCACACGGCGGGTAAGGCATTGTGCGAACTAGAAAAGCTAAATATTAGTATCTCTAAAAATACAGTAAAAACAATCAAAAAGAAATAGTGTTATAAAGGACTGATCATAATTTCCCGCAAGTTTGGCGTCTGCGCGGCAGCTCGGTACACCTAGCGCGTTATACTCGGCAGTCGGCAGTCGCAGCTCAGCGTACTATATACAGGCGCAAGAGCTGCACGCACCAGCAGCCAGGCGAGCAGTCCCGCCGCCTGACTGCTGGTGCACCTCGCAGCTCCATAAGTGTAATTCAGATGTAGCCAGCTCAGACGAGTAGGCAAACTAAACTACATATCTCAATGTTCTCTCGCCTAAACAATATATTACTTTAGTGCACATACACATTTCTCAAAGCGATATTATATCGAATACACACTAAAAGAAAACCCACATTATAAATACTTAAAGAGCTGTAAATTGTCTTCGCACAAACCAGCCGACTGGACTTAACAATTCGTTTGATTACAAGGACCGTCTCCTGATTGGTCAGCGGTGTGCTACACAGAACGTGTCAAGTATAACGGCTTTCTCAAAGAATACAACCTCGTGAGAGATTCAGTGGTCGGTATAAAAATAGAGCCGTGAGCGGTCACCGCTACAAAATATACCCTCTGCTTGCTATAACTATGTGTCTGCTCCGAGCTGACTGCACGTTTTCAGCACTTGACTTACCGTCTGTAGGGCGGGAACAGGTCGCTTGCAACAGCCGACCTTCGAGATCTGGTTTACGTCTTCTATCGCAGAACACACTACATATCACATAGAAGTAAGTCAGTCCATGCTCATGACCAAAGCACTCGAATTAGTCACAATTACAACTGCTGTTACTACAAGTATCATCAGACCTTCGCACGCTGACTGACGGGTTCAGTACTGAAAACGTGCGTACGCGATGAGAGCAGATCAAAGTCTTAATTAATTATATCCGAAAAGACCTAAATAAATTATCCTAGTAGTGTGAGCGGGCGGCGCGAGAGGTCTAACCATACCTTACATTAGACCAACCTTAATTTAGTGATACAAACTTTACGATATTTCTAACCTAACCAAAATATAATCTTATCTCTCCAAACTAACCAATCACGGCAATGCGATCATAATTTTCAATGGAAATATCTATTCATTTTTTTATCAAACATAATATAGCTATGCAGTTCTCAACCTAAAATCTATAATATCCATCAATAAAACACTGTATGGCTAATAATTTTGTATGAAATCAGTTCCAATTCCTAATCCTAGCTTACAAAACTCGCCTCCTCCATGCTTACTTTACGCTACGCTCTAGACGCCTATGCTACGTGACGTCACGCGTGTTACGTCACACCTGCCTTCCCCCCCCCCGCGCCGCTATGATACCACATGCCCCCTGAGTATGCGGAGTGTGTCACACACATCACCTCACACACGATACATCCCATCCTGTCCACACCCACTGTCATGCTGATATCCTGCATCCTCATCCATCATCTGTTGCTCGACTAGAGTGTACCGCGGAGACGCCCGTCCTCGCCACTTCACCAGTACCCACACACCATCGCTACATATAACTGACACTCACATATCATCGTAAAATCTATAAAAGTTACACAATTCAGTAATCGATACCGTACAATAGAAATGCGAGACATACGTCGCTAAGGTAGGACACGTCACGCGGCGTCACTCCACAGATTATCAATCGTTACGCCGGGGACGTGGTACAGGGCTCTGAGACTAGTCCATCAGCTATTAAATGAGTACGGCATTCACGTCTCAAGAATCTATGCGACCCTGGTTCGGCTCTGATTTCATACATTTCCGAGCCAAGACACTACCTTCTTCTCGAAAATCTTACATGGGAACCGGGGGTCGCATAGCTGGCCTCAATCATATGGGAATAAAGAGTATAAATTATTTTCTTCGGTATTTTCCCATAGGATTAAACTAAGCTAGTGGCCGGGTAAAATCTGTAGTGTATGATTATATGGGGTGTAGTTGTACACCGTTAGTTTGTCGATGGCTTGGTGCTGCAGCTACTGCGGGGACGGCTGCCCGTCCCGCTGCTGGTGTGTGGGCGCGATGGCCTGGGCGGAGAAGTCCACGAAGATCTTGCAGTGCAGACTCTTGCAATCTCTTGTCTGGCAGATCACACCCGGCGGACATCGCGTCCCTGCAAACCAAACACGTTGTTGTTATGCACCATATTTTATAATCACAAAGAAATGCACACAGAAAAAAACCGAGTGGTAGGAATGCAATGTTAAAATCTGCATCAATATTACTCTAATAAAATAAACGTTGACACGGTCGAAGTCCGCATTCATAAAGTAGTTTAGACCACTGCTGGCGTATCCAAAGGCGGTTGTTTGTCAACTAATAGGTGCTTCAAAGACGGCTCAATTTTGGTGTCCGAGTTGCGGCATAAAGTTGATGACAATTTTCGACAAGAACAAGCTTGCGTATACTTTGATGTAATTAGTTATTTCAAGCCATATGCCTGATTCATGCTTCCGGATCCAGCGGTTAATCCCGTAGGCACAGCTAATAGTGAACTAGCGAGTAATAAGTTAGCTAGTGCAGCTCACCCGTATACTAGGACGTGTGCGTGCGCGGCCCCCACAGGCGCAGCGAGTAGTCGTCGGAGGCGGACACCAGCACGTCGTGGTGCACGGGGTTCCACGACACGCAGTTGATATAATAAGTTAGCTAATAGTGAACTAGCGAGTAATAAGTTAGCTAGTGCAGCTCACCCGTATACTAGGACGTGTGCGTGCGCGGCCCCCACAGGCGCAGCGAGTAGTCGTCGGAGGCGGACACCAGCACGTCGTGGTGCACGGGGTTCCACGACACGCAGTTGATATAATAAGTTAGCTAATAGTGAACTAGCGAGTAATAAGTTAGCTAGTGCAGCTCACCCGTATACTAGGACGTGTGCGTGCGCGGCCCCCACAGGCGCAGCGAGTAGTCGTCGGAGGCGGACACCAGCACGTCGTGGTGCACGGGGTTCCACGACACGCAGTTGATATAATAAGTTAGCTAATAGTGAACTAGCGAGTAATAAGTTAGCTAGTGCAGCTCACCCGTATACTAGGACGTGTGCGTGCGCGGCCCCCACAGGCGCAGCGAGTAGTCGTCGGAGGCGGACACCAGCACGTCGTGGTGCACGGGGTTCCACGACACGCAGTTGATATAATAAGTTAGCTAATAGTGAACTAGCGAGTAATAAGTTAGCTAGTGCAGCTCACCCGTATACTAGGACGTGTGCGTGCGCGGCCCCCACAGGCGCAGCGAGTAGTCGTCGGAGGCGGACACCAGCACGTCGTGGTGCACGGGGTTCCACGACACGCAGTTGATATAATAAGTTAGCTAATAGTGAACTAGCGAGTAATAAGTTAGCTAGTGCAGCTCACCCGTATACTAGGACGTGTGCGTGCGCGGCCCCCACAGGCGCAGCGAGTAGTCGTCGGAGGCGGACACCAGCACGTCGTGGTGCACGGGGTTCCACGACACGCAGTTGACGCAGCGCGTGTGGCCCGACACCACGGCGATCGGCTCCTCGCCGTTGATGTGCCAGATGTACACCTGCAATAAGGAAGTAAAGTCCAAATGAACAAGCTTTACGAACACAAAAAAAAACACCAGTAAAATCATTTCTGTTTGGTGGCTTCAACACATCGACTATTCATCTTCAAACGACGTGAAGCAAGCTATGGATTTCATTCAACACATCTTTTAAGAAAGTGGGCCCGATAGGGCAGGGGGCTTAATGTCGCAGCCGATGGTCGCTATTGACGGCGTCAAAGTCGTAGTCAAATAGCGAGCACAGTCTTCTAACGAGAGAAACAACCCTCAATCTAACCAAACAAAAGAGTTGTCGCGAGCCGATCGAGCGTAGTGAGCCGTCTCTAGCGAAGGACTAACCCAGCCTTCACACGAGTCGAGCAAGCGAAGCGAGCCCACTCACAAATCGAACTAGCGAAGCGTGTGTCACCGAGCGTGATCAATCACAAACAAAGCGAGCCCTCTGTACTTGTTGATAATTATACTTATTCACTCGAGTCAAACGTCTCGGCTCGTGAGCGGAGAACAGCTAGTTCGCTTGTTCGGCACGACAGGGCACACTCAAGTGAGGACTCGCATCGCTCGTTTGGCTAAAGCCCTGAAGTCTTGCAAGCGAGCCAAGTTTTCTTACGAGCGAAGCGAGCCCTGTCGTGCCGAACAAGCTGCGAGTCCTCACTCAAGTGAGAACTCGCATCGCTCGTTTGGCTTCTAAATAGACTCACAGTCTTCGATGAAGTATACACCTAGATATAGGATCCCATACAAAACAGATCTTTAAAACTGACGCCAATTGTGTTTAGGTAATTCTAAGAATTGTACTTGGAATAAATATACATTAATGCAAATTCAACCTTAATTTTTTTTTTTTTTTTATATATTATAGGCTCGCGCTTGACCACTATCTCACCTGATGGTAAGCGATGATGTGGTCGACGGTGAAGCACGCTTGCCTAGAAGTAACCTATTCACTCTTGACTTAAAGACTCCTAGATTGTAGCTATCGGGAAACACAGACTCCGGCAGGGAATTCCACTCCTTAGCTGTACGCATAATGAAAGTATTTCCAAAACGTTTAGTGTTAAATGCAATGTTTAAAGTTGCATTCACAAAACGATGTACAAAAAGCAATAAAAAAATTATGAGCTCAATACAAATTTAGTCTTACACGCAAGTATTAAAGACTAAATTACAATGAGCCAAAAAAAAACAATTCGAAATTCGAATTTTTAAAATTTATGTTCGGGCTTGGACAAAGAATGAGTGGAGTCAAAACGTTCAATTATTTTTTTATATCATCGATCTATAAAAATACTGGATAAAGAATCAGGAACGAAAATAAGTCGCTCAAATGGCCACACACACTTATCTACCTATCTTTCTATATTATAAAAATCAATTGCTGTTCGTTGGTCTCACTAAAACTCAAAAACGGCTGGATCGATTTGAATAATATTTTTTTTTGTTTTGTTCGTTCGAATAAAGAGACTTATTTAAGAGGTTATTCGTGGGCAGGTGCTTTTCGTTAGTTTATTTTTTTTCGTTACGACTTTACTTTCCGTTGACATTTTCCTGCCGCGTACAATTATGCTAGAAAATGTTTCAATAAAGTTTTTCCACATGTAAGAAGAACATTACGCAGATGGTATGTTAGTATAGATCACAGCCTAGTTTTACTAACGAGTCGTTGTGTGCTTTGAAATTTAAAAGAATTAAAACGGGCAAGGAATTAATTTATTCTTTAGTAATTGAAGAGATTTCTAAAGACGTCAAAAAACACGGATCACTAAAAAAAAAGCTTTACAAACTACTCTATGCGTTCTCTGTTACAGAACAGTCAATGTTTGTTACAATAGTTGGCGCGTTCGCTTTTTCGACGCAAACGTTGGTCAAACAATCATAATATTTGGTAATTGATTCATATTTTCTATTTAATTCGGTTTTTACTTTATGAAAAACACTTAATGATATAAACTTACCGAAAAAAAGATATTCCTTCCAAAATCAAGGTGTTACGGGTGGTTATTTGCACAGTTTTTGAACGCACATTGCAGCATTTTTAAGGTATTAATATTGGCTATGATTGGACCATACTAATTTTGAAATAGGGCCACAAACGTATTTGTGGCCCTATTTTTCGACCCGTTTTTGAAGCGCTGACCGGGAATCTAGGTGTATTCTTCATCGAAGCTCACAGTGGTCACTCTGGTTGAAAATTCCCATTTTCTTTTTTGATTGCGCTTCGCTCACTGGGTTTGTAAGTAACATCGCAGCGGTCACTCATATCTCGTTTAAATAACCCAACTCTGGTAACCATCGCAAGATTAAATAACAGCGTAAATAAAAGAAACTTTTTTTTTTCAATACGATTTCACGAAACTGCGGCACGGGTTTGAACTGCGCCTTTATTTTTTATCATGGAAAGGATTCATTAAGTCCTGTCATTGCTGAAAGCGGTACACGTATAGTTAACAGTTCATGAAAGCTATATTGTCGTACCTTATTGTCTTCGCTGCCTGAGGCAATAAAGTCCTGGTGCGCTCCCCCGAAGCAGGCGTGGATGGTGAAGTGGCCCTGGCTGAGCCCGCGGAACCGCCGCACCAGCGACCGCGCGCCTGCAACACACACACAACCACTACGTACTACACGTATTCATCCTGGTGCTGCCTCTATGTGCACACTAAACTAAGTCCTTTGCAAGCTAGAATACGGGACCAAATATTACACATTTGTGAACCTGTTTCAGAATATTTCCGGCCAGTGAGGGTATCATCCATGGTCATATGGGGCTGTGGCCCCAGCTTACAGTGTACAAGACCAACAACGAAATTATAGCAAACAACTTTCACATTAGAAATTTATAGGAAAGCTGTGCTTGTCCGACTTTATGTTAGCTGATTGATGGATTGGCACTGATGAGGGGCTGGCTATTCTAGAATGATGTGAGCTTGTTTGGCACAGCTAAGCGTTTAAGCATATTGAGATGTCCCAAAGTTAGGAAATTTGTATCCCCTATACTAAAAGCTGTTAAATCTCACGCGAGCACTGATTGGTGAACCAAAAATAACGACCAGTCTCAAGAGTCGCGCCGAAAGAGATTTACACCCACGATTCAAATCCAAAAAAGTTAAATGTTAAAAAAAAAGCAGCAAGCGTTTACTCTCCCCTCTATGAGAGGAGACAGGAGCCTGTGTCCCGGCACATGACAGCGGACGCATGGTCCAGCTGTGGCCTCCGCTAGACGTGATGGTGGCGGATGTAAGGCTACGCACGTATATCCCACAGGTGCACGCCCTGGTTGGCCACGTTGAGCAGCAGCAGCGTGTCGGCCGAGTTCAGCGTCATCGCCATCACTGCGTGCTCCTCTTGGATGCTGCAACACAAGGGCACATTTCACTCACGAGACAGTCCACACGACGCTGACCACGTCCGTCTCCCCTTAGCTGTCGCATACTGAAGTTATTTGGGTAAGGGTCAGCTCACACCGAGACCGACGAAGTGTGGACATTTTAAGATAGCTATACAATGTCGAATTTCATGATATACACAAAAATTAACACACTTCGGTGAGAGAATTCATATAGTATCCGCGGCATCACTTAAAGCACAGCGCGACGCAGCGCTGCTCATGGGGAAGCGCACCAACGGACCCCATCAAGTATGGTCGCGTCGCGGCTCGATATGAGTTAACCCTGAGGGCTGATTTAATCAATACGCAGATAACTTTTACCTGCTGCAAAACCGACATTTATTTTCCAAGTCCGTAAAAGTCAGACTTGAAAACTCTCCACAGAATGGCTTGCATGCCATGTGGCAATAAGTTCCATTACCACTATACATGAAGTATTAATTAATTCATTTCCCATTGTAATTTCCTTTTGTTACTATAAACCACCACCATAAAATAAAATAGGTATCGATTGCAAAATCAGCCGAATCCAAAAAATATGGAGTATAAATTATGTTAGGAATCACTTTCAGTTTTTGTTATGTTTGGACAAAATGTTAAAATATGGCTAAAACATTAGGGTTTATTAAAATTATGTGCATATAGTGCTTTTTGTTATTAAATACTTATAATTTATTGTGGGTTATTCTAACTTCGTAGAATCACAATAACTTGCTACGAAATTGTCTCATTTCTATTTTTAATTTTTACAATAATATTATGTTGTTTGTAGACAAAAACGACACAATCGCAAACAGGTACAAAATTATACATTGCTTGCAATGCATGGGTACCATCTTGTACTACGCGAGCGATCGCGTAATGTATTGCGTTCATTGCGAGAGCCGCGTGTGCCGAGCCAATGCTTGAATGACGCGAAATGCCGCGTATCGATAGTGTTGTACAAAGTTGTAAACACTGTCGATATTACGAATATATTCAAATTATTATTATCAGTTATATTGTTATTAAAATACCTTTGTTTATTACCACCAATTATCGTTAATTGTGATTATCAATATAGTTTCTGAGTGGGGTTTTCGTCTAATTTCCCCCTTAATTTGACATTATTATTATGTATTTAGATGTTCCACACTATTCATGCCTCGTCGCCCTCCCGATATTATAGCGAAAAATTGCAAAACTTAAATAACAAAAAAAATAAGTATTACAGTAATTTTATCGATATCGATAATCGACCTTTTGGTCACCGTAACATGTATGAGAAATAAATTACTTTTGCGCGAATGTGAGTGCATGTCAAGCACAGTGTTTGCGTTAGTGTGACAATCAATAGCAAGCTCGCGATCTAAGTGCGTGTAGTTTATTTGTGTGCGTAATGCGCGTACGTAAGGGACTCTTGCTTGTAGTGGAGTTAAAGAGTGGGAGACAAGCGGCGACACGCGTTCTAATACTAAACAACATAAACACAAACAAACAAAATATATATATATTTTTTTTTTTTTAAAATACTAATCAGGAACTATTTCCTTCCTAATCTCTTTTATCTGTTCTGTGCTGACACTAAACAAAACACAACAAATCAACGTCGTAGCCCTTATTTCTAAAAAGTCAAATAAAAACATAAAAAATAAGTCTGAGCTGTTTAGCAACTGATAAGCAGATACTTCATTCAAATTCTCCATAAAAATTGAATACATATGAGAATGAATGTGAAATTTGCAGAATGTGCTAAGCAATATCTAAACAGTGTTGTAAATCTATAAACAATGGAGACATTTTTAAATAACATAAAAAAATCGACCGTTTAATAAGAACTGTATTTCAAGCACAGATACTTTCTTATTACAAAAGAAACAACTATTTGCAATAAGACCGCAAGTGTATGATATGAGACAGCTAAGGGTAAACAGACTACCGATGAAGTTCCCGGCAGTCCTACCGCACTGCGGTCTACCACCACGAGGGCATTACCTTCTCTTAACGTAAGGCCTGGGAGCCGTAGAGCTGGGGAAAACCAAATGATGATTACACGGTGCTCTATACGTATGTATCGTTCATACCACGGGTCTCGCGATACGAGAGAGGAAGGTGAGTCGGGCAAACTGTTCGTTCCAGTGGCGTAACAATGAGGTGGCAGAGCGGGCAGAATGCTCTGGATCTTGGCCCGAGGGTGACCCCGACCCGCAAGAAAGTTGAAAAAAAAGGCCTTTCAAGTTATTTATAAACTCAAGAACATAAACGAATTAGACAAATAATTTACGCACTGAAAACCGAAGTACAGGCATTGCCAATGCCTAGTTCGGTTGCAGTGACTACATCCAGTTACTAGATAAGTACAGCCAAACTATTTTCTGTAAAAACATATTTCTAAGTTTTTTGAGAAATAAATTTATTATTATATTATAATTTGAAAAAAATCGTAAGAAAAGATTTCGCTTAGTTTTAGATCGCTTCCATTGCGCTAAGTTTTTCTTTTTTGCCTCGGTACTTTAAGTGGCTCGGGCTAGTGATGTTCGGGCTCTCGGAGAATCCAGGCTGACATAATTAGATTTTTATGAGATTTAGATGTTTGTGACAATGAAAACTTTTTTATATTATAGTAGGGGATCTCCATCAGTTTGCCACGAATCTCAATTGGTGCAGTTACGCTACTGGTTCGGACTTTAGATAGACGAGAATCACCTCGCCTTCCAAAATAGGTGCACTGGTCAAACTGAGGCTAATTCCGCGCCTAACGTGTACGGACGGAGCTCAAACTGCGCGTATAATCCAGTTTTTTCCTAGACATTAAAAAAGCCGCCAGCACGGCGCGGGACAGGTATGGTGTGCGGTGCACTCACAGGTTGCGGTCGGTGAGGTCGTAGTGGCGCACGCGGTGGTGCGTGTCGGCCGCCAGCACGGCGCGGGACAGGTATGGTGTGCGGTGCACTCACAGGTTGCGGTCGGTGAGGTCGTAGTGGCGCACGCGGTGGTGCGTGTCGGCCGCCAGCACGGCGCGGGACAGGTATGGTGTGCGGTGCACTCACAGGTTGCGGTCGGTGAGGTCGTAGTGGCGCACGCGGTGGTGCGTGTCGGCCGCCAGCACGGCGCGGGACAGGTATGGTGTGCGGTGTACTCACAGGTTGCGGTCGGTGAGGTCGTAGTGGCGCACGCGGTGGTGCGTGTCGGCCGCCAGCACGGCGCGGGACAGGTATGGTGTGCGGTGTACTCACAGGTTGCGGTCGGTGAGGTCGGTGAAGTCGTAGTGGCGCACGCGGTGGTGCGTGTCGGCCGCCAGCACGGCGCGGGACAGGTATGGTGTGCGGTGTACTCACAGGTTGCGGTCGGTGAGGTCGTAGTGGCGCACGCGGTGGTGCGTGTCGGCCGCCAGCACGGCGCGGGACAGGTATGGTGTGCGGTGTACTCACAGGTTGCGGTCGGTGAGGTCGTAGTGGCGCACGCGGTGGTGCGTGTCGGCCGCCAGCACGGCGCGGGACAGGTATGGTGTGCGGTGTACTCACAGGTTGCGGTCGGTGAGGTCGTAGTGGCGCACGCGGTGGTGCGTGTCGGCCGCCAGCACGGCGCGGGACAGGTATGGTGTGCGGTGTACTCACAGGTTGCGGTCGGTGAGGTCGGTGAAGTCGTAGTGGCGCACGCGGTGGTGCGTGTCGGCCGCCAGCACGGCGCGGGACAGGTATGGTGTGCGGTGTACTCACAGGTTGCGGTCGGTGAGGTCGGTGAAGTCGTAGTGGCGCACGCGGTGGTGCGTGTCGGCCGCCAGCACGGCGCGGGACAGGTATGGTGTGCGGTGTACTCACAGGTTGCGGTCGGTGAGGTCGGTGAAGTCGTAGTGGCGCACGCGGTGGTGCGTGTCGGCCGCCAGCACGGCGCGGGACAGGTATGGTGTGCGGTGTACTCACAGGTTGCGGTCGGTGAGGTCGGTGAAGTCGTAGTGGCGCACGCGGTGGTGCGTGTCGGCCGCCAGCACGGCGCGGGACAGGTATGGTGTGCGGTGTACTCACAGGTTGCGGTCGGTGAGGTCGGTGAAGTCGTAGTGGCGCACGCGGTGGTGCGTGTCGGCCGCCAGCACGGCGCGGGACAGGTATGGTGTGCGGTGTACTCACAGGTTGCGGTCGGTGAGGTCGGTGAAGTCGTAGTGGCGCACGCGGTGTTGCGTGTCGGCCGCCAGCACGGCGCGGGACAGGTATGGTGTGCGGTGTACTCACAGGTTGCGGTCGGTGAGGTCGGTGAAGTCGTAGTGGCGCACGCGGTGGTGCGTGTCGGCCGCCAGCACGGCGCGGGACAGGTATGGTGTGCGGTGTACTCACAGGTTGCGGTCGGTGAGGTCGGTGAAGTCGTAGTGGCGCACGCGGTGGTGCGTGTCGGCCGCCAGCACGGCGCGGGACAGGTATGGTGTGCGGTGTACTCACAGGTTGCGGTCGGTGAGGTCGGTGAAGTCGTAGTGGCGCACGCGGTGGTGCGTGTCGGCCGCCAGCACGGCGCGGGACAGGTATGGTGTGCGGTGTACTCACAGGTTGCGGTCGGTGAGGTCGGTGAAGTCGTAGTGGCGCACGCGGTGGTGCGTGTCGGCCGCCAGCACGGCGCGGGACAGGTATGGTGTGCGGTGTACTCACAGGTTGCGGTCGGTGAGGTCGTAGTGGCGCACGCGGTGGTGCGTGTCGGCCGCCAGCACGGCGCGGGACAGGTATGGTGTGCGGTGTACTCACAGGTTGCGGTCGGTGAAGTCGTAGTGGCGCACGCGGTGGTGCGTGTCGGCCGCCAGCACGGCGCGGGACAGGTATGGTGTGCGGTGTACTCACAGGTTGCGGTCGGTGAGGTCGTAGTGGCGCACGCGGTGGTGCGTGTCGGCCGCCAGCACGGCGCGGGACAGGTATGGTGTGCGGTGTACTCACAGGTTGCGGTCGGTGAGGTCGGTGAAGTCGTAGTGGCGCACGCGGTGGTGCGTGTCGGCCGCCAGCACGGCGCGGGACAGGTATGGTGTGCGGTGTACTCACAGGTTGCGGTCGGTGAGGTCGGTGAAGTCGTAGTGGCGCACGCGGTGGTGCGTGTCGGCCGCCAGCACGGCGCGGGACAGGTATGGTGTGCGGTGTACTCACAGGTTGCGGTCGGTGAGGTCGGTGAAGTCGTAGTGGCGCACGCGGTGGTGCGTGTCGGCCGCCAGCACGGCGCGGGACAGGTATGGTGTGCGGTGTACTCACAGGTTGCGGTCGGTGAGGTCGGTGAAGTCGTAGTGGCGCACGCGGTGGTGCGTGTCGGCCGCCAGCACGGCGCGGGCGTCGCCGCGGGACACCAGCGCGTTCACCCGCACGCCGTCCCAGCTGTTCAGCAGAGTGCCCTGCGAGGGATTGCACGCAGAACCTTTATTATGCTGTCATTTATAAGTGTACGAGCAAACCCGTACATATCAATAGTATAATTTTTATGCTGACATCGACGCGCAGCGAATGAATAAAATCGCACAGTAGAGTAAAAAGTAGTAGTTGCATAGCATCGTTGTTGGGTTGACTCATTCGCCGCGGGTCGATCATATATCAGTTTTTCGGGTGTTTAAATCAATACATAATTATCAATTTAATCAGTTTATCATTTAAATGTACCTTACCCGTACATTTTTGGTCCTTCGAGCCGGATGATGATGAGATGATGAGAAAACAGATGACCAACTTCAAGGCTTTTGAACATACTGTTTCAAGTATCGACATGGATACTGTAACAGAGAAATGGGAATTCGATCATCTGTTGAGCATGGTAAGGTCTCGCTGGGTGAATATTGACACTCAGCACTGGGACTTAGACAGCGAGCTGGGAGACCGAAATCAAGAGTATCATCGTATGTACCTCAAATATGAAAGCACATACAACGCTGCTATCAAAGCAATCAATAAGAAGATGTCGTCCATTTCACATAGAGAGCATACTACGCCAAAAATAGAAATACCTACATTCAGCGGTACTTACCATCAATGGACATCTTTTAAGGATCTGTTCACAGAAGCAGTTCATAGCAACCCATCATTATCTGGAGCTCAGAAGATGCAGTTCCTCAAATCTAAAGTAAAAGGAGAAGCAGAGCGTCTCATACAGCATCTCCCGATCAGCTCAGACAACTACATCATAAGTTGGGACATCTTGAGCCATCGTTATGACAACAAAAGGATGATATTTACATCGCATATTAACATTTTATTAAATATGCCAATTTCACAGCAAGCATCAATTAACCATATCAAACGAATCCATGATACTGCACTTGAAACGATGAACGCCATACAGACTCTCGGCGTAGATGTGACGTCGTGGGATCCGTTGATCGTGCACATCCTGTGTCAGAAATTGGATTCGGACACATTCAGCGAATACAACGCAGCTATCAAACAACCTCGAGAATTACTCAAGTTGAATGAATTTCTAGCCTATCTAGAGGGGAAGTTCACGAGCATGGAAGCAAGTAGAAGAAAACAGGAGATCAATCATCAAAAACCCTTTTCTTCGAACACCAATAAACCATCAGAATCAAAACATTATCATTTCAAGCAGTCATATTCAAGCAACAAGGCTATTTCGCAATCACCAAGTTACAGGAAATTGCAAAACAATCTGCCAAATTGTCCAGTCTGCAATGATGCCCACGCTATATTTTTATGCAAACAATTTGCTGAATTTTCCCCGATGAAGAAAAAACAATGTGTTGCTAACTTGAATTATTGCCAAAACTGCTTATATGATCATAAAGGAAAAGAATGCTTATCAAAAAAGCGTTGCCTCGAATGCAATGAATTTCACAACACATTGCTTCACGAATCGTATTCAAAGGAATTATCAAAACATGGAGGTAATTCGACACCTTCTACAAAGCAAAACAACATCCGTTATAATCAGGAACGTGCAAATCAAGGCAACACGCACGTGACACAACAAAATAATAATATGATTCAAGAAACTTTGCTTTCAACTGCACTGCTAAAGGTTCAGAAAGCAGATGGCACATATCTGATCCTGCGAGCTCTTATTGATCAGGGCTCACAAATGTCTCTCATCACAGAGAACGCTGCTCAGCAATTAGGATTGAAGCGATCCAGGTGTGACGGCATAATCACAGGCATAGGGCAAAGAGGAAACAGTTGCAAAGGAATTATGAACCTGAACTGTATGTCAAACTCAAAAATCAGACTTTATCAATTTAATATCGATGTTTACATCATGAATAACCTAACAAAACATTTACCATCATACTCATTCCCGAAAATTGTATGCACATTTCTGGATAATTTAGAATTAGCAGATCCTGAGTACAACATCAGCCGACCCATAGACATTTTATTGGGTGCGGACGTATATTCGAATATTCTGTTAACAGGCATGTGCAGATTAAGCGAATCACTTCCGCTTGTTCAAGAAACTTATCTGGGTTGGATATTATGTGGAAATATCAAAACTAAACTAATATGCAACGTCGTGCAATTCGATTTGGATAGATTAGAACAATTCTGGGAGATGGAAGATGTTACAGAAGAAAAATCACTATCATCAGAAGATCAAGAATGCATTCAGTACTACAAAGCAACAACAAATCGGTTGGCAGACGGAAAATACCAAGTGAGACTTCCACTCATACCACAATTTGAGGAGAAATTGGGACAGTCCAAAAATAAGGCTGTTGCTCAATTCATTCATTTAGAAAAGAAATTGCATAAAAACAATTCTTTATTCAACGCATATAAATCATTCATTGCCGAATACAAAAACTTAGGTCACATGAAACCTTCACCTCGCAACCAGACACTGGAATGTTTCCTACCGCATCATTGCGTATTGCGCGAAGAAAGTGCAACGACTGCATTGAGAGTTGTTTACAATGCTTCAGCAAAAACATCAACAAATAAAAGTTTAAATGACCTCATGTACACGGGGCCCAATTTACAGCAAGACCTTCAGTCTCTTATCATTAAATGGAGACAATATCAGTTCGCATTCACGGCTGATATAGAAAAAATGTTTAGGCAGATTTGGGTACACCCAGAAGATCAACCTTTACAAAAAATTGTGTGGAGAGATAACCCGTCACAAAAAATACTAGAGTATCAATTGACAACCGTGACGTACGGCACAAAAGCTGCTCCATTTCTTGCAATGATGACATTGAGACAATTAGCGGCTGATGAACGGGATAAATTCCCAGAAGCCGCCAAGGTCATCGAAGAATCTTTCTACATGGATGATCTGGTTCATGGAACCTGCTCCCTATCAACAGCACAACAGTTGCAGCAAGATTTGATGAATATGCTGAAATTAGGGGGCTTCAACTTGAGAAAGTGGACATCAAACGACAGTCGTCTACTGCAACTAGAAGATCATGACTATTATAAACAAGAAAGCAAGAGTTTTAATCAAGCAGGATTAACTAAGACATTAGGACTTCGTTGGATCCCTACTCATGATAACTTCACATTTATATCAAAAATTGAACCATCAAACACAAATATTATCACTAAAAGAATCATACTATCAGACATGTCTAAAATATTTGACCCATTGGGATGGATCGTACCAGTAACAACAAAATTGAAGATTTTATTTCAAGAAACATGGTTATCCAATCTTCAGTGGGATGAACAAGTACCAGAAAAAATCAGCAAGGAATGGATCAGAACCAAGGAAGAATTAGAAAGCATCAATCAGTTCAACATACCAAGATGGTACGGTACAGAAACAGCGAGTAGTGTAGAGTTACACGGCTTTTGTGACGCATCAACAAAAGCATATGCATGCGTCATTTACTGCAGAGTAAGAAACAACAATCAATCAACTATATTAGTAGCAGCTAAATCAAAATTAGTTCCTACGAAAAAACAAATATCACTACCTCGATTGGAACTATGTGGAGCACTGTTGCTGGCCAAACTCATGACCAAAGTCAAGCAGTGTCTAGCAGGTCATGACCTACATATATTTGGTTGGAGCGACTCTACTGCCGTACTGGGATGGCTTCAAGGAAATCCAAGTCGTTGGAAAACGTTCGTAGCAAATAGAACAATACAAATAACAGATAGCATTAAACCACAATCTTGGCGATATGTAAAATCAAGCGAAAATCCCGCTGACTGTGGAAGCAGAGGACTCACAGTGGCTCAATTGAATGATTATCGTTTGTGGTGGCAAGGACCAACATGGCTACAATCCTTTGAAGCAACGGAAGAAAATCAAGCAATCTACTCAACAAACGAGGAAATAAAGAAGCTAGAAGACGTTCATATTGTTACAAAGCATGAATCAAGCATTATTACAGACCTGTTAAACAAATATCAATCAATTAACAAAATTGCACGTATTCTAGCATTGGTGATGAAGATAACGACGTACAAAAGAAAAGCACAAAAGAATTATCTATCATTATCAGAAATCAGTCAAGCAAAGCAAAAAGTTATCAAGCAAGTACAGCAAGAAGAGTTCGCTAATGAAATAAGAGATTTAAAGCAAGAGGGAAAGCTAAATTCCAAAAGCAAATTGTTAAAATTAAACCCCTACCTGGATCAAAATGATATCTTAAGAGTTGGAGGGAGACTAAAAAAGGCACATATCAGCCATGACATGCAGCACCCTATTATTCTGCCGCACAGTGGACGTCTGACAGAATTAATAATAGAAGACGCACATCTAACCATGTTACATGCCGGAGCCCGGCTGACATTGGGTTTTATCAGACAAAAATATTGGATTCTAGGAGGGAACGTCGCTACAAAGAAGCAGCTTCGTCGGTGCGTAACATGTAAAAAACAAAATCCATACTGCCAACAGCAAATTATGGGGCACTTGCCAGAGGCCAGAAGTAACCCATCCCGTCCCTTTACACACACAGGCGTAGATTTTACCGGCCATATTTACGTCAAGGCAAGCAAAGGACGAGGTATCAAGAGCACAAAGGGATATGTGGCTGTCTTTGTGTGTATGGTAACGAAGGCAGCACACTTAGAACTAGTTAGTGATTTAAGCACAACTTCATTCATCGCAGCATTGAGAAGGATGGCGGCCTGGACGCCTAGTCATATGTATAGTGACAATGGTCGCAATTTTGTCGGTGCCAACAAGGTACTTCAACAGGAATATCAAGCACTAATGAATATCATGCAAGACAATGATCTAAAAGCAGAACTATTAGGTATGGAAATCGAGTGGAGTTTTAATGCGCCCTCATGGCCATCCGCAGGAGGCCTATGGGAGGCGGCAGTTAAAAGCTTCAAATATCATTTCAAGAGGGTTATTGGTGACCAGATTCTTACATTTGAGGAACTATATACGGTGCTCACACAGATTGAAGCTTGTCTCAACACGAGACCATTAAGTGCTATATCAGAAGATCCAGACGATGTGGATTTTTTAACGCCTGCTCACTTTCTAACAGGTGGATCAAAGGTTTCCATACATGAGACTGAAACGGATTTAAGAACCCGATGGCAGTTGACACAAAAAATAGTACAGGATCTCTGGAAAAGATGGAGGAATGAGTACCTAGTACAAATTACAGAAAGAAGTAAATGGAGACAAGCTACAAGCAACCTCAATGTTGATGATATTGTCATGATTCATGATGACAATCTTCCGCCGGGAAAATGGCTGATGGGCAGAGTCATCGAACTACATCCCGGCTCCGACGGTAAAGTTCGCGTGGTAACAGTGAAAACCAAAAACGGAACACTTAAACGTCCTATCACAAAATTATCAAAACTTCCAGTTAGCAATGAATCCTCGCAAATCAAGCAAGCAAATACCGCGCGGTTGGGAGATTCTAACACAAATAAGCGGCCTGAAACAAGAAAAGGAGGCACTCGTTACAATATAGCTGCAGTGTTTGCAGCAATCATGTTATTCTTTAGTATCATAACAACTTCCCAATGCGCACTTAACGTCACACAATTCAGAAATAATCAACATATTTACTTCGACAAACTAACAAACATGCAGATCATACGCGACGACTGGAAACTGATCATATACTACGATTTAGATCCTTATTGGGTAGGAATTACCGCACTTAACAAAAGTATAATGGCCCTGGAACAAACATGTAGCACGACCCAAGAACAAACACATTGTGACATAATATTATTGCAGTTACGTCATGGGTACAATGAACTCGATTACAATAATCATATGTTACTCAGTCAGCATTTTGCAAAGCAAGCGAACAGGTGGCGGCGAGGTCTTATCGACGGTGTCGGTTACATAGCAAACGGCCTCTTCGGTGTATTGGACGCCCGATTCGCAGAACAATACGAGAAAGATATCACTCTTCTTCGCAAAAATCAAAAGCATATTGTATCATATTGGCAAAATCAAACTTCGGTCATAGAAGCAGAATTCAGTCTCTTAAAGAGGACGGAGGCTACAATGCACAAACAACATAAAATGATTCATCAGCAGTTTGCAAACATCGAAAATACCTTAGAAGTATTAAAGGCTGCAACTCAAAACATTTCGATAGCAAGTGAAGTTTCTATGAGAGCTGTGGTCGCCAGCAATCTATTACGCGACTTGAAAGATTTACAGAATGCTTTAGTGGACACAATCACCGACATCTATCATGGACGATTTAACCCACATTTAATAACAGCCGAACAATTACAGGATCAGCTGAGCATTATAGCTAGTCATTTGTCTAGTGACGTCACGTTACCTGTAGAAAATATTCATGCCGATCTTGCACAACTTTTTAAACTTCTACGAGTCAAAGCAAGAATGCTTAAAAATTACTCAATATTTGAAGTACAAATACCTTTGATTAGCAGGGACACCTATGAAATATTCAAACTTATACCAATTCCTACAGAGAAACCCAACGACACAATGTTATCAATTAAACCAGTGTCAGATTTCATAGCTGTGAACCTGAAAAAGGATGCATACATTATCGTAACAGAAAATATCATAGATTCATGTCTAGTGACAAACGTACATTTGTGCTATATTCATTCGCCTATTTACAAATTAAGCAGAGATAAAGACTTCTGCCAATCAAAGTCATCAGCGTGTGAAGTCAACGTCGATCCCTGTAAAAATCTCTGGATGGAAAGCCATTCTACCAACAATTATATCTATTTTTGCTGCGGTCAATGTAACCTACGAACAGTATGTGGAGATCAAGTTACCGCGCATCAGCTGACTCACTCCGGACTTATAACTATAGATTACGGCTGCATAATCAAATCAGATAATTTTGAAGTAATTGCGCATCAACAAAGAAAGAGCGATGTTAGTATTAGTGCTAACCTATACTCACCAGTCATTGCATCCATAAACCACGTTATAAACGTGTCCATTCCTCAAGATGTCTTGAACGACACCAGCATAGAGAGCGATCGAGAGCTTAAAACGATTGAGGAAAAAATCAGAATCATGAAAGAGAGTGGATTGTTATTCGACAATCTGTCATCTCATGACGTTCATCATTATACCGCGATCTACTCAACCATCGGCGTGGTAGCAGCATGTCTCGGAGTGTTCGCGTGGAGGCGCGCGCGCACGCGCTGCGCACCCGCACCAGCGCCGGCGATGCCCGCAGCAGCAGGCGTGCCCGGCGGCAGCGCATGCCCGGCCACGCAACGTGCGTGTGTTGGTGATAGTGTAGTGTATCAGTGTGACAGTGAAAGGGCGAAGGTGGTAACAAGTGCGCGAGTGTTAGATAAAGCCACCTCCCCTATATTAGGTTCTTACACAAGTATTTCAAATTTGTGAACAGTGTGTTAATGATAGAGACACTAAGAAATTATATTAATATCAAATCACATATAATAATTGTTTGTTTCTTCTCACATTGTCCTTTTATCTTTTCGTCGGGGAGCATGTACGAGCAAACCCGTACATATCAATAGTATAATTTTTATGCTGACATCGACGCGCAGCGAATGAATAAAATCGCACAGTAGAGTAAAAAGTAGTAGTTGCATAGCATCGTTGTTGGGTTGACTCATTCGCCGCGGGTCGATCATATATCAGTTTTTCGGGTGTTTAAATCAATACATAATTATCAATTTAATCAGTTTATCATTTAAATGTACCTTACCCGTACAATAAGGTAGATCAAATTTTAGAGATGAGGAACGAGTTCCTCTATTGAAATGGGATGCAATTGTTTAGTAATGGGTGTAATTTTTATAGATTTTAGGGTTTTTAATAACGAAAATGGGCTCGATATGAACATCCAAGATGGCGCCTAACAAAATTTGAAACATGGATTTGTTGTACTCACGTCGATGCTGCAGTGGTAGAACTGGCCGCGCGCGCCGCCGCACACGAACTTGTCGCTGGACGAGTGCCACGCCACCGCCGTGAGGGAGTCTTCCTGCGAGTGCGTCATCTTCAGGTGCAGCAGCTCCGTCTGCAACGACCAAGTCCACCATTAGGGTCACAACACGAAGCAATGTCAACCGCGCCAGCCAGGGTTACGGCAGGACGAACAAGATGAGGTAGCCCTCCAGAGATTTTCTGTGAAAGTAACGTGATGCGTACCTCCATATTCCATATCCAGAGGTCAGGGCAGTCCTCGGGCCCCGCGGCAATAAGGTAGCGGCCGTCCGGGCTCCACGCCAGGAACGACACGCCGTACGTGTGGCCTTCCAGGGACTTTCTGCGAAGCCACGGAAACATTTTTAGTATGGTAGTCTTTTAGGACTCCACATATTTGATAACATGTTTTTTTTCACAATATTGTTGGTAAAAACAAAACCCTTGGTTGGTTACAAATAAGACGGCAATAGATGCCACTGGTATCGTCAAATATCTCTTCATAAAAATACAAATGATAAAATAATGTAACTAAATATTAATTTTCATAGTGAAAAATATTTAGAACAACCGTAAGTATTTCAGGATATTTTAACATACTTTTTAACCCCCGCCGGAAAAAGAGGGGTGTTATAAGTTTCACGTGTGTTGCTGTGTATCTGTGTCTGTCTGTCTGTGGCATCATAGCGCCTAAACGGATGAACCGATTTCGATTTAGTTTTTTTTTGTTTGAAAGGTAATTTTGTCGAGTGTTCTTAGCTATGTTTGAATAAAATCAGTTCAGCCGTTCAAAAGTTATGGCCGTTTTACTGTTTGAATCGGGGTGTTTTCGCAAGATAAATGTGTGGGGGGTTTATTAAATTTTGAAATTTTACTTGTAAAGTGAAGTGTACTAGAATCTAGATATCATTGTAAGTGGGACAATAACGACTATTAGAATTTTATTATTAGAAGAGCACAAGTATTAAAGCAGTTTGAGACGTACCTGAAGGTGAGGCGCTTGGCTGTGGGGTCGAAGTCCCAGATCATAACGGTGTTGTCCTTGGAGCCCGAGGCCAGGCGCAGCCCGTCCGGCGACCACTTGCAGTACCACACCTCGTCGCAGTGCTCGTTCAGCACCTGGGGACATGCCACGTAACGTCATGCTTAGTACTCGAGCTTGTCACTACGGGGCTTAGAACCAGAGTCTCTGGTCCAGTCAAACATCAGAAAACATTCCCATTATTACTTTTTCTGACATTAGCATGAATCATATTTTTCTTTATTCCAAGCTTTACTTATGGCAGCATTTTTCTGATAAACAAATGTACTATTAAACAGCATTTGGTTGCTTGGTCCACAGATAGATTATAAACTATCGAATTTTAAAGTTTTATTGTAAACGAAAATATCTTGTAACTTTTACGACAATTTATAATCTCACAAGATCTACTTGAAAGTGACGGTTTTAGTGATGAGCCGGCGCAAGATAAATGGTCGGCAAGACTAAGTGATCAGTAAAAGGAAACTAGGAGTGGCATTCTCTGCTGGAGTCTGTGTTGCCCAATAGCTACAACATATGGTTGTTTTTCATTCGAGTGTGACGGATACAAAAAGCTTCTGAAGGGCTTTAAGTACCGTAAGTATGAATTAGGTATATAATAAGTAATTATTTATATTAATAATAAAAAAATACTTATAAAAAAAATTAAGTAATTTAAGTAGATAATTGATAAATTGACTAGATTATTTTATTATAAGTAATGACCAGTGAGGAGTTGACAACAAATCAATCTTTAACAGTTTTTGTGTGAGCTTCGTTATATGGTCACAAATGTGTGAGAACCGGCAGAATTGACACTGGCCTATAATTTAATCTATACTATATAATATTATAAAGCTGAAGAGTTTGTATTTTTGTTTATTTGAACGCGCTAATCTCAGGAACTACTGATTGGAATAGTTTTTTTTTTGCGTTGGATAGTCTATTTATTGAGGAAGGTTATAGGCTATATAACATCACGCTACGACCAATAGGAGCGGAGCATAAATGAAAAATGTTGCAAAACGGCAAAAAATATTCCTTATTGAGAGCTTCCATTGCGTACGCTGCGTAAACGGTTTAGGTTACGCAACAATCTTCTCGTCTCGTCAATCGTCTCGTCGTAAGGAGAGAGTGTGAAGTTATGGAGTGTGTGTTAACGTTGGACAGGGTTAGGTGCGATCTAGGTGAGGTTGTCTGTGTTCAGGGGCTGGTCAGCTCAACGAGTATAAGACAAATTCTGTGTCTTCATACTTCAGGTCTTGTAACCATCTGTTTATAATGATCTTGGCTTCAAAAACATTCCCAGGAACCCATAGCGTGGATTTGTTAATTATATTGAAGACTCGTATCGGGATAAAAAGATAAAACTGGGTAGCAAAAGTTGTCTTGGCATGGTTAGCCTGTCAGCTCCTAACTCTTCCTCTTTGGATGAATGTAAATTGTCTCCCTAACACGGTCATCAGTTTTAGAAGGGACCTCAGAATATAAAGATTTCGAACCCTCAGGACACCTGCCTCTTTGTAGAGTTTGTCTGTGAACAGCGCCGCGGCTTGCCAAGGAAGACTTTTAGAACTGCTCGTTGAGCCCTTCAAGCAAGTTGGACTTAGATAGTGCTACCCCAGACGCCTACACAGTACTCTTAACAACGATTGACACAGATCCAGGTAAATTTGCCTGCATAAGTCTTTCGGGGCACTGAAACATAAGTATTTCATGATGTAATAAATTTACGGGTTTTTTTTGATAGCGTAGATATATGTTCTTTGAAGGACAGATTCTGGACAATCATAGCACCCAAGTACTTGGTTGACTTGACCCTGTCTATGACTTTGCATGAACAGTTATTGACATGACAGTGAGTGCAGTGGATTTTTATTTCCTCTACGTCCGGGACAGGAAGAATGGAACGTTATAAATTTGGTTTTTTGGACATTCAAGATTGCCAAATTTTTGTCGATCCAGCCAATTATTGGCTTCTCTGCTATCCCCGACTTTAAACAAAGGAGCTACTTAACCGTGTTACATGAGGTCCGGGAAAACTCTTTGATCGACACTGGTGTTAAATATGAAAGCTAAATAATAGAAATAGTTTAAATGATTGTTTTAGCACCATAGACCTCACGCATACGCTGCGGCAGGTTATACAGAAGACCGAAGAGTACAACCTGCCTCATTGCTTAGCGTACGAGAAAGCCTTCGAGTCGATCGAGACTTGGGCTGTACTCAGTCTCTCCAACGGTGCCATATCAACTCGTCATCGAGGTGCTGAAGCGTTTGTACAAAAACGCGACCATGTCAGTCCGTCGCCAGGATCAGACCTCAGAACCTATCCTTCTACAGCGAGGTGTGAGACAGGGAGACGTCATATCTGCGAAACCGTTCACCACTGCACTGGGATGTCTTCGAGGTACTGGACAGGAGAGGGTTAGGCATCAACGCCAATGGCGAATACATTATTCACCTTCGGTTTGCCGACGATATAGTGATCATGGCTGAGACCATGGAGGACCTCAGTACAATGCTCGATGACCTCAGTAGAGTTTCCGAAAGAGTGGGTCTAAAAATGAACATGGACAAAACCAAGGTGATGTTGAATGCCCATGTTGCACCCACTCCTATCAAGTTCGGAGACTCTACACTCGAAGTTGTGGACGATTATGTCTACCTGGGACAAACGGTCCAGTTAGGTAGGTCCAACTGCGCGAAAAAGGCCAACCGTCGAAACCGACTCGGCTGGGCAGCGTTTAGGAAGTTGCGCAGTATCTTCTCGTCTCCAGTGTCTTAAGATGAAAGTCTATGACCAGTGTGTGTTGCCAGTGATTACTTACGGGACAGAGACGTGGTCGATCACAATTGGCCTCATCAGAAGACTTAAAGTCACCCAAAGGGCAATAGAGATAGCTATGCTCGGAGTTTACTTGCGTGATCAAATCAGAAAAGAAGACATCCGCAAGGCAACCGCAAGGTTACCGACATAGCCCGAAGAATTGCCAAAACTTAAGTGCGCAGGGCACATTGCTCGCAGAACGGATGGCCGTTGGGGCCGAAAAGTTCCTGAGTGGCGACTGCGTACCGGAAGACGCAGCGTTGGAAGACCTCCCTATAAGTGGAGCGACGGCCTGGTCAGGGCTGCGGGATCCGGTGGATGAGAAACGCACAGGACCGATCAGTGTGGCGACGCTTGGGGGAGGCCTATGTCCAGCAGTGGACGTCTTTCGGCTGAAAAGATGACAACCTAGGGGTCCTTAAGTCAAGAGTGAATAGATTACTTCTAGGCGAGCGTTCTTTACCGTCGACCACGTCATTGCTTGATAGGTGAGATAGTGGTCAAACGCGATCCCATTTTTCTTTTAATAATAAATAATTAAAAGAAAAATCTTTTTAAAACAAGCTTTTAATGGACTTAAAAGTACGAAATGTAATATCGCTTGTCAATACATATCCAAGGAGCTCAAATATGATGGTGCTGATGATCTTTTCTGGTTGAGGAGTTGTTATGGAGACCTTCTGGCTCTGGCTGAGCGTGAGACCAGCTCCATAGTACCATCTTATTTCAATGTTTCCAATGTTACATAAGTACGCCAACTTTCAGCTTAATCGGATGCCAGGAAGTGCTTGAAAATGGATAACTAGTTACCAGACACATATACGAATACGAGGTAATAACATAAAACTTGTAAAAAAGTGAGTAGTACCTGCAGCGAGTGTATGGGGAAGTAGTCGGCGGAGCAGTGGTGGTCGGTGAGCAGGCTGAAGGGGATGTTGTCGGGGCCGGGCGTGGGGCGCGGCGCCGCGTGGAAGCGGCAGCGCGTGCTCTGCTGCAGCGCCGCCTGCGCCAGCAGCGCCCGCAGCCGCCCCGGGGGCATCATCAGCGACGCCGGCAGCACGGACTGCGGCACACATACCACGACATCGCTATTAGATGGGTTACTGCTAGTGTTGAGCACAGGCACAGATAATATAATACTAGCATACAGATGCCTCATTCCATACAAAAAGACCGTGCCGACGTAACTAGCGTTTTTCATCTGCTTAATCTTGTTATTTTTGTGAGTACATCAATCGCGTTCGATCCCGTTTCACGGCTATAGATGGTGTTAGCAGCGCCTTGCAAGTAAAAGGGTTTACGAGGTTCGTGAATATTTTTTTCTTTAAATACAGTGAAGGTTCGTTTTATAGTATTTTTTTGCACGTTGTTACAGTTTTTTTGCACCAATATGTGCTAAAATGCAAATTTTAACAATCGAGTTGAATGCCTCAGAAATTTAAAAATGCGCCATCTATGGCATCAATTTTAAATGATCCGTTCAAATAATCTTTGAAATGTGAATTAAGAGCCCAATATTCCATAATTTTGTACTTAGGAGAGTTAATTAAACAAGAACATACAATTTTATGTTAAATTCCAGATAATGTTAATTTTACACACAATTCTATTGAATTATGTGTACACATGTCGCGTCATCTAGTGAGATTTATTTGAACCAAATATTCTCTCTTAGCAATGAGACCCCGTGGCACAGGTATAGTCAGCTAGTAGACTTAATAAGGCACGAAGAAATTTCAGCTTATTATGGATTTTTGAAGTGTTTTTGTGTGCTTTTTATGTTTTTGTGTATGTGTACCTGTACTCTGGCCAGCACGTTGGCGCGGGACAGCGGGCCGGAGCCGGGCCAGCGCGCGCGCGCCTGCAGCTCGCGCGCGTCGGCGCACATCATGAGCGCGGACAGGCGGTGCACGCGCGGCGTGTCGAACTGCAGCGGCGTCAGCTCGTTGCGCAGCACGTGTAGCGCGTCCAGCACGCGCCCCGCCTCCAGGTGCTCTAGGTACTTCTGCTCCAGGACCACGAACTTCATCTCCTGCATACAAACATGAGGATATTAGCTATATCCTTTGTCGTTATAATATACACAATGTTAAAGGTACTGGTTGGTACTAACAGCGAGATTGTGCGCATCGACCTGCGGCTGCTGCCTCAGCAGGTCGTGCAGCGCGCGCAGGTCGTGGTCGGCCTTCACCCAGTCGCCGGCCAGCACGTGCGTGCGGAACGTGGCGGCGGCCGGGTGCTCCAGGTGCAGCCCTGACTCCTCCATCAGCAAGGCGGCGCTGCGACTGAGAGGAAACCGGTACGTTAACATACATTCAAGATATCATTCCCTCCATTTTCAATCAGGATAAATGTCTTCATTTCAAGATGGCAAGTTTATTTTCCTTCAATAAAAAGTAATTTCTAAAACTGTGGCAAAAAAATATGAGGTGGACCGGTTTTTTAAATAGAGATAAGTTACAGGTAGTACAAGCAACAGAAATACATCATCTGTAAAAATTTCAACTGCCTAGCTGTCACGATTCATGAGATACAGCCTGGTGACAGACAGACAGACAGACCGCGGAGTCTTAGTAATAGGGTCCCGTTTTTACACCAACCATTTCACAAAACGCGTATAGGAAATTACAAATTACCTACACGTTTGCCGCAAAACGTTGGAGTCCTGCGCCTGCGCAACATGCAGCGATTACTTAATATTTAAAACACATTTACTTTAGATTACGTGCGGAAGCATTACTTAGTAGCCGAGTTTCGTAATTGAAAGGGCGAGCATCGATCTACTCGAGCATTCATCACATAGGAAGTCAACAGATCTGTAGATGCGTATTCTATTTCCATATTCATTGCTAGGCGCTATCTGTGGGTGCAACAATGTACACCTACACCCACAGAACCAAATGTGTTTCGTGTAAGATTCTAACAGGTACCTACCTATAAGACTATTTGTCCACCGTAGGCGTTGACTTTCTTTACTCATGACTGTGTTGACAAACCGAATGTGCTGCGCTAATGTTTACTATTTTACACGTAGGTAAGTAGGTACCTATCAGTATAGACCTAATCAGTTGCCTAGTTTCCTTAAAATTATATATTTTTATCTTTTTTATTATTGATGGGTTTGCTCTTGAATCTAGTCTAGGTCAGAGGTGACAGAGACAGAGTCTACGATGGAGTGAGCTTACCCAGAAGAAGCCTGTTCATTCTAACTTTGAAGAGATTCGGGTTGAATGCGTTGGGAAACACAGACGCAGGTAGTGAGTTCCACTCATTCGCTGTGCGCATTATGAAGGATGTTTGGAAGCGCTTAGTGCGAATTGGTGGAATGGCAACAAGGTAAGGATGGTAACTTGCAGTGCGTCTAGATGTCCGATGGTAGAAGGGGGCTGGTGGGATAAGGTCGTATAGCTCTTGAGCACACTCACCGAAGTACAATCTGTAGAAGACCGACAAGCAGGCAACCTTGCGGCGATGAGCCAAGCTACTAAGCTTGGCATCCACCAGTTCAACGTCGCCGATGAGCCTCTTGGCTCTGCGTTCCACCGAGTCAAGCGCGGCAAGCTGATACTTTGCTGAGCCATCCCAAAGGTGGCTGCAATACTCCATGCAGGATCGGACTTGCGCTTTGTATAGGGTTTGTATTTTGTATTTGATCTGTTTTTTCCGTGCTGGCATAAATTACTTTGTCTGAATAAATTTGATGATATTATTGTTTACATATTCAAAAATAACAACAAACCCGACTGCTTAAAAAGAAAACTAAAAAGACGTAAACAAGAAGAAAATCATGCTGTGCAGTCGGAGGATACATATGCGCGAGCTGGCTGACCAAAACCAGATGTATCCTCCGACTGCACAGCATGATTTTATTCTCGTTTACGTCTTTTTAGATTTCTTTTTCAGCAGTCGGGTTTTTTGTAATTTTAAATATTTTTTTTATTTACAACTTATAAGTTTAGTTTTTTTTAGAATTAGGTACATTTAAACATATAAGTATTTTATATTTTTGTAATCACCTCTTAAAACCCTTCATTTTGATACACCACACGAATGGTTTGGAAGAAAAAAAAAATATGGGCCCCCTCAATATGGCGCCCAAAATCCGTCATTTTTCTACTTTGCAATTTTAATGTAGCCAGTGGCACTCGCAGGCTTAAGACGAATCGATTGACGTAAGAATCATCAAAATCGGCCAACGCGTTTGGTCTCTAGAACGCCATATAGGAACAAACATACATACATAGACTGATAAACAAATTACCCTCCTTCGGCTGTCGGGTAATTATTAGATAGACCTTGCATTATGCAATACAGTGTGTATTCGAGTATTATTTATTAATAGGGGTTAGAAATGTATATAAGTGCTTGGTATGATGCGTGTCCTTGTAAGCAGGGTCGTCGCCTCGCCACAAGGTCGATATCCATATAATGGCCGATGCATTCACGGAAACATTAAATTGTCATCAAGAATATCACTACTACCTACTTATTATCGGAGAGTGAATTAACTTCATTTAATATACCATTAATTGGACAAATAAGGGAAGATATAAACTGTATTTTTAACACTTGCCTATAAAAAAACTACAAAGTGAAAAATAACTTTATTTTTGGAAGTCGGCGTCTTTAGTAGGTACCATTTTTTTGCGTTATGGACACCGACTTCCAAAAATAAAACTATTTTTCACTTTGTAGTTTTTTTATTTTGAAGTCGGTAGTATTTTTTTGTAAAAAAGTTTTTTTACCCGACTGCCGAAGGAGGGTAATGTGTTTATTAGTCTATGTATGTATGTATGTATGTATGTAAGTATGTATGTATGTATGTATGTATGTATGTTTGTTCCTATGTGGCGTTCCAGAGACCAAACGCGTTGGCCGATTTTGATGATTCGTACGTCAATCGATGCGTCTTAACCCTGCGAGTGTCATAGGCTACATTAAAATTGGATAATAGAAAAATGGTGGATTTTGGGTGCCATATTGTGGGGGCCCAAAATTTTTTTTTCTTCCAAACCCATCGTGTGGGGTATCAAAATAAAGGGTTTTAAGAGGTGATTTCAAAAATGTATAACACTTATATGTTTAAATGTATCTAATTCGTAAAAACTAACTAAAAAGTTATAAATAAAAAAACTTAATTAAAAAAATCAAAAAACCCGACTGCTTCAAAAGCGAACTAAAAAGTCGTAAACAAGGAAAAAATCATGCTGTGCAGGCGGAGGATACAACAGATTTTGGTCAGCCAGCCGGCGAATATGTATCCTCCGACTGCACAGCATGATTTTTTCCTTGTTTACGACTTTTTAGTTCGCTTTTGAAGCAGTCGGGTTTTTTGATTTTTTTAATTAAGTTTTTTTTTATTTCCACTTTTTAGTTGTACCTACCTAATAGGCAAGTCCAGAAAAGATTACCCAAATATCATGAAACTTGAACATAACCGGTGAAATGAGAGATTTGCGTACCCCTTAAGAGCGTACTGGCGTGATGTTATGTTATGAATTGGTATAAACAATAAACAGCCATGCGATTGCAGCAATCCCGAGAGATTTGCCGTAATTTATAGAGTTCTGTTGTATGTCTTCAAAGTTCTTCATCAGATCTACACCAAATTAAAATAGGACCAATTTGGAAACATACTTTTTCAAACACAAAAAGATGTTTTCAAAATCGGTCCAAAATTGATGGAGATATGCGTGAACAAACACAAAAAAATAAAAACAAACATAATGTGGCAGTATGATGTTTTTTAGGGTTCCGTAGTCAACAAGGAACCTTTTTAATAGATTCGCCATGTCCGTCGGTTGTTCTTAAGCTGTTTCAGAGCCATCCTTATCTCATATAGGCTGACGTCCGGAATGTCTTCGGAATAGTATCGGGTCAATCTAGCTCTAGTGTCATTTGCTAGATTAGCGACGGGTTTACTGGTTGACGTGTACAACTGCCCATAGAATCGCTCGATCTCCCTCAGAAGCTCCGGTTTGGCGGATACTGCAATCATCGGTCTTCAGTTTCGTGAGCTGGCTCTGCCCAATAGACAGATCTCTTGCAAAGACCTTGGAGCCCTTATTCCGCTCAATCGCCTCGTTAATACTTTCGGTATTAAAGCGGTGGAGGTCGTTTTTCAAGGACTTTGAGATGCTTCTATTCAGCTGCCGGTATTTCAACGCATCGTCTGAAGACTGCAGGATCATTTCACGCCTCTCTTTCATGAGCTTAAGAGTAGGATCAGAGAGCTTTTTGTTCCTATCTGTACGGCGGGCCTTGAAAAACTTAGACCCGACCGCATGGACAGCTTCCACAAACCCATCGCTGTATTCGTCCACGGAGCTCCCTAGGCACTTGAAACGATTCTGGAGACCTTTCAATCCTTTGGTTCTAATGAAAATGGTACGGTAGAAGCCCTTTGGCTATAATTAATGATTTTCATTGTATTATACGATACCAATACTAAAAAGAAAAAAAAAACAACATTTTAACAAAATAACCAATCAATTTTACATTTTTCATGCAATGTTATTAATGTGTTAATTAATGTATTGAATTCTAATGTATATTCAATGTAATTTGTAGTGCTTTACATGGGGAAAACTTCGTAAAATAAATGATAAGTTATTTATTTAAAGGGAAAAATAACCTTTTTCTTTCTGAAGTCAGCGTCAAAAACGAGTAAAAAACGGGTATTCAAAGACACCGACTTCCGAAAAGAAAGTTGTTTTTCGCTTTGTAGTGTTTTGTTTTGGCAGTCGTTTTTTTTTGAATAGGGGTGCGTATTGAGTGTAATCCTGTAAAGATTTATGTGATAAGGTTGAAATAAATAAATATTTTTTAACCGACTTTCCAAAAAGGAGGAGGTTCTATGTTCGACTTTGTTTGTTTTTTTTTTTTTTTTATTCCGTCAGGTAGATTAATAAAAACACATTACCCTCCTTCGGCAGTCGGGTAAAAATACTAGACACGTATTTTTTCTTTTGTCCAGTAAACAAACAAGACAAAAGTTTGAAAACTGTGACGCGACTACGTTTTTTTTTTTATCTGTTTTACGGGGGCCATAATAACGAATCGATTGACACCTTATTTATCAAAATCGGATGAAAAGTTAAAATAATCGACGAAAAACGCTAGTTAAGCTGGCACGGTTTCTTTGTATGGGATGAGGCATCTGTATGCTAGTATTATTTACCTGTGCTTTTGGCTTCGCCGTAGTTTGGTAAAAAGTAACGACGATACAGTGCGTTGAAATTTCGCGTGACGATACCTTTACATAAACATTTTACTCAAAAGTGACGTCACAAGACCCCACTCCCGAGATTTTATGCGCCTTATCATTGTCAATTTTTATCAAAAAATACGCGTCCAATATTTTTTGGTAATCTAAATGACGGACTAAATAGAATCATTTTTAGGGTTCCGTACCCAAAGGGTAAAAACGGTGAACGTTACCCCAACAGGAAAGTGACTCCTAGAGTGATATGAGTGGAACGTATAGTTAGTGCGTAATCTGCTGTGAATGTGCCCTACATAAAAAATTAGGGCGTGTCGCCGTTTTTGAAAAAAAAGGAAAAAATGGTTCCTGCTGGGGTAACGTTGTTCCAGCAGGAAAATTCTAAACGAATGATCGGAATGAGAAATATTGTGCATGGGCAGAGAGCTTATAGTTGTGCAAGAATGTGCGCCGAAAATATAATTAGTGCGTCATCAGGTTTTCGAGATATTGCATTTCCTGCTGGGGTAACGTTTTGCAGAATCGTGTATCTCTAAAACCATTGTATGTGCGCCTGTAGAATAAACATACACGAGTAGCTCTTGATTTGTGCGTATTTGTGCCGGAATTAGATTTAAGAAAATACCTATAATTTTCAAGAAATTGCGCTTTTTTGAAAACCGGAAAAAAAATCACAGCGCCTAAATGAGAAAACGTATAAGCTCGCTGAAAACTGTATTCAGTCCATCTTGACGCTTGTAATAACCATAAAAAAGTTTCAAAAGCATACATGTTTGCGTTATCGAATAATATTGCTGAAAGTCAAAACGAGGGTGTCATAACTTTGGCGGCTAAATACAAGAAACCGACTTAACCCAAGATAGGTAGGTGTAAACCACAAGTATGTGCGTTTAGTCAAAAATATATAGTGAAAATATTCAGCTTGGAATGTTTCCCAATACGTAGATTTAAACAAAAAACAAAACATGTAAACAATGGCTGGTTATCCGACCAAATTCAAATGACTACGAAAAAGCGACGGATTCATACATATCGATGACCTTCTTGATTGGACGTATTAAACCTAAGCTGTTGTCCGTACAGTCGCGTTCAAACGTTTGTTGGTATGACCAAATTTTGGGGGCTAATTAAAAAATACATTAAATGCACCTTGTGACCATAACAAATGAAAGAGGTTGTTGATGTAGAAATTATTATTTTTATTCTCTTAATTTTGTTTCTTAAAGTAATTATGGCATGAAATCACAGATCAAATTACAAACTCTTTAATATTAGAACACATAGTTCAATCAAATTATTTGAACCGTGTGTAGTCGTTATTATTTAAAATCACAGATCAGTTTTTCATTTACTTATGTACTAAAATACAAACAGTAAAATTGCATAATCACAGAAAATCACAGATCAGTTGTAAGTATAATATTGGTACTAACTAAACCTATTTATTGTGTAAAAGATATAAAATTTTAAATATATATAAATTATATTCTTATTATTTCTTATGAGTAATGCGCCGGTCGGTCGGCTGGCTGCGAAATCCCGACCGCGTACTGTAGCATTACACATTACTCGACCAAATTAAGTATGGCACATAACACTCAAACAGTACGCGCGGCGGTGCGAGCGCGCGTTCGCCGTATGTTCAAGCGAGAAGGAGCATGCACCGGTCGGTCCGCTGGCTGCGAACTATTATCTAGAACCGTATTTTTCATGGAATAAGGTTTGTTTTTCTGACACCGCGGACTGCCTAGTGATGTTTAAAATCATGACTCTCGCACTTTAGTTAAATTATGCCTAGATTGGGGAAAAGATAATTATGAAAGAAAATCGACTATAAGTACATGTTATCAAAAGCAACTGGCAAGTGTACTTTTGACGATTGTCTGTCACATCACAATATAACATCCATATCGCACTATCTCATCTCATGTAATGATGTATGTACGCGAGCATGTAATTACAATTACAATAACCTCGTGTAGCGCTTCATTTCGCGTCATGTTTGGAGTCATGGTGTAATGTAATATTCCTCGGTATGAAACGTAATGTCATATCACATCACTTTAGAACGCACTGGTTTGCGCATGTCACTGTTTACAAAGTGATAACCCAAACGCACTTCCTAGTAAAAAAGCACTTCACATGAGCGACGTTTATGTATCTGTCTCTGTCCCACTAAAACAGAGAAAGTACTTACTAGCTAGACAAAGCGACTCCTTGCGACGCGACGTCAGTGGATGGCGCAAAAAAAGGAATGTTCTACTGATGATGAAAAAAAAAACCGGCCAAAGGCGAGTCGGACTCGCGCACGAAGAGTTCCGTATCACAATAAACGGCAAAAAAATCACGTTTGATGTATGGGAGTCCCCCTTTAATATTTATTTTATTCTGTTTTTAGTTTTGTTGTTAGGCAATAGAAATACATCATCTGTGAAAATTTCAACTATCTAGCTATCACGGTTCATGAGATACAGCCTGGTGACACAGACAGACGGACCACGGAGTCTTAGTAATAGGGTCCCGTTTTTACCCTTTGGGTACGGAACCCTAAAAACTCAATGTTAATTTATCTAACCCAAGGTTTAAACCAATGTATGTAGATACCCACGTTGTTTTTTTACTGTTGTGTTAATTGGCTTTTTATTTATAAACTGTATCTGTAGGTTATTTTTATGTAGTAGGTATTTATCACACATATCTTGAACTTTTTTTTAAAACAGCCGCCATCATATTTTGGTCTCTGAAGTACTTTTTTCTACTAATATTATAAAGGCAAATATCTGGATGTGTTCACAAAATACTGAATGTATTTTAATTAAATTTGGAATAAAGAATATAGGTTAGAGCTTGGCACGCTTTTCTAATATACTTACCTAATCAAGTGCAAAGTCACGGAAACAGCTAGTAGAATATAATCCATCAACTTATATTTTTTATAACTTTTCTACCTCAGTGTACTCAGGCACAACACGCTACAACCGGTTCGTGAGTAAAGTTAAGAAGGTCATCGTTATGTATTAATCCGTCGCTTTTTCGTAGTCATTTGAATTTGGTCGGATAACCAGCCATTGTTTACATGTTTTGTTTAAATCTACGTATTGGGAAACATTCCAAGCTGAATATTTTCACTATATATTTTTGACTAAACGCACATACTTGTGGTTTACACCTACCTATCTTGGGTTAAGTCGGTTTCTTGTATTTAGCCGCCAAAGTTATGACACCCTCGTTTTGACTTTCAGCAATATTATTCGATAACGCAAACATGTATGCTTTTGAAACTTTTTTATGGTTATTACAAGCGTCAAGATGGACTGAATACAGTTTTCAGCGAGCTTATACGTTTTCTCATTTAGGCGCTGTGATTTTTTTTCCGGTTTTCATAAAAGCGCAATTTCTTGAAAATTATAGGTATTTTCTTAAATCTAATTCCGGCACAAATACGCACAAATCAAGAGCTACTCGTGTATGTTTATTCTACAGGCGCACATACAATGGTTTTAGAGATACACGATTCTGCAAAACGTTACCCCAGCAGGAAATGCAATATCTCGAAAACCTGATGACGCACTAATTATATTTTCGGCGCACATTCTTGCACAACTATAAGCTCTCTGCCCATGCACAATATTTCTCATTCCGATCATTCGTTTAGAATTTTCCTGCTGGAACAACGTTACCCCAGCAGGAACCATTTTTTTAGTTTTTTTCAAAAACGGCGACACGCACTTATTTTTTATGTAGGGCACAGTCACAGCAGATTACGCACTAACTATAAGTTCCACTCATATCACTCTAGGAGTCACTTTCCTGTTGGGGTAACGTTCACGTAAAAACGGGACCCTATTACTAAGACTCCACGATCTGTCTGTCACCAGGTTGTATCATAAGAACTGTGATAGCTAAACAGTTTAAAGAACAATGGCGAGATTTTAGCTGACTTAAATTTGAGCGTCTGAAAGTGAGTTATATACGAAAGACGTTCTATTAATTGTCTACATTTTTTAAATATATTATTGGGCTGGTTCAAAACGGATAAAAAAAAATCATAATAAATAAAAAGTTATTTGATTTTTTAGCTAATTTCTTTAGCTTAGTGTTGCCATTATATACTTTATCTGCTAAGTGACAAGTAGTAACTATATTAATTAATAATATAATTTAAGTATTTATTGCAGTAAATGAGTTAACAATACAGTTTATGTCTAAGTATAGATGTTCCTCGCAGGTAGGTAAGAATATTGTAGTGCAGTAGAAATAAATGAATTACTTTTATTTAATGATTGGTAAAAAGACTAGTATCCAAGTTTAAAAAATATAGCTTGGTTGTTGACGAGGACGACGACCTTTTGATAAACGTCAAAGTCGCTTAGTTTAAATAAATATACTCGTTCCAAAGAGTATATTATACATTTCATGCTGAAATAACTAGGTAAGGGAAAAGCTAATGCGATATTTTTTTTTTTTTTTTTTTTTTTTTTTTTTTTTTTTATAAAACGTTGCCCCACACTAGGAATTTCTTCCTGTATCGTGGGTGCGTTTACAAACATATAAACTCACATACACAACACCCAGAGCCGGAACAACTATCTGTAGGTCATACAAATATTTGTTCCGTGCGGGAATCGAACCCGCGACACGCAGCGCAGCAGTCAATCGCTCAACCACTGCGCCAACCGTGCGCCCATATTCCCCTTTTACTTCCACGAAATTGAATAATATTACATATTAAACACATTATTAAAAGTTACCCAGACATAACCTACAAAAGTTTATGACTGAATATCTATTATTCTCGACATTCTCGAACAAAAATTCTTGCACAAACTAATTCAGAACATCACCCTGAGTTAAACCAGATATTTTTCATTTAAAGACGTAGGAATTTAATCTCAGCTAAAAAAATGTATGGGCACCTGCCATTGTTCTTTTCACAGATGATGTATTTCTGTTGCCGCTGTATGAACAAATACTAAAAACAGAATAAGATATATATTTAAGTGGGGTTCCCATACAACAAACGTGTTTTTTTTTTTTTGCTGTTTTTTGCGATAATGGTACGGAACACTTCGTGCGCGAGTCTGACTCGCACTTGGCCGGTTTATTTTTTATTTTTTGCCCAGGAATCATCGCTATTATGCGAAAAACTATGTAGCTAAATAGGACGTGACTAATGATACGATGGCATAGGGATGTATGGAAGAAATGCACATGCTGCGCCGACCCTAATTTTTTTGGGGTTGGTGCCGCATGTCCAGGTAGAAGATGAGTTGGACAACAAAAAACCTTTCTTTGCAAGACTTGTATAAATAATCCGTTTCCTTCCAAAAGAATTTAAACACATAATTCCTTCCTTTCTTTTAATTTTATACAGCTTAATAAACAATCAAGATAAGTTAAACTGCAAAACTTCAAGAATGATTCTGAAGATATTTTATCATCTGAGGCCACTAGACTGTTTTAAACCGACTTACCAAAAAGGAGGAGGTTCTATGTTGGACTTTATGTATGTATTTTGTTTTTGTGTATGTTCATCGATATCTCCGTCAATTTTGGACCGATTTTGAAAATTCTTTTTTTGTTTGAACGAGTATGTTTTGAAATTAGTCCCATTTTAATTTGGTGAAGGTCTGATGAAGACCGTCGGCGATATAGAACAGAACTCTTCAATAAATAACGGCAAAACTCTCGGGATTACTGCAATCGATGTCTGTTTATTGTTTATACCATTTCATAACATAACATCACGCCAGTACGCTCTAAAGGGGTACACAGATCTCTTATTTCACCGGTTATGTTCAAGTTTATGTTATTCGGTTAATCTATTCTGGCGTTATAGGGATCTTCCTAAACAACTTGCCTATTACGTAGGTAAAACCAAAAAGGGAAAAATAAAACTTCTTTTTTGCAAAAAAATACAACCGATTTCCAAATGAAAAACTACAAAGTGATATATAACTTAATTTTTGGAAGTCGGTGTCCATATCGCAAAAAATGGTACCTACGAAAGACACCGATTTCCTAAAATTAAGTTATTTTTCACTTTGTAGATTTTAATTTGGAAGTTGGTAGTTTTCTTTTTGCAAAAAAGTTTTTTTAACACAATAACATAGTTTTTACAACAACCAGTAGATGACACTCATACTGATAATTAATTTTAAAATGATAAAACCAAGTGCAACCACATGTTTTTGTGAAAGATAAACTTAAATAGATAGCAGAGTGGCCCAAATAAATGCCAAAGGTGTCCGAAATTCACGAGAATCCGGTTAAACAGACGCATGATTATCAAACTGCAGTAAAACATACCTACAGTTAAACACAAATGTACGGTAACTGATAAAGTGATAAATGGTTTGTGAGGAGGCATTCTTTACCACAAATGAGTAAATGACCGATGCCTAGCATATTGTTACGAGCTGGGGTTCAGGGATAAATTATTTAAACAGCTGACCTCAATTAATCACTGTTTATTACAAAAACACTTCTTAAACAATTCTATTACGTCGCACTATTTTCCGCTTTGATCGCTCTGTATCGCTTCTCAATCGAAACTGACTCACGACGAACCCGACCGCTCTTTATATAGCCCGGAAGATGTTTCTAGAACGTTCCATACTGTTCCAGGTACTTCGAGAATCTTCCAGAACAATCGACTTTTGAACTCATCGATCCCGAAGCGACTAGAAACTTCCAGAATGTTCGGTTCGAACATTCTGGAAAGTTCTACTCGACACGAACTTTCGAGAACATTAGTTCCGCTATTCGATACTAGATGGCGCCACCAGTTACTACTTAGTTCTTCTACTCGTCACTAGATGGCGCTGCCCTATCTTGTAACATTGCCTCCTTCTTAGACATGCTCGTCCCGAGCATTGTTAGACCCATGATAACGGGCCAACCGATCCACATGAATGACCTTCGATGCACCTCGTGGTCCCTTTTGAATTCGGTAGGTGACGTCATTGATCTTGGTAACTACGCGATATGGTCCATCCCATTTGGCTTGCAATTTAGGCGATTTTCCTTTGCTGCGTACCGGGTTATGTAACCATACCAGAGATCCTTCATCGAAGCCCTTATTGTTCACCTTCCGATCGTAGCGAGTCTTCATCCTATCAGACATCTGCTGACCTGTCTGTCTGATGTGCTCATATACATCATTCATCCTATTCCGTAGTTCATTCGCGTAATCTGTTACATTGCGTGGAGAATCAGGTGGGGTACCGGTGATTAGATCTGCAGGTAATCGTAGTTCTCTTCCGAAATTAGCAAAAGCTGGTGTTACTGCTGTACTTTCATGAACAGCACTCCGATATGCCAGGAGAAATGGTTGAATGTGTTTGTCCCAATCCTTCTGTCTGGTTTCCACAACCTTTGCTAGATACCTCTCCAGCGATTGGTTGAATCGTTCAACCATCCCGTCTGATTGCGGATGATAAGCAGTAGTTCTGGTTTTGTGAGCACCCATCACACGACACGTCTCCTTGAACACTTCTGACTCGAAGTTCCGGCCTTGATCACTGTGAATTTCCAAGGGTACCCCAAACCGACAAAACACTTCGTGAACTAACTTATCAGCCACCGTAACCGCTTCTTGATTGGGTATTGCAAACACTTCCGGCCATTTTGTGAAGTAGTCCATGACGACCAAGAAGTACTTGTTCCCGCTTTGGCTTTCCGGAAATGGCCCAGCAACATCTAATGCTATACGTTCCCATGGTGCACCAACATTGTAAACCTTTAGTGCCCCTCTGCTACGAGTTTGTGGTCCTTTCACAGCCGCACAACTTGTACATTTGCGGCACCATTCCTCAACGTCCTCTCGACAATGGATCCAGTAAAATCGTTCTCGGATCTTGATTAAAGTCCTCTTAACTCCCATGTGACCCCCTGAACATCCATTGTGGTAGAGCTTTAGGATCTCCGGCACCTTAACTTTAGGTACGACCATTTGTAGATGACACTGGTCACCGCGAGCGTTCTCCCATTTCCGGCACAGAACTCCATCCTGGATAACCAAGCTTTCCCACTGTGCCCAATAACTCTTGGTGATGGAACTGGTTGCTGCGACATCACTCCAGTGAGGCCTAGGAGCACCTGATTTCTTCCATTCAAGGATCGGTTTTAGGTCTCTGTCTTCTTGTTGAGCGCTCTGCAAGGTTGCCTTCCAATCTTCGCTAAGATCCGTCCTCAACATCCTCACAAATGTTACGTGCTCAGCCTCTTGCCTGCTACAGGGCTTACATTGATCGGAACACAACCTACGCGAGAGAGCATCTACATCATCGTGTGGTGTTCTGTTCCCTTCACATAATTGTGGCTCACACACAATTTGCGAGATCGAGTTCCTTGGGGCTCTTTCCTTACCGGTCACCATCCGCCACTTAGTCCTGCCATCTACTGGTTTTCCTGATGCTGGTGACTGACTTCCACAATGGCGACTCCTTCGCTTTGGGCAGCTCAACCGGATGTGGCCTCTCTCTCCACAGCTATAGCACCGGGGTGAAGTCACAACATCCCTTATGCGGTGAGCTCGATCGTCCTGTCGTACAGCTTCCACTTCCAAAGCGTAGGCTAGGGCGTTCTTAAGGTTCTTAAAATGGCCTAGCCTTACGGCAGCCCTAACCTGCAGATCGCGGATTCCATCCGTGAATGCCTGTACGAGATTCCCGTCGATCAGCACAGGTGATGACTGGTAAGCCTTCCGGACCAGCTTTTCCACCTCCAGAGCCCACTGCTGTAAGGTTTCACCAACACGTTGCGATCGGTCCTTCAGCTGGGCGCGAAACACATGTTCCAGGTGCGCGTCGCCGTATCTAGCTTCCAATGCTTCCAGAAGCTTCTCAAAAGTAAGGTCCTGTCCAAGTGCCTCTAACACAGTCAAAGCCCGGTCGCGAAGACCCAAGGTTAGAGCAGTCAAAGCCTGTTCTTTGGTCCACCTATTTGATTTCATAACGGCCTCGAACTGTATCTTGTAGGCAGACCATGACGAAGAGCCGTCAAATGGTGGCACTTTAAAACCAACCGGTGAGGGCGCAACTATCGTAGCTGCCACGGCCCCTCCTCCAGATTTGAGCCCACGAACAATCTTTTCTAACTCGGCGATGCGGATCTCCTGCTGCTGGACCTGGTCCTTAAATTCTTTCATCTCCTTACCGATGGCTGTGCGGAGGTCCTTAATCACCAAGAGCTGCTCCTCCTGACGGCGAGCCTGCTCTTCCCTGTCACGCTGCATCTGCTCCTCCATGCGGCGAGCTTGCTCCTCCTGACGGCGAGCCTGCTCCTCCTGACGGCGAGCCTGCTCCTCCTGACGGCGAGCCTGCTCCTCCTGACGGCGAGCCTGCTCTTGCATGAATGCCATAAGGGCGGCTAAGTCAGGTGACGCCGACGGTTGAGCTGGTTCCGCTGCAGCCGCGGAATCTCCACAGCCACCTGATGACGGTGAGGGAGCGTCTCCAATGCGCCTTTGGTCTACGTCTTGCTGGCGCTGACTCCTGGTGCGCATTCCTTCCGTTTCTTCCTTGGGTAGAACCGGCATAATTTATCCCGCACTTCTGACACCAATTTGTTACGAGCTGGGGTTCAGGGATAAATTATTTAAACAGCTGACCTCAATTAATCACTGTTTATTACAAAAACACTTCTTAAACAATTCTATTACGTCGCACTATTTTCCGCTTTGATCGCTCTGTATCGCTTCTCAATCGAAACTGACTCACGACGAACCCGACCGCTCTTTATATAGCCCGGAAGATGTTTCTAGAACGTTCCATACTGTTCCAGGTACTTCGAGAATCTTCCAGAACAATCGACTTTTGAACTCATCGATCCCGAAGCGACTAGAAACTTCCAGAATGTTCGGTTCGAACATTCTGGAAAGTTCTACTCGACACGAACTTTCGAGAACATTAGTTCCGCTATTCGATACTAGATGGCGCCACCAGTTACTACTTAGTTCTTCTACTCGTCACTAGATGGCGCTGCCCTATCTTGTAACAATATTATGTTTGTTTCAGTGGCGACAAATTGATTGTAGGTTTTTCAGGACATACGTTTTACAAGCTTTTAGTTAGTTTCACCTATCCTTGCGGGCGAGCATGGTCTACTGTGACAGTCTTGAGTCACACATTTTTATCACAGTTTGGGAGCAAAATCCGTAATAAAATGTGAGACTCAAGATAATCACAAAGACCGTGCTCGCCCGGTTGGTGTCTTCAATCAAATCTTACAAGTCAAATTTGACTTCCTAGTGTCCAATAGAGCTGAAAATTTGCACATGTTTGTTACCTGTGACTAAGCAATTTTTTAATATAAAATCTATTCAATCTGCCCAGCCTTTTCCCAACTATATTGGGTTCGGCTTCCAGTCTAACCGGATTCAGCTGAGTACCAGTGTTTTACATGGAGCAACTGCCTATCTGACCTCCACAACCCAGTAACTGGGTAACATTGTACCCCTTAGCAAGACTGGTGTCAAATCTAAAGCTTCTGACTAACCGTAATGATTGTCAAAGATCTTCAAATGACAGCCGGAACCAACGACTTAACAAGCTTTCCGAGGCACGGAAGAAACTCGGTATGTTAAAATGGCCACCCATCTACGGATCCACCTCATCAAGCGTTGCATTGCTTATTATATAAAAGCTATTATAAGTTTTATTTATACGCAACTTCTTATGCTAGGTACATATCTGTTTGTATAATTTCTAATAAACATAATTTTCCTTTTAAGTCATTGTACACAATAGTAATAATAGTCTAGATAACACTCAATTTTGCCATAATATTTAATATTATGTTGAAATGTTTGCTAGTTGTAGGTAATCTACTTCCTCTGTTGTGGTTCTACACAATTATTTTTACCTACTAAGGTTATCATAACAAATCAACAAGTATGGCAATGACTCAGCACTTATTGTAATTCTATGTTAGTTGCCATGACTGGCACTGGTTTACAAAATACAAAGATCATTTCCTTAGTACCTTTTTAGAGCAGGCTTTTAATAAATGAAAATAAGACAAGGAAACTAGATCAGTGTCAGCATAATCATGATTCTATGATTGGCCAACAGAAAATATAGCACATAACTTGGCAAGGTTTTTAGTGGGGATAAGTTCGCGCATAGTGCGCGTACTAGCCAACCACCATATAGAGCGAACGGGACATGGACGCAACACGATTGGTCAGTCCATCCTTGTGTCAACTGACCAACTGATCGCGCGTTCGGAATTGTGTTGAAACATTCCCCGCATCTCACTTGGTAACCAAAGAGAATTAAAAATTTACTTGTGATCTATCAACTCTTGCCAAGTTACGTGCCGATGACTATAACTGATCTTTGTTTACCTTGCCTTGCCACACAGTAAATAAAGCTGTTTGTCTATGGAGGGCATTTATAGAGAATTTGATTTGATTCAAACATGTTTTACATTATGCTAACTAGAACAAAGAAATTAACTATTCATAGAACGACATACACCATAAATCTTGACTGGTAATTTATTTGATTGTTGTTTTTCTTATAATGCTGACAAAGAATTTACCATCAGGTCATTTGTCTGCACAATGGAAAAGTCTGAGTTCTTCCCACATACAAAATATGCATTTTCATTGTTGTTTACTCAAGTTCAACTAATATTTAGTGACATGCCTGCCATTGCAAGTTATCTAATGCTTCAAACAACTGGTTTTATTGTTTATCTAAAGATATCAAAAGAAACAAAGGTCATTAAACTCTAATTGAGTAATTAAGAGTTTAATGTTAGAAACCGAAAATTTGTCATGATAATGCTATGATTCAATATTTTTATTCCTTAATTAACATAACTGTAATGGTAAGTGGAGTGGTGCCATTGAATAGAGTAGGAGGAGAGCGAGAATACCATTGTAAACTGTAATGTTTTCAATAACAAACACAGCTGAAGGATCACGGACGTGTGCCAAACACATGCAAAAAAGGTAGAAATTGAACGCTCAGCAGTACTCACTCTAGTCCCACAGAGAGAAGGTGCTGGCCGATGAGGCGCACGATCTCCTGGTCAATATCCGACATTCGCAGGCCGGGCGGCTGCAGGTCGCCATTGCGCGTGGCGGTGTCACCGTTGACATGGTGGGTCGGCGACGGCGCACCGTTCGCTGCGGGCGGCTGGTGCATGTCTGCGGGCCGGGCGGGCGGCGACAGCCTGCGGGTCCGCTTGCGCGGCGGCCGGTGCCCAGCGCCCTCGTCGCCCGAGTCAGTGGAGGCCAGGCTGGCCCGCTCCGCTGCGCCCGCTCGCCGCGCTCTTCGGAGCGCCGAGATCACGAGCGCGCCCGCCGCATCGGCCTCGACGTCTCGTCCGAGTGACGTCACGGCCCCCGATACGCACCACCCGCGCTCAATAGACCATCTCCCTTTGTTCGTCGCTTCGAAATTCTCGCTCCTGGCCTGCTGCGTCGCTACACTCTCTTGATGAAAATATTACCTACGCGACTGCAACTGAGGAACTTGAACCGTTACGAAACGTTTCGATCGTTGTTAGAGTTTGTAGCGTTCGCGATGCGTACACAAAAATCAGCTGAAAATGATACGACAGCTGTCTTTCTTCACTAATGCAACATCGCCCTTCTTTCCGTTTCGGATGACGTTCGTGTCTTGTTCGGTTGCGCATCGGGCGAAATCGTGTTGTAATGACCTCAAAAATAAAATTATCCGTGCATCAAAAATGGTGTAAGCTGGCCAATGCAATATATAAAACTGTATGTTAAATCAAGCTTATGTCTAATCAAGTTTATAATGTAAAATAAAAAGAATCATGCTCAAAAGATAGAATATCATAATAAATCAGCTTTGTCAAAGTTACACAAAAAGGGGAAATAAAATAGTTGAATTATTATCAGCGCACAAAATTTTATATTAATAAATGTTTTACAAATATTTATAACGGCTCTTTTCCGTCATTAACGTTTTATTATTAGTCATTTGCCTAAGATCAAGCTAGAACTACTGCGTTAAATGGAACGTGCGGTATTGTATGTTTACAAAACTTGTTTGGTACCTATGGTATTTATTAACAAGTATTACTAGCTTTGAAAAATGGTATTTAAATCAAAACATTTTTAATTTTTACATTTCTTGCTCAAAGATTATATTGATTGATATGACGAGCACAAACGAGCCACCGACCACAGCCACCGGTTGCTGTAGCTCGCTATCGCCGCATTTGTAACACTGGCGCGACAGCCATCGGTGTTCGAAAGCCGCCACGGTTCTATTGCTGTATAGATCAGAATGTGAATCATAAATAGCGGCACGTAATTGGATTACCGATACGGAAGTAACGATATCCATTGAGGCATCATCCGAATCCTACAAATCCTGCTGCAATTTTTAGTATAAAATTAATTTAATCTGCCGGAGTCTGTGTTTCCCGATAGCTACAATCTAGGAGTCTTTAAGTCAAGAGTGAATAGGTTGCTTCTAGGCAAGCGTGCTTCACCGTCGACCACATCATCGCTTACCATCAGGTGAGATAGAGTCTGGCAAACGAAAGTAGAGACTGAAAAAGCGCGGCAAATTTAAAAAATCTCGGCATAGCAACCCTAAAACTAGTATGAAATACTTGGAATAACCTAATTTGATACTTTAGAATTATTTATTATTTATTTTAAAGTATCAAATTAGGTTATTCCAAGTATTTCATACTAGTTTTGGGGTTGCTATGCCGAGATTTTTTAAATTTGCCGCGCTTTTTCAGTCTCTACTTTCGTTTGCCAGACTCTAGTGGTCAAGCGCAAGCCTATAAATTATAAAAAAAAAAAACACAAAATCCACTGGTTGTAATGACAAGACCTTTTTTAAAAAAAAAACACCATTCATTGCAGAAACTCTTTCATATATTGTTAATTTATCTCTAGAACAAGGCTGCTTCCCGGATAAACTCAATTATCAAAAACCATTGCATAAAAAAGGCTCTAAAACAGATAAAAACAACTACCGAGCAATTGCTCTAATACCAATTCTATCTAAGGTCTTAGAAAGAATCATGTACAAAAGAGTCCTCTCTTTCTTAGACAAAGATAATATGCTTTCAAAAGAGCAATACGGTTTTAGGAAAAATAAATCCACCTCTCTAGCAGCACTTAGTTTGGTCAAATCTATAATAAATAACATTAACTCTAAAAGTGTAACCTCAGCTTTGTTTCTAGACCTTAGTAAAGACTTCGACTTTGTAAATCATTCCATTATAATCGATCAATCATCCAGAATTGGTATTAGGGGAGCATCCTTGGAATGGTTTAAATCGTATTTATTAATAAACACATTACCCTCCTTCGGCAGTCGGGTGAATAGAACTCAGATCACACGAATTACAAAATTTGATGACAAAGTAAACAGTCTCATCAACTTCAACTCTCAGCCTCGGCAAAATTACTTTGGAGTTCAACAGGGAAGCATCTTGGGCCCTCCATTATTCATTGTATATATTAATGATCTTCCTGAAATAATAGAACAAGAGTGCGTTTTATTTGCAGATGACACAACAGTTATCCTAGATGGTAAAAATCATGAAGCACATGAGACTAATATAAATGCCAGTTTGAATAAAATAGTTACATGGTTAGATATAAATGCTTTAAAAGTGAACGTTGATAAAACTAAAATAATAAATTTTAAAACAGAAGAATATAAATATCCATCTTAAAATAAAACATAGGGACCAAATAGTAGAACAGACACATACAACAAAATTTCTGGGTATAACACTGGATGAACATTTCACCTGGAGGGAGCATATTAATAAAATATGGATGGAGATTAATAGATTTGTTTTTGCTCTAAAAAAAGTCAAAGATGAGGCATCCAAACCAACTGCGCTCATATTATAATTTATTATATTATCATGCCTATGTTTGCTCCGTCATCCGCTACGGTATCATTGTCTGGGGAAACTCCTCTGAACTTTGTAGAGTTCTGTTGGCACAAAAAAGATGCATCCGCACCATTTTTAATATGGACTGGACTGATTCCTGCAGACCAGTATATAAAGCACACAATCTTCTCACCGTTCCTTGTTTGTATATAAATGAAATAGCTAAATTTGTAAAAACCAATTATTCACTTTTTAATACTAATAACTAACAATAATAAACGAAAAGTTACACAGTATGTATTAGAATTGTCCGTACCCAGAATCGTATTATTTAGGCGTAGTTGTGTTTACATGGCCCCTCTTATTTATAATTCTATACCAACCTTTCTATCCGATCTCCCTTACAGAAAATTATGTATAGTTTTAAAAAAGTGGCTCATTTCTTACAGCTTTTATTCTACGAATTTCTAAAAAAATCACCATGTCAATTATATCATTACAGGAAAGCATTTTTTTTTTTTATAAATTATAGTCTCGCCCTTGACCACTATCTCACCTGCATTGGAGATCTTCTTGTTAATAGTTGTTGTAATTCCTACCTACTGCCTTTTATGATATTGTTTGATCTAAATAGTAAGTAAACTAAGTGTTTTGAAGAGTTTATTATACTTAACAGGTTAAATACCTACTAAAAATAATGTGTTATAGAGTCGGGCAAACGAAAGTAGAGACTGAAAAAGCGCGGCAAATTTATAAAATCTCGGCATAGCAACCCCAAAACTAGTATGAAATACTTATACTAGTTTTGGGGTTGCTATGCCGAAAAATATTTCGTTTGCCAGACTCTATCTTACGATTTGTTTAACTTGCTTTTTTTGTTTTTAGCAAATAAGGTGTATTTTTGTATGTTTTGATTTGAATGTTGACAATTTTAGGACCGGTTGACCGGCCAACCGACTTGATAAGATCGGTTTTTGTTAATTTTTTGGTGAAATGGTGACGAACAGCGCCACTCATAATTGCACAGTTAAGCCAAGTATATAATAGAAATAACTTAATATTTAGTTATAGATTTTTAGATATTTTAAATTGATGTATTTTAGACATTTTAGATAGACTTAATAGTTAGATATAGTAACTTAGATAAATAACTTAACTGCAAAGATTACTATTTTTGCAGTTAAGTTGGTCGGGCCTGTAAACGAGTTTTTAGCGGGCTTTTTTCGAGTGTAGTTCAGTGGCTGTTAATATTATTTGCAAATTGAGTCCTTGTGGATATTGTGATATAAAATTGGTGTAGTTTTGTGTCTCAACTGTCTACGCAATTGGACAATATGTGAAATCATTGACAGAAGCGATCTCAGGGTAGTGGAGCCAGTGGAGCGGCGAATTTTATTGTAGTATTGACTACCTCCGCAAAGCTTACTGGGAAGGCTGACTGGATACAATTTGCTGCCAAATACTCTAAAAACCATTAGAATCTGTTACATCCGTATTCTAAATACTAAAGAATGTTAAAATTGCACCGAAGACGAGGCGGTATGGTCCAAGACCTAAGCCTATCCGAGAAGGGCGAAGTAAAAAAAAAAAACAAGTGTCAACAACAATACTGTATTACTGTCATCAGGGAATTGATCACAAAACTATAATGAAATTATTCATTTTACAAGTTATTTTACTGTATTTGTTAGTGAAGCCGTCAAATCTTCAACTTCTTATCAATGTTAGAAATCAGGTGTGTATGATTTATTGCTGACTTCTGTAACCATAGATACGCTCATTTTTGTAAATTATGATGTTTCCTAATTAATTTAGTGTTAAATAATGTATTCGCTTCATTTAAATTAGAAACAGGCAACTGCTCCTAATCCGTAAAGGATTCCATTTATAAAACACAATAAAAAGCTAATATATATGGCGTTTACCGCCCACTATCCAGGGCGGCGATGTTATGCAGGAGAACATAACTGCGAACGTGTCTGAGGACACCATCACCCTGGAGTTCATGCGGCTGGACGGCGTGTTCGTGTCGCAGCTCGTCGACTTCACCAATGTGAGTTTACACTAAAAATTCATAATAAGAATTGAGGAAAGCATTCTATTTGGTGTGAACACTATACCAGCAACCAAAAAGAGAACACAGTTAGTTTATCTTTTGTTCAATTAATTTGTATTGATAACGGTACAACTTTCCCTAACACAAATTCCATATCAGTGTTATTATAAATTGTAATTGTACTAGCTCCAATTAATTAGTAAAGAGTTATGAATAACTCTGTAACTACATTCCATTAGAATTCTGCTTTCAATTTATTCTAAAGCAACCAATTTATGTCCTTGACAATAATAGCTGTTCTAAATGTTTTAGTTCTGCTCCATAAGCTTGACTTGGGATAATAGAAAAGTGTGGAGAAGGTATAAAAAGCCTTGTTAAGAAGCTGAAGAAATTCAGCAGCCTTTATTTGTTAAACAATGGACATCATAGACAAAATGACAATGAATGTTGAATATCTTTCATAGACTATCGACAATGGAAACATTCAGTAACATGTTGAGAGGTTTCTGAATTACTGGCTTCTTTCGACAAAAGCTCTATTTACTTTCAGGAAGTGGAGGCTATGAAGCTGATAATTCCTGCTGAAGAGGAGCTGGGTCAGACTGGACACCAAACACTTTGCTTCCTCACCCACGCGGCCCAGGCTGACTTCATAGCTCCAGATGCTATGGCCAAGTTGAGACAGGTTCGTACTGACGGAGAGTTCTAACTGCTACAAACCATACTTATCTGTTTATTGGTGTTGACATCAAAGTCACTCACATTATTATATTATATAAGCCTTCATCCAGACACGACATTATGTTCCTTGTTGTTCATAGATACATCTTTTGTTCCATTTTTGTGTGTCCATTTGCCAGGTGACAAAGGCCTCCTCCAATCTTCTCCATTCCGGCCTTTCTATGGTTCGTACTGATGGAAGAGTTCTAACTGCTACAAACCATACTTATCTGTTTATTGGTGTTGACATCAAAGTTACTCACATACTAAATTATGCTCTTTTTTTTTTTTAAAGTTGCCCCACACTAGGAATTTCTTCCTGTATCGTGGGTGCGTTTACAAACATATAAACTCACATACACAACACCCAGAGCCGGAACAATTATCTGTAGGTCATACAAATATTTGTTCCGTGCGGGAATCGAACTCGCGACACGCAGCGCAGCAGTCAATCGCTCAACCACTGCGCCAACCGTGCGCCCACTATAAAATAGTTGGTGAGGTTTGCATGGTGTTTTGACCAAAAAGAGAGCAAGCTTGTTTAGCAATGCTAATTTAAGTTCAGCTCTAAAAAATCCTGTAAGAAGCACAGTTGGACTTCAGTTTAGCTCAAGACCGTACTCAGTGAAGAAATAGGATAAGGAGAACAGATCCCGAGTAAATGGGATAAGGTTGTGACGGCAGAAGAAGAGTTTTTCTTACATATTTTTGAGCATGAACCTAGTTTTGTCTTTTGTATGATGTATCTTATCTAATAGTGATTGTTTTTACTTGTAGAAAAACCCAGGCACGATCCGCGTGGCGGAGGAGGACAAGGGCTGGCGGCAGACGACGGCGAGCGCATGGGCCGGGCGCGCCGCCCGCCTGCTGTCCGCGCCCGCCGCCCGCCACTGCGCCGCCGCGCGCGACCGCGTCTATCTGCGCGCCGCCGACCTCGCGCGCTGGGCACCCCGACCAGGTCAGTACAGTTGGTACTCTAGACGCAAAGACAAGTCAGTTTCCTTGCGATGTTTTCTTTCACCATTTTGAGAGCAGTGGTGATGATATAATTTCCAGAAAGTAAAGCCCCTGTCTGGGTTCGAATCCAACTTGTAAGTCGCGGCCATTAGCACTGGGTTACCACTGCTCCACATTTGGTTTAGTTTTGGCATAATGTTTTAGAGAACCTTTCAAGGAGAGAGATTCTCTTTGTTCTCTAAATTCTCAAAAAAAAAAGTGAATAAAAAGCACCTACTGCTTCTGTATAAAGTTCGTGAGAAAGTTTCTTTCAGATAGTAATTGAGGTTCTTGCACAAAGACTAACCCATACTCATCAATATCGTGTTCAGGCATGGACCAGTCCTCGCATGCAACTGCAGTGACGCCGTTCCCCGAGCACGCGCTGTCGTCGGACGCGACGGACGGCAAGCCCGCAGTCGGCGCCTGCGTCTCCGAGACTGACCATACTAAAGAATGTATTTGTCATTTGGAAGTGAGTGATATTTTATGGGTATTGTTTTTAGGGCTACATTTATTTAGTAAGGAAGATTATGAATATTTTACTTTAAATAAAAAAAACCTATGGATTGCATTAACTGCTGCTTATTTCAAGATCCTAATTTTCAACCTTAATGTTTCTCCAGGTTTGTGTCAACTGGTACCCTTGTGGACTAAAATACTGCAAGGGCAAGCCACAAGGAGGGCTGAGCTACCGGTGCGGCATCAAGACGTGCCACCGCTGCTACCGGTACCACTTCTACGTGCGGCGGCGCGACGCCTGCCTCAGCTACACGTGACGGCGCGACCGCCGGCCGCCACGCCGCCGCGTACACTGCCGATGCCAAACTTACCATCTAGTCCTCCTATTCATAGCTTTCATATATTTTTATAAAGACTGTTCTGTGACCAGCGACAATACAATGCATCCTTTCTTGTAAATATTTTGCTACAAAGCTACTAAGTATACTTAATTAAGTTATAAGAAATAAACTTTTGAATACTATTTATATACATGTTTTATTTCTAAAGTACAACTAAATTATATTCAACTGTTTCTAGTATTCAACACAGTACCATGTGTAACATGAATATGTTACACCTCTTCAATAAATAATTGATGTGCTTAATGTCTTTTTACAACTTCAATGTTGCATCTGTCTTTGTGATTCATTATGCAATCAAATTGAGTGTATCATTGACCTTTTTGTGTATTGTATCATATTACCAAATAAAAGTAGTAGTATCTCATGCTAAATGCATACATCTTATTCAAGGCTGTCTTATCCTTATTTAGACTGCGTATTAAATAGTAGCTGTAACTGTGTTGTAATCACTTGGGAAACACATACTTTTTATAAATTAACTAACACTGATTAAGAGCATCCAGGGAAGGGATCATGCCTGTTCTTTCTGAGCACAAACTGTATCTTCCTCTCCATGTCCTCATTGTAGATGGCTTTGCAACGCTCATGGTTCACACGTCTTCTTGTCTGAAATAAGTACAATTTAAATACATAAGAACAATACAATCAATACATGAATTTTAACTACTTTTCAATCAATTTTAAATTTTTCATGCAATGTTATTAATGTGTTAATTATTGTATATTCAATGTAATTTGTAGTGCTTTATATGGAAATAACTTTCTGAACTAAATGTTTTTTTTTTTTTTTTTATAAGTATTTCAATCAAATATTAAATACATTAATCAGAGATCCATGCAACATTCTATATGGAATTGATTGACAGCTAAACTTCAGTGTCTGTTAATATGAACAGCTCAATGACACTACTTGAACTCTACCATACTACACTAAACAGATATGCACACCATTCAGGAACATTTATGGGATTAAAGTATGCTGTATTGTCTGATTACCCATGGGAAAAGTATGAGTTTATGTGTACCAAATGATCAGTAGTATGCAGTAGAAAAGTTATATGCAACTGGAACACAGTATCCAAACAAGATATTTTTCACACATTACAAATTCTCAAACAAGTGCTGCGTTCTGGCCTATGTCTGGCGGTGGACTCCATTATACACATATTTTTGTTCTGCCCTAAAGTGGGCACATTTCAAGTACCTGGTAAGGTTTCTCGTAGTATCTGGTAAGCCTGTACTGCTCCAGGATGCCCTCTTTGCCGAGAATTCTGTTTACCAGCCGGCACGCATCGTCCACATTGTTATTCTTCACAAACACAGTGCGAGCGATGAACGAAGGGTGGCGGTTAGACAGCAGCCTTAGTGTAAGAAACATTTTGTTTTAGAAAATTCCAATATTATTACAAATTTTACACCTTTTTGAGGTTAGGTTAATGTCAATGTCAATAGTTTTTTTTTTTTTTTTTTCTTCGCCCTTCTCGGGCAGGCTAAGATCTTAGACCATACCGCCTCGTCTTCAGTGTATTATATCCTTCTTGATCAAAAGTAAGGCCAAAGCCTCGTCTTTAGTTTCATCCTTGTTTTTAATTTATTTTAGGCCAGAGCCACGTCTTCAGTATTCATTATATAAAAATATATGGTGTCATATCCGTGTATTCGTCTTAATCATGTTGTTATGTAAGGTCATATCCGGGTCATATCCTTCTATTAATTCGCTCCGAACGGTCAAACTGCCCATCCAGTGCTGTCAATAAATTTATACAGTGCTATGTATGTACTGTAATTTTCCAGCAAACCTTGAGTATCGCGCGGGATGCTTGCTGGCGTTTTATATATATCCAATAATTTATCAATTAAAGGAATTCTTTGTAAAGCATATGCAGGGCATTCAAAAATTATGTGATCTAGGGTTTGATCACTTCCTATGTCACAATTGATACATACGGGTGATGTAATAATTTTCATTCTGGCTAAATGTGCATTGAATCTTCCATGTCCAAATCTAAGACGATTTAAGGTAGTATAAAATTTTCTGCTCTTAGGAAGAACAGATCTGGTGAACCAGGGCGCAGAACCAATGGTTTGATTTATTTTCGCATACCATTTTCCTTTAGTTCTTTGTGTTTCTTGCCAGTTCTCTTGCCAAATACTGGTGCTTTGTTCATGTAATTTGATAAGCAGGTCGGAACTTGGTATGGCAACATTTCTCGTCTCTGGGATGTCAATGTCAACAATAACTCTTGCAAGATAATCTGCGTTTTCGTTTCCTAGTACTCCTATGTGAGAGGGTGTCCATATTAAACTTATTGTAAATCCTCTAGAAGAAAGATCAGCGTATAATGTCCGAATCTGGTAAATAATGTAACCGGTATTGGCATCCAGTTTCGGGTTTTGTAAGGCCATCAGAACACTCATGCAATCAGTCACTATTAGCCAAGTTCTGTGCCCAAGATTCTTTTCATGTATATACTGCAGAGCTGACAAAATGGCCAGAGATTCTGCTGTAAATATAGTCATGGCTCCAGGTAACCGAACTCCATGTCCAACAGTAAGATGAGGTAAATATATGGCTAGCGAAACATTTCTATTGTTTTTGGATCCATCAGTAAATATCTGCCTGTACCCAGGGAACTCTGCAATCGATTGATAAACATCTTCTTTACTCCTTAAGTCACGGTTAATGGAAATGTCCATGGGCCAGAATTTGCTGATATAATTACCAGAGTAACATGGCCATCTGTCTTTACATTTCTCAATTTGATATTGATCATCTATACTGATTAGATTAGAAAAGTCATGAAATATATAGGGGACATTTACAGAATTAGAGGGACTGTATACTCTATGATAAAATAATATTTTCTTAAGTAAAGGATGATTTTCGAAAGATAAAAGCTTGAGGATGTATTTGGATTTTAAAAACTGAAATCTTATACTCATAGGAGGAGTGTTACACTCAATTTGAAGTGAATTGATTGGAGTTGTCTTCATTGCACCAGTTACACATCTAAGATTATGATTTTGAAGAATCTCCAGTTTGTGAATCAATCTCTGATCAGACCCAAAGCATAAAAATCCATATTCAAAATGACTACGGACTAAAGATTTATATAGCATAAGCAAAATTTTAGGATCAGCTGCAATTGACAGTGATTTTACAAAATTAAATGCTTTATTAGCTCTACCTAACAGATAATCAACATACTTAGTCCATGAAAGGTTGCTTGTAAAAATTATACCTAGAAACTTCACTTCATTCACTATTGGAAGAACACTATTATTGTAATAAATATGTAGGTCTGTTTCACACTCTCCAAACACTATAACTTTAGATTTTTCTGGACTAATATCCAAGTTTAGATAATGAAAATAGTTCTTTAGTCGAGTTAAAGCTGTGTTTAAAATACTTTCAACAGAACTTATATCTGAACCTGAAGCATAGATAACCAAATCATCTGCAAACTGCAAATTTGCCACTCCGGGACCAAGTACAATATTTAGTCTATGTAAATAAAGAAGATAAATCAATGGACTGAGGATGCCACCTTGACATACCCCTTTGTATGAATAACGTGGCCCTATTAAACTTTTATTCACTTTGACATATACTTCTCTACCATGTAAAAAGTTAAAAATCCATATTATAATTTTTTCAGGAATACCAAGGGCACGAAGTTCACCGCACAAAATGTGCAGATTGATGTTGTTGAATGCACCCACTACATCAAAAAAAACACCAACAAAATGATGGTCCATTTTATTAGAATTGTATATATCTAGTTGCAAATGGGAAATGCTATCTCGAGTGGAGCAACCACGTCGAAAGCCAAATTGATTGGATGGTAATAGACTATTACTTTCTATATAAAATTCTAATCTTTGTTTAATTAATTGTTCAAAGGTTTTACCCATGCATGATGTTAATGCTACTGGCCTATATGATTCTGCTTTGTGTCTTACTTTGTTAGGTTTAAGTACTGGGATGAGGCAATCTGTTTTCCATTCATTAGGGATGATCATTTCCTGCCAGAGTAAATTAAAAACACTTAGTATGTCCGAAAGTGCCTTAATTGATACATTTTTCAACATTTTATAAGGTATTCCATCAAGGCCAAAAGCTGAATCACGTCTAGATGATATTGCAGATTTTAATTCCTGAAGAGAAAATGGATAAATTAGATATTTATAATGTCTTGAATATTTTACTTCATGAGGAATTGATTGGAATGGCCCCTCAACTGTATCTGGAGTATATTTTTTAAGAAAATCAAATACCCAATGTGAAATATTATTACTTGGAGGTGTAAATGTTTTATTAAATCTTTTTGAGATTTGCCAAACTCTAGATAGGGGAGTAGTTCTATTAAATGACTCACATAGAGAAATCCAACTTAAATATCTTTCTCTTTTTAACACTAACTTTTTAAGAGCTTGTAATTTTTTAAATTCAATATATTTTTCCAATGTGGGATTGTGCTTGAATACTTTATAGGCATTCCTAGAGCCTTCTACTGCTTTAGTGCAATTCAAATTCCACCATGGTAAAGGGATGCGTTTTCTACGATTATTATTAACTAATGCTGTATCACAGGATGTAGCAGGTCCTATAGTTGATGGTAATGATTTAATAATAGCTAAATTTAATAACTTTATCAAATCATTATATGACTGTAATGGGTTATCTTGATTAATTTTAAAATCCATTAACAAACTATCAACACTCTTCTTATATATTTCCCAATCAACCAGGTTAAAATTTAAATGTTTTGGTAAATTTGAGGTTTCCATATCATGTGGGGTATTATAATTGTTATTAATAAGTAACCTTGTAATTACAGGCAAATGGTAACTACCTAAAGGATCATCATGAACAGACCAGTTACAAGACAATGAAATTGAAGCTGATACTACAGTTAAATCAAGTGCATTTCTTTGCCACCTGTCAGAGCCTACAGTAGTCATTTCTCCATCATTTAATAAAACCAAATTATAGTCATTAATGATTTCAAGCACCTCTCGTCCGCGGATATTCACACTGTTACATCCCCAAGCCGAATGAAATGCATTGAAATCTCCACCCACCAAGAGAGGACCAGGAATACTGCGAATTAAATTATCAAACTTGTACTTAGTAAATGAAGTGTTTCCGGGACTATAAAAACTGACTAATGAAATTTCTTTATTATTGCCATATTTTAAACGAATTGCTATATTTTGAATGGATTCATCATATAAAGTATCTATTTTACTAAATTGTAAACTGTTATGTATTAAAATAGCTACACCATTGTGTGTATTACCTGAATCTAATCTTACTATATTATAACCTTTAATACTAAATCTCATGTGAGGCTTGAGCCAAGTCTCACACATTAAAGCAACATGTATGTTATACTCATGTAAAAAATACGAAAAAGCATTTTTGTTACTATTTATGCTCTGAGCATTCCACTGTACAATATTTAGCTGATCCATAAAATTAAGGTTTATTTATATTATTCTGAATGTTTGATAATAGAACATCTTTTATGCTTTGAGTACAAATACTCTTTTCGTTATTTTTATTTTGAGACATTAATGTTACTATTGTCTGTATTAAAATATTTAAAATTGGTTCTGTTTCAATTAGTGATTGTAGTTGTTTAGCAGGACTGGACTTTGAAAGAGAAGGAAATGACTTTTCATTGAATAAATCTGCATATGATTTTTTATTAATTTTGTTTTTATTTTCTTCCACTTTTTGCTGTTTGACTGGGCACTGTGACGAAATAGCTACATGTTTACCTTGACAGTGACAACATGTTGCCTCAGTTGATGGTATTGGACATTCTTTATAATTACCTATGGTCCTTTGTACATATGGAACATCTTTGGGAGTTCTTACAGAATTTAGCTATATGACCATACCTTAGACACTTCAGGCATTGTTTTACCGGCGGAATGTAAGGACGTACTTCGAATCGCCAGCTGTCCAGGTCTACACTATCAGGTATCGCTGCACACGAGAATGTGATGGACACCGTCTTCGTAGGCTGAAAGGACACCCCCCCTCCTTCTGAAATAGTACGTCGCATAAATCTTCTGATAGAAATAATATTCTTTGTGCTAGTTATTGCGTTATAAATGTGTTCGTTACTCAGGTCAATTGGAACATGCATAATAACACCTGTATTTTCCGTAGCAGATGCAGGAATACTGGCTTTCAGTTTATAACCATCCAAAAATTTACGATTCATTAACGCTGCATTGGCTAAACCAGGACGTTCGAAAATAACCCCAATTTTGAAACGATTCATACGTAATAATTGTTTTACGCCCTTATTGTATTTTTTTATGCTGGTTGAAAGGGACATCATGTTTCTATCACCGATCGGGACTGAGTCAATACTTTCTAAAAATACAACATATTCAAAATTGCCACCGTTTTCAGGATATGACCTAATGTAGTCAGGAATCCTGAATTCCCGATACTTATCCTTTTCGACTTGTATCGATTCCTCTGAAGAGCTTGAGGCTCCACCGTCATCTTCAGAGGACACCAACGGTGGAGCAGAAGACGGACTATCTCCTTTTTTTCTTTTCTTTGCATTCCCCTTCTTTCCCATTATGAGAAAAGCAAGCAAATGTACTTAAAGATTAATAAAATAATTATTTGAAAATTTGTATTAAAAAAGGCGCCCTTTCGTTACGAATTTCCCGCGCTCTCCTGACTTGACATTCCTACCTCATTGCTTGACAGTGACAGTTGAGGAAAATTAGTTTACGGAGCCAGTAGCAGAAAACAATGCAAACGAAAACTTATTAAAATATAGGCGTTTGGGGGTAGGTGGAACAGGGTGCAAAATCCCACAAACCTCCATAGTAAAGGGAGGATCCTCCGACCAGACGGGTGTTGTGTCTGGTCCGCGCAACTGCCCGACGGATGTTGTCGTACTGTTGTATGTGTTCTAATTGCTCCGAAAACTTTGCTTGCGCGATGTCGGTGCCACTACTTCACTCCCCTCCGGAGACCGGAGGTTGATAAAGTCAAAGTCATGATAGCAGCTTGAGTCGTCCGCACATCTTGTGATGCGTGCCTGGTCAGTAGTAGGTTGGGTCGCGTGAGTCAGTGCGGCATGAAAAGCGGTGATGAAAGAAGCTGGGGTTGATGACCAGGAATGCGTGTCCGCTGCATGCTGGTGGTCAGGATCAAGGGTATACACCCTTTTAGGATTTTATTCTGGGAGGAGCACAAGGGGCGTACGGACAATTATATCAACAATAACATAAAAAAACCGGCCGAGTGCGAGTCGGACTCGCCCACGAAAGGTTCCGTACCATTATCGCAAAAAAACGGCAATATAATCACGTTTGTTGTATGGGAGCCCCACTTAAATATTTATTTTATTCTGTTTTTCTCTTTTTATAGTGGTTCTGCGGCAGGCATGGATGGAATTCGTCCGTATTTATATGATGCCTCTCTTTGCGCAGTCAAGAAAAAAGACGGAGGGTTGAGACCAATAGCCATAGGCAGTGTGTTTAGGAGATTGACGGCTAATCTGGCGTGCCGGTCCGTAAGAGTAGCTATGTCCAAATATTTGCGGCCGTATCAGCAAGGGTTCGGGACGATTCAGAGGTGCAAGGCCGCTATCCACGTAACGCGTGCATTCGTCATGGACCCTGTGAACTCGGGCTGCGTGGTGCTGAAACTCGATATTAGCAATGCTTTTAACACCCTAGAAAGAGACGTCCTTCTGAGTGAGGTCAAGGATAAAATTCCTTCTCTATATCCCATTCTCTATCAGGTATATTACTCTCCTTCTAAATAACTTCTAATCTATTCTTTATTGATAGTCTCATTTCGTCTCAAGTGGGAGCGCAGCAAGGGGACCCATTGGGACCACTTGTTTTCAGTTTAGCAATCCATAGTCATCTCTGGATTTAAATCGTCTCTGAACCTGTGGTACCTAGATGATGGTATTATTGGTGGATCACCGGCAGAGGTTTGCCAGGACCTGGAGGTTCTCGTTCCTCAACTCAAGGAGCTGGGTCTAGAGGTGAATCCTATATGATTTTTTTTCTCTGTGACGTTGGAGCTCGTATACACTTATCACGCTTCGGTTCTCATTTACCTGGCCTTAAAGAACTTTCTCCTCTATCTTTTTCCCTTTTGGGATTTCCCATTTTTCTTGACGGAGTGCCAGAGGCCATTTCCTCCCGTAAGCAGCTTCTCCGTACTGCTCGGGAGCGTCTCAAGTATCTCTCCGCGCACGTTGCAATTTTGTGGTTGCGCATGTGTTTTGCCTTACCCAAGGTAACGCCGCTGAGAGGAAGAGTGTGAAGTACGCACCGTTGGAGGGCCACTACCATTTTTTACCCATTGTGGTTGAGACCATGGGTGGTTGGGGCACTGAGGCCAAGAGGCTCATTAGTGAAATAGGGCACAAGCTCCGTGACAAAACGGGTGACGGACTTTAGTTGTCGTGATCATGGCGCTTGTAACAGTGCCGAAATATCGAGCTCTCAACCAAATGCAAAATATACATGGTAAATATCCCGAAACAAAAATTAATTCTAACTATTATATTCTGTTTTTAGTATTTGTTGTTTTAGCGGCAACAGAATTACATCATCTGTGAAAACAACCGTCTAGATATAATGATTCACGAGATACAGCCTGGTGACAGACCGACAGACGGACCGCGGAGTCTTAGTAATAGGGTTCCGTTTTTAACCTTTGGGTACGGAACCCTAAAAATCAGAAATAAACTTGAAGTGTCATTACTTCATGTTTATTTCCACAAGTTCAACTATGTTTATGAAGGTTTCCGAAAGACAAGAGTTTCACTCATTTCCTTTCTGTTCATCATCATCATCATATCAGCCGAAAGACGTCCACTGCTGGACATAGGCCTCCCCAAGGGTCAGCACATTATGTCGTGGTGGCCCAGTGAATAAGACCTCGCCTGTCGTGCTTGAGGTCGTGGGTTCAAATCCGGGCAAGTAATAATGTGCCTTTTTCAAATTCATATGTACTTTCTAAGTTTATCTTGGATATCACAGGCAACGGTGAAGGAAAACATCGTGAGGAAACCTGGACTTATATGGTTTAATGTAAGTCTGAAATAGCCAAGTCAGACGCCCGAGGGGTTTCCCAGAGGCGGCGTAATTAACTCTGACACCAGAGGTGGACACACCTCACACGAAAAGAGGAAGAAGAAGCACATTGATCGCTCCCGGTCGTCCCGCATCCAGTGGATCCCCGCAACCATCACCCGGTCATTGGTCCCTCTGGTGGGAGGTCTTCCAACGCAACGTCTTCTGGTTCGCGGTCGCCACTCCAAAACTTTTCTGCTCCATCGGCCATCTGTTCTGCGAGCAATGTGCTCTGCCCACTGGCACTAAGTTTGGCAATTCTTCGGGCTACGTCGGTAACTCTGGTTCACTTGCTGTTCTCTACATTTCTGATTCAATCACGCAAGGACACTCCGAGCCTGTGATTCTCCATTGCGCTTTTGATGACTGTAAGCTTTCTGATGAGGCCCATTGTGAGCGACCACGTCTCAGAGCCATAGGTCACAACTGAAAACATGAATTTCGTCTTGAGACACTGTGGTAAGTTGGACGAGACCGCGCAGCTTCCCGAATGCTGCCCGGTCGAGTAGGATTCAACGGTTGACCTCTTTCTCGAGGTTGTACCTGCCTAGCTGGACCGTTTGTCCCAGCTAGACATGTTCGTCCACGGCTTCGGCTGTGGAGTCACCGACCTTGATGTCATCGAGCGTTGTACTGGGGCCCTTTATGGTTTCCATGACAGCTTTATCATCGGCGAACCGAAGGTGAGTGATTTGCTCGCCGTTGACGCATCAACGTCAACGGCGAGCTTAGACCTCTCCAGAACCTTGAAGACATCCTCCAGTGTAGCGGTGAATAGTTTCTTTCTGTTATTTTGTTCATATATTTTAACAATTCTGATAATTTGATTTGCACCTAAGTATGTACTGTGATAATGAATATAATGTCAAAATCATCGCATTCGGAACAGTATACTTCGTTCCAAAACACAAATCGCAGACGTAGGCAAAACAGCCGCCAAACTAAAGTGGAATTGGGCTGGCCACATCTGCCGCATGTCGCAACAGAATTGGGCAAAAGTAACCACTGACTGGATAATAATAACAGGAACCGACGTTTTGTGTACTGTGATGGAATCTCCATCACAGTACACGAAACACCGTCTGGGGGGCACGTGCCCCCCCCCTAAATCCGCCCTTCTGGATACCCCCGTAGGTGCCGTGGGTACTGGCTGGCTGTGTGACTCGCTGCTCGAAAGCTTGAGGAAGTGATGACGACGTCACGATGAAGTAGCTTTGCACGAAGGCTGCGCTGATGTTCATACTCGAAGTCACCAGTTTGGAGGCATGTGGAATAGGGTGAAAATTCCCACAAACCCCCATAGAAAAGGGAGGATCTTCCTACCAGACGGGTGTTGTGTCTGGTCCGGGGAACTGCCCGACGGTTGTTGTCGGACAGTATAGTGTTATGACAGTTCAGTTGTATGTGATCTAATCGCTCCGAAAACTTTGCTTGCGTGTTGCAGGATTTGTGTGACGTCATGTCATTAGTTCGTAAGTGGCGGCGTCGATGCCGCTACAGGCGTCTATGAGATAAGGTCAGGAAGGGACACAGGGACTCTAAACAGAGGAAACTCCTCTCTATGCGTGCAACTGCGAGTAGCTCCCTATTATTACACCATTGTGATCCAAGTGCTTATTCCTGCCATGAAATACAAGCCTTATAAATTGGATGCACCTACATTGTGATATCAACCAATCAATACATATTATACCAATACAAATCTATCCACTGGCCTACTCGATTATTGTTGAGAATCTAATGGGAAAATAATTTATATTACACTGTTTTGTGCATTTGTAGCAAAAGTCAAAGGCCCATTGTACAGGCCCATTTAATTTTTCTACATGTACCTATTTTACAGTGTTTGTTCTTTATTATTTTATTTTAGGCTTTTGTAGTTTTAGAAGTGCTTTATTTTAATATAAAAATATGGCAAATGACAGTGATTCTGATGATAGTTCACCAGTAGGATATAAATCAGACCGCTGCCACCGTAATGTAGCCCTACATGACCGATTCAGTATGACTGATATGGAACGCATCAAGGATATGTTTGACGCAGCATATAATCGCAAAATGACAGCACCTGAGTTCAGAAACTTACTTAGAACGATGTTTAAAATAGAATATGATGAAGATGAGTTCAAAATATTATTTTTAAAGGTTTAATATGATATTAATAAAGCTAGGTCACGCTTAGATTTTTTCAGGAGGGGCTGAAGGGCGCAATTTCAAAGGGGTAGTCATGGGCAAGAATGTAGATTTTAAACCCCACCAAGTTTTCGTTTGCGCTTTAACTTTATTTAAACTGCGATTCGGTGGAACTTACTGCTCCGTGGAATTAATTGTCGGTAATCGGTATTAAGATATCAATTTGTTATTGTTAGCGGAGATATTTTCAACCATTTTTAGATAAGTAAAGTTTAAAAAAAATACCTTATGGCATCAAAATTACATTAGATAAACACCAGCCGCACAGGCCAGATCGTCTGGGACGAGCTGGTCTCCCACCTGATCCTGGGCTACTTCGGCAACGACGCGGAGAACCAGCGGGGATCGCTGCAGCTGCCGATCCAGGGTCTACCCAAAGTCCTGCACTCGGAACACAAGCATTATATATCTAGAATATGCTTCTGCCCTGATGTTGCCAAGGTTTTTGTGTTGTCAAAACATGCTTTCAATAACTCTACTTGTCCGTTCAAACGCTTGTGATTATTCTCTCGTCATGTTAGTATTATTCTCTCGTCATGTTAGTATTCAGATATCATCTCACACAGGATCGCAGCACAGACCCCATGCAAGGCTCATACATAACGGCGAGCCGCGACGGCACGATCAACTGGTGGTCTCTCGACATGAAGCTGCTGAGGACTGCCTGCTCTTCCAGCCGTTAGTAGCATTCACACATACAATCTAATCTTCAGAAAAATCGGTAGCCCGCGCAGTTCAAGTTTTCTTACGTTTTTATCTATGCAATCTATGTGTATGTTTTTATCTATCAAATCGACCAATCACATGTGAGATGAATGACGCGATGTGGATTTCCGTCTGTGTGATTGGTCGATTGATAGCGGTCAAGCCCTTTGCCTTGCCGTATTCACTTACGCAATAAGGCTGCGGGCTACCACAGGGGAGTGTAACTATTTACTTAAATGGGCGAATATACTCAAATGTTGCTTTGTTCCCGTATTTGTTTCGTCGATTTAAAAGTAGGCAAACTTGTTTATATGAATTTGGATCACCTCTCATGGCCGATTTCTGAATTGAGTAAGTTTTGGCATTAGGAACGTGCCAAAGCATACTGATATACCAAATTGTGACAGGTGTAGAGATTGAAAAATACTCAACTTCAAATACTTTTATTAGAAATCGGGGTTAATGTTAATAAAAATCGGCCAAGTGCGTGTCGGGCCACGCGCAGTAATAACCCGTAGGTGCATAATAATGCAGAGTAAGAATAGGGTTTTTTGTTGTTACATGAACATTAAAACGGTTTCAGCGACTCACAGTCACAACGTCTAAAAACGGGGGCATTAGTAAAAAAAAAAAACTGTTCCAAGTAAATACCGTACTACCGTTAAGGTTTTAATTTAGTTCAAAAAAATTGTATGTCGTTTTTGTGGCAAAAAAGAAAACACTTTTTCTTTCTTACATCTTATAAGTGGGTCGACTATTACTCGTAACTTGTAAAGCCTACTTAGCTGTGATAGTTTTCTTTTTAATTTCGTTATATTAATATGTGCATCCATGCCAAATTATAGTTTTCTAGTACTAAGAGCCTCTGAGCTAAGCTACGGACGGACAGACGGACATAGCGAAATTATAAGGGTTCCTTGTTGTCTTCGGTACCCTAAAAACTGAAGTCTTCTTAACAACCAAACAGTCTACTTCTTTTCAAGTCGATAGAAAACTCTTTAAAATGTTGATCCCATCAGTGAAATATATACGTATAATTCCTTAAGGCCAGTGAACGGAAATAAACATGGAAGCATTACTTCAAAGGAATTAAACGCGCATCTTGACACAAAATCCTAAACAAACGCACACATCGAAACTCAGCCACTGATTCGCCAAACTAGCCAAGGCACAGAAACAATAATTATTACAACTCATGATGCACAATTAAAAATAGACCTTATAAACTGTTAGTTTGGGTTTAAATTACCATCTAACGTATAGGCCGCTAACGACATTTCTACGACTGCGTCATGCATCACTGCGTCCACCATTCGCGTCGCCCGGGATGTTTTATGCAATATGGTGCAACGCAATTATTAATTATGATAGTGATGGTATTGAAATAATCTGATAGAAAATATAGAAGCATAAAAAATCGTTTGTGGTCAGGGGACCTTAGTCAGGAAAGAAGTTCCTTCTCACATATGATTTAAACAAAAACATTTATTTTTATTTTATGCCGTCTTGGATTATTTTAACCTTACAATGGACTTTAGCAACCTCGAAAACTAAACCCATAACGTAAAATGAAAGTTTTCGCAGCCATCATCTTGGATTTATATTTTGTCCAAAAATTAAAGAAAAAAATCGCATAGAAGTATGAACGCTTTTTCGCGTGATATGATTTCTACTAGTCAACTCCTACCGCAATTCGTGTTAAAGAACCATCTTTTATAGTGTGAAAAAAAAAAATTGGAACGACCAAAAATATATTAGAAAAGATAAAGACACAGCAACGATATCTATTTTCTCCGTGCTATTAAGGATCCTTTATGTACCTACAATAACTTAGTATATTTTGCATAGTGCCGCCCCATAGAAAAAAACGGCGTGAATTTTCGATTACAATCTAAGATAAATAATCTATTATATATATCTTAGATTGTAATCGAAATTATATTTGTCATTATTGTCAGGTAGAAAAGTAAATTGTTTGGTTGGCATAACGTCATCCCCATAGATTTCGTGGTGTACTACATTTTTAATAGAAATAAATGAATAGCGATGTATTTACACGGGAAAAATATTTCCAACATTCTTGTTATGCAAATGTGATTTATTTATGCAACACTTCACTGCACAAGAAGCCATTTTTAAATATTTAACAAGCGAAAAACGGTAAATATTAGTCGACCGCCGCTGTTGCCTACTGGGGACGAACTAAAAGCGTGAGTGGCACGATCGGTAAGCCCCGCCCACCGGGGCACAATGTGCGTTGGGTCATTTTTTAAAGCAAGGAATGCTTCCATGTTTATTTCCGTTCACTGCTTAAGGCAGTACCCCGAGCAAAACGCCGCGCAAGCCGTTTTTTGTGCTGTTTTTAGGAGCTATCTACTCGTTATTTAAAAAGAAATATCAAATAATAAACAAACATTAAAAATCTACATAATATTGATTCTAAAATGATAGATTTAGTTTTTTTTAAATGTTGTAAATATTTCACTAATCTCCTTCCAAAAAAACATAAAAATGAGAAATAATTATTGACATTATGCATCTCCTCGTAAAGTGTTCATTAATTATTTTTTGTACTAACACTAATGGATAGACAATTTAATAACGAACATTTTTGTAGATTTTTTTTTTTTCAAAAGACCAAAATTCGATTTTATAAAGATTTTATTCTAAAATCTGGGCGTATTCACTACTGTAATTCATGCGCCTCCAGTGCCGCTAGGCCAATAGGAATGCTCATATCTTATGCCGATTTTTTGGTCAGGGTACCGTCTTCAGGAGCGATTAGTCCAATTCGCGACTGGTCAAATGTTCAAAAAAAATTCCATTCCATGGTAGGTTTTTTACCTATGTATCTATCTATTGAACGCCACAAATGCTACAATTACGGCGTCAGTGGCTATAGTTAAAGATTCGGATTGCTATCGATCATCAGTATGGTGATCTAATGACTCCATTCCACAGGTTACCTGAGGGTCCACAACACGTGGGTGACGGACATGGTGTGCATGCCGGACGTGAACATCTTAGTCACCAGCTCCACGGAGCGGGTCCTGCGCTTCTATGATTGCACCGCCAAGAACTTCATTTTAAAGTTGATCATTTACTGCTGGCAGTATATGGCAAGACTGTTTATTTTTTCCTATTAATGGATATCCGCAGCATTATTGCGTAAGGGGGCGTCCATAAATTACGTGAGATAAATTAGTGATTAATTAGATGCGTGAGATTAATTAGTGGATCATCTTAATCGTAATACGATTAAGATCATTCACTAATTCGTTTAAAAGAAAATAATTTCATTTATACTTTGACGTTATACCAGGCCCCTCAGAAAGTATTGCGAAAAAAAGTTTTTATATATGGGAGACTGGCCAGTTATAATGTTTTTCGAAAATATGATTATTTATAAGTAAAAATAAGTAAGTTCCAATTTCAAAATTTCCCTCCACATTTTTTGCGAGTTAATTCAAAGTATTGTGTCTCACTGAAATATGGATCTGCGCCGGGAACATTTTAGAGCTATGATTTTATACGATTTCAAGTGTCGCCTGAAACCGGATGAATCGTACGATAGACTTCAAATGGCATTCATGGATGAAGGCCCTTCCAAGGCAACCGTGTATCGTTGGTATAACGAATTCAAGCGCGGTCGACCAACTTTGGGGGATGACGAAAGAAGCGGTCGCCCTTTGACGGCTGTTACCGAAGAAAACGTGCTAGCAGTGAAAAATTTAATCCAAGACAATAGGCGAATTACATATCAGGAGATTCAACACATATTGAAGATTGGATCGGGAAGCGTTCACGAGATTCTACACAGCCATCTTCGCGTGTGGAGGATAGTATCACGCTGGGTGCCGCACAACCTCACCGATGCTCAGAAGCAGGCCCGGGTGGAATGGTGCCGTGATATGCTTAACAAATTTGAAGCAGGCTCGTCTCGGCGTGTTTACGACATCGTTACAGGTGATGAGTCCTGGATTTATCAATACGACCCAGAAACCAAGCGCCAGTCGACTGTTTGGGTGTTTCAAAATGAGCCAACGCCTACCAAAGTGAAGCGATCTAGAAGCGGGGGTAAGATTTTGATCGCTAGCTTTCTTAATTTGACTGGCCACTTGGTATCAATTCCCTTACGGGATCAAAGAAGCATTAATGCCGAATGGTATACTACCAAATGTTTGCCAGAAGTTTTCTCTGTTATAAGCAACAAGCGACCAAACACAGGGCTCCGCGGGCTACTGCTCCACCACGACAATGCACCTGCGCACACCGCACTCAAAACGAGGGACTTCCTGGACAGCACGCCAGTCAAACTCCTGGGTCACCCTCCTTACAGCCCTGATCTAGCACCGTGTGACTTCTTTTTATTCCCAAAAATAAAAAATCAGCTCAAAGGGATACAATTTTCGTCGCCGGAAGATGCGCTGGCTGCGTTCGAGCAGGCTGTAAACGAGGTGTCTGCGGCGGACTGGAAAAAGTGTTTTGAAAACTGGTTTAGGCGCATGAATTTTTGTATAGAGGCTGGTGGAAAGTACTTTGAAAAGATTTAATAAAAATATATGTACGTATAGAACAATTTTTTTTAGTTTCGCAAAACTTTCTGAGTGTCCCACGTACATCTACTGACTGTCAAACCACCATATACAGCATTTTTTTTTCTTTTTACAATAACAATCCAACGCGTTTACGTAAAAAACCCAAATCTCACGTGAGATTGGGGCATGTGGGAGGGGGTTGAATAAAATCTTACGAAATCTCACCAGGGGGGAGGGAGGGACAGAAAATTAAAAAAATACACCTCACGTAATTTATGGACTGCAAAAGGCAAATTTCATCAAAAATCGACCAATCACATGGGAGGTGAAAGATTGGTCGATTTTTCATACTCTTTACTCTTTGCCTTGCTGAATTCATTACGCAATAAGGCTGCAGACAAAAATAACTTTGATACTTAATCTCATGTTGATCTCTGTGATACTATTTCTTAGATCTGCACCATGTCCTATTACTTCCACAAGGAAGATGTGGATCAGTGCAAGCTGATCTGTGGAGACGTGGGCGGTAACGTGCGGCTGCTGATGTTCTCGGCGCACCTGCGCGGCCCTTTCAAAGGCGATGCTGGTCTTAGTTTGAAAAAGCTACGACACGTTGAACTGCAAAACTCGGTAGAAATTACCTAATAACTACACCTACTAAACTCAATCCTAAAATGAACCTAAGCTATTGTGTCTACTTATGATTTTAAAGCGCGAGTCTTAGTATTTCATCCTTAACCCCTGGGTTCCTCGTTGCAGCCCCACATACTACCAGGTCTTCACCTGCGAGACCTGACGGGTTTGCACCAAGGGTGGGTCCGTCAGGTGTCGTACTACGCGTCGCTCCACTGCGTGGTCTCCTGCGCCCCCTGTGCCGACTCTCTGCTCATGTGCGACATGAGTGGCATCAACGCTCCTAAAATGTTCAGAGTTGAAAAGGCGAGCAAGTCTAGCGCTATTGTCTCTCCGTAATTTAATTTAGTTGGATTGCCGACCGGCAATACTCTAGTGTACGAGTTTTCACCTGTAGAGTACTAAAACTTATCTTCTACAGACTTCTGATCTGAGTAGTCTGTCGAAGCTAAGTTATTTATTAAACATTTTAGATAGATATTTTTCTTCTTTCACATGATTAATTTAATATCTTTCAATAAATTATTTAGGGCATTGACTGCTTCGCGTTTGATGAGGATGCCCACGTGCTGGTGACAGGAGGCCCCGACTGCGTGGTCCGGGTGTGGAACCCGTTTGTGCCAAGCAAGGCCAATCTGACCTTACACGGTCATAACGCCGGTGTCATCTGCATCGTGCTGCAGAACAATGGAGAGACCATCTACTCTTTATCTAAAAACAGAACTATCAAAGTGTGGGATCTGCTAAGCCAAACGTGCCGTCAGACCTACGACGACATCCCGGCTGTATTGGGCAAGTTACCCATTTCTGCTGTGTACAACCCGGTCACCCGCCAGTTCATCCTGACAGCCACCAAGATAGCCATCGTGTTGCTGGATGAGCAGCTGAACCCGCTCCACACTGACGGCTTCACACACTCTAGGGGTGTATCCAAGCTCCTCTATAATCCGCTGTTCAAAGTTATCATCACTTGCGGCACGGATAGTATCGTTATCAACTGGAATCCAGTGACAGGTAAAATTGCAAAATGAGTGAAGTGCAGTCTAAATGAGGAAATTGTTGTCAACCACTGTTTTGGGATGTCTGCGTACAGGTAAACGCAACGTGATGATCCGTGACGCTCATGTGCGCATGCTGCATGGTGCAGAGATCCCGGTGGAGATCACCGCCGCGTGTTTCGACCCTGGCTACCTGCTGCTGCTCACCGGTGCCACGAGCGGCGAGCTCAAGGTATCGCTCATTTCATATCACTTTCACTCAGCAGTGACGAATATGCATGCTGCATGGTATCAGCCCGTTTGGTCCGGACATTTTGAATAACAATATTATAGCTTTCTTCTGGTTGATTTTAATAATGAGACGTTGAAAATCTTGTGGTCTAGGTGTGGAACTTCAATACGGGCATATGTATGAGAGTGATGTCCATCGAGCACATGTGTGCGGTTACCAAATGCTTCTGGGTGGAAGGCAGGTAAGCTCATGAGTTCAATTCTCGTTGTAATTCAATAAAATTATGTTCTCAAAAGTGTCATCAACTTATGTTCGCATATTTCACGGCCACATTCGATTAGGATCTTGGCAGTGGGTTGGAACCGCCACGTGGTGGAGTTCGAGGACACGGGCATGTCGACGACCGGCAAGAGCTGGGAGACTCGCCACACGGACGATGTGCTCGCAGCCGCCGTGCGACCCCCTCTCACGGTGGCCACAGCCAGCTACAACTCGGAACTTGTGCTGTGGAAGCTGGAGACCGGTCAGCTCTACAAGTAAGCAGTTCAACACCTGAAACCAATACCAATCTGAAAATAATCAATACATATAGCTCGTCAGAATCATAAAATTCTAATTGATGTGACATGCAGGCGATTCTCGTACAAGGAGCCGATTCTGCCCTTCAAGGTAAACTGCATGTTTCCAAAGGCCAAACCTTCAGCCGCCCCGAGCTCCAAGGAACGTCGTGGTAAAGCTTATTCCTTGTCGTCTGCCATCCGGAAACCGAAGTGGGTGACATTTAATACCATTTTGCCTATTTATCCTTAAATGTAAACTATTATTATAAAAAAGGTAACATTGTTTGTTTGTTAATTCATATGTTTGTACTAGCTTCTGCCAGCGGCTTCGCCCGCGTGATAGTCGGCAATCGTCCCACGGAAACCGTACATTTTTTTCGGGATAAAAAGTAGCATAAATATGTGCTATTCCAGACTATAATCTATCTCTGTGCCAAATTTCATCCAGATCCGTTCAACCATTTTGGCGTGACTGAGTAACAAAAATACATCCACACATCCAAACTATCGCATTTATCTAATCTAATATCTATCTCTAATCTAATACCTTTAAACGAGTATATACAGGGTGGCCAAAAAGTCGTGGATAAACGCAACTAGGAGTTAGATGGGGTCATCAGCTGTAAAAAATTGGTCTACGGGAGGTCCTTAAGGTCAACCCCTGCAGAGTTTATTTTTAAATAAGCCTAACCGAGTTTTATGGTTGGGTTAACTTTGGCCTTGCTACGAATGATCGTCCTCGAAAGATATCAAAGCCACGCATATCCATGTATAATATATTTTTAGAACCTCTATTAAATGCGCCAAAACTTGTAATACAGGGTCACATTTCGATAGAGTACTTTTTTTTCACTGTGGGGTCCGAAGTAAATAAAAAGTTATGATTTTGGAAAAAATAATAATCAAAAAACTTAATAAAATCTTCAACACACCCAATAAACAACCATAAATAGCATGTCTAACGCAAGGACTCATCAGTACCAATCTAGTGAAAATTATGCTAGCTAGGCTGGGTAGGCAGGGTAGGCAGAGTAGGCAGGGTAGGCAGGGTAGGGCAGGGTAGGCAGGGTAGTCAGGGTAGGCTAGGTAGGCAGGATAGGCAGGGTAGGCAGGGTAGTCCGGGTAGGCAGGATAGGCAGGGTAGGCAGGGTAGCCATGGTAGTCAGGGTAGGCAGTGTAGTCAGGGTAGGTTGGGCAGGCAGGGTAGTCCGGGTAGGCAGGATAGGCAGGGTAGGCCGGGTAGGCAGGGTAGGCAGGGTGGGCAGGGTAGTCCGGGTAGGCAGAATAGGCAGGGTAGGCAGGGTAGTCAGGGTAGGCAGGGTAGGCAGGGTAGGCTGGGTAGGCAGGGTTGTCCGGGTAGGCAGGATAGGCAGGATAGGCAGGGTAGGCAGGGTAGGCAGGGTAGGCAGGGTAGGCAGGATATGCAGGGTAGGCAGGGTAGTCAGGGTAGGCTGGGTAGGCTGGGTAGGCAGGGTAGGCAGGGTAGGCAGGGTAGTCCGGGTAGGCAGGATAGGCAGGGTAGGCAGAGTAGTCCGGATAGGCAGGATAGTCAGGGTAGGCAAGGTAGTCAGGGTAGGCTGGGTAGGCAGGGTAAGCAGGGTAGTCCGGGTAGGCAGGGTAGTCAGGGTAGGCAGAGTAGGCAGGGTAGGCAGGGTAGTCAGGGTAGGAAGGGTAGGCTGGTTAGGCAGGGTAGGCTGGGTAGGCAGGGTAGTCCGGGTAGGCAGGATAGGCAGGGTAGGCAGGGTAGTCCGGGTAGGCAGGATATGCAGGGTAGGCAGGGTAGACAGGGTAGGCTGGGCAGGCAGGGTAGGCAGGGTAGGCAGGGTAGGCAGGGTAGGTAGGGTAGTCCGGGTGGGCAGGATAGGCAGGGTAGTCCGGGTAGGCAGGATAGTCAGGGTAGGCAGGGTAGTCAGGGTAGGCTGGGTAGGCAGGATAGGCAGGGTAGGCCGGGTAGGCAGGGTAGGCAGGGTGGGCAGGGTAGTCCGGGTAGGCAGAATAGGCAGGGTAGGTAATCAGGGTAGGCTGGGTTGTCAGGGTAGGCTGGGTAGTCAGGGTAGGTTGGGTAGGCAGGGTAGGCTGGGTAGGAAGGGTAGGCTGGTTAGGCAGGGTAGGCTGGGTAGCCTGTTGACGGGAGCGAAGCCCCGGGGGTCAGCTAGTAAATTATAACTCTGCAGGGGTTGACTTTAAGGACCTCCCGTAGAACAATTTTTTGCAGCTGATGACACCCTGTATACCCTGTGTATTATTGTATATATCTATATATATATATTTTGAATCTCAGAAATGGCTCCAACGATTTTCATGAAATTTTGGTTTCGGGGGCGATAAATCGATCTAGCTAGGTTTCACTTTTAGGAAACGTCTTTTTCTCTATTTTCACTCGAGCAGAGCTCGGTCGCCCATGTACTAATATTAGTTATAAGTTAGTTAAGGAAATTTCTCGAATTACTGCAGCCTAATAGCAGATTGTTAGTGAATTCGGCAAGGCAAAGGGTTTGACCGCCATCATTCGACCAATCACATAGACGGAAATAAACATCGCGTCTTTCATCTTGCGTGTGATTGGTCGATTGATGGCGGTCAAACTCTTTGCCTTGTCGAATTCAGTTACGCAATTAGGCTACTGATCTGATTTTCGAAAAGGCGTCATAATTGCTGAGTGTTTTGTCCCGGAAAAAAATACGACTCACGTAGGATAGACCACGAGAACAGAAATATTCCGTGCTCGTGTTGTCTCCTTATTCTGGCAGTACGGCAGCGGCCGAGTACGTGTTGGACCCAGAGGAAGCCATTAAGAAGGCGGCGATGCGCTGCTTATCCTCGGCGGCGGCGGCGCCCAAAATGCCACCACGCGCGCAGGTCATGCTCCAGCGCCACAACGCCACGCAAGCCATGATCTTCCTGAACACGCGACCGCAGCACATGCGGGTCGGTCAGTATCTATGCCACATTCTGTCTCAAGCAGTTTTCTCACCTTTTGTGTTCTGTTTCATATTTCGAAACACATCTTACAGAAAGTTTAAATCGCTTGTTCCAGTGGATAAGCCCAACGATGTCGTTATAGTTAAAGTAAAAAATTATTTAGATTTCAGACAACTATCGAAATGTCAGTTTTAACAAAGTGCCACATCGAAAGCCTTGAAGATATTTTGCTGTGAAGATATGCAATGTTAACGTTAACACCAAACTGTTTTTGTATAAAACTATAAACAGTTTCGTAGGTGTGACGTCGATTGGTGTGGAGTATTGTCAGATCTCCAATGTCACGGAATAGTGCTCACTTATAAATAAAACTATGGTGAGGAAACCGTATGTCCTGGAGTCGGGAATTAGGGCAGACGTCGCAGGGCTTGACGTCCGCTGGGCAGGCTCGCGTGGTGGATTGCGGCCTTGTCGCTGTCACAGAGGGGAGGTTCGCTTGCCGGCGATTGGAGCATTATAGGCTGATTATGCTTATAGGAATAGGTGAAGTGAAAAATCCATCACTATCATATCATCATATCAGCCGAAAGACGTCAACTGCTGGATATAGACCTCCCCCAAGCGTCAGCGTCGCCACATTGATAGGTCCCGTGTGTCTTGCATCCAGCGGATGCTCGCAGCTTTCACCAGGTCATCTGTCCACCTGGTGGGAGGCCTTCCAACGCAACGACGTACGGCGATGCGTCATCGATACATGGTAGACATCCCACCCATACGCACCAAACGTTTTGGGAACACTTTTATTATACGAACAGCAAAAGAGTGGAATTCCCTGCCTGAGTCTGTGTTTCCCGATAGCTACAACCTGGGAGACTTTAAGTCAAGAGTGAATAGGTTACTTCTAGGCAAGCGTGCTCCATCGTCGACCACATCATCGCTTACCATCAGGTGAGATAGTGGTCAAACGCAAGCCTATTACATATAAAAAAAAAAAAAAAAAAAAAAACCTCTTCCGGTTCGCTGTCGCCACTCCAGAACCTTTCTGCCCCATCGGCCATCCGTTCTACTAGCAAAGTGCCCTGCCCACTGCCACTTTTGTCTGGCGATTCTTTGGGCTAAGTCGGTAACCCTGGTTCTTTTGCGGATCTCTACATTTCTACGATCATGCAAGGAAACTCCGAGCATAGTCCTCTCCATTGCCCTTTTGAGTGAGTGTAAGCTTTCTGATAAGGCCCATTGTTCGTTCCGAAGCTTCTAAAAAAATTAGAGGCTTTAGGAATTAGGGGAACACCGCTGAAACTTTTTGCTGACTACTTAGACGATCGATCTCAATATGTTAAAATAGACGATATTACTAGCGATGAGCAAAAGAGTACTGGTTATGGTGTTCCTCAGGGAAGCATACTGGGCCCAACCCTATTCCTGATTTACATTAACGATCTGTGTAATTTAGATATTAAACAAGGCAAACTCATATCATATGCCGACGACACGGCGTTAATCTTTACCGCGAAAAGCAGTAATGAATTGTACGAATTCGCTCAACAAGGTCTCAATACTGTGACTAATTGGCTACAAAGCAATTTACTAACACTAAATGCTGACAAGACAAAATATATTCACTTCTCCATGCGCAAGCCTCAAGTTAACATTACTAACTCTCATCTGTATGCCCATAAATGTGGGTTTCACCCAGTCAGCATGTGTAATTGTCCTTTCATCCTCTAAACAGGCAACATAAAATATCTCGGGGTTATTATAGATGAAACACTCTCCTTTAGACCTCATATAGATAGCCTAGTAAATAGAGTGCGCAAACTAATTTATGTTTTTAAAAAGTTGAGAACGATTGCAGATACAAAAATGATTAAACAAGTCTATTTGGCCCTAGGTCAATCTGTAATCCAATACTGTATCACCTCATGGGGTGGCGCACTAAAAACGCATCTACTGCCTCTTGAAAGGGCTCAGAGAGCAATTTTAAAAGTAGCCAATTTCCACCCTTTTCTCTACCCCACTGATCTGCTTTACAAATCCTGCAACGTGCTGACTGTTCGGCAGCTTTTCATTATGCACTTAGTATTAAAACAACACACCATGCTGTCCTATAACGCCGAATACATAAATAATAAGAGACGAAATGACATTGTCTGCGATTCTAAAGCATCCTCAAAATATGTCTTTGTAAATAGATTCTTTACTTTCTTAGGTCCATTTCTGTACAATAGATTAAATAGAAAATTAAGTATGTATAAATTAAATTATTTTAGCTGTAAAAAGACTATCCTTGAACATCTACTTGGCATCTCTTACGGAGAGACAGAAGATCTTCATGGCTGTAACAAAATAATAATTTCGCTGTGTCTTTAATTTAAGTATTCATATACCATACCCATTGTTAATCTATATAAATAAAAATCAAATGCTGTTCGTTAGTCTCGCTAAAACTCGAGAACGGCTGGACCGATTTGAATAATTCTTTTTTTGTTATATTCGACAGAATACAGGGAAGGTTTAAAAGCAAAAAAAAAAAAAAAAAAATGGTTGGATAGGGTAGGTAGGTAGAGTAGTGTAGGATAGGGTAGTGTAGCGTAGGGTAGGGTAGTGTAGGGTAGGGTAGGGTAGTGTAGGGTCGGGTAGGGTAGGGTAGGGTAGGTGGGGTAGATAAATGTTTGATGTTTTTATGGCAAAACAAAGTTTGCCGGGTCAACTAGTTTATTATAAGTTTTAAGCACTTTATACCCTGAAACACAGGTTCAACCTAGTTCAGGCAAATAAGTAACTGTCTTCTTTTATATGTTTAAGTTATTTTATTGTAAAATGTGCCTTATGTTATAAATAAACGATATATTTAAAAAAAAAAAAAAAAAAAAAACGATATTATATATTGTAAGCGACCACGTCCCAGAGCCATATGTCATTACTGGCAACACACACTGCTCAGACTTTCGTCTTGAGACACTGTGGTAAGTTGGACGAGAAGATACCGCGCAACTTCCGAACCGAGTCGGATTCGACGGTTGACCTCTTTCTCGAAGTTGGATCGTTTGTCCCAGGTAGACACAGTCACCCACAACTTCGAGTGTAGAATCTCCGACCTTGATAGGAGTGGGTGTAACATGGGCATTCAACATCACCTTGGTTTTGTCCATGTTTATCTTAAGACCCACTCCCATATCTTCCCGTGGGTGTCGTAAAAAGCGACTAAGGGACGCACCAGAGAATGGGCAGCAGCGTTCTCTGTGCACTTTAACAACAAACTGGGATCGCCAACCCGCCTGCCAAGAGTGGCAATTAAGGCAAACCCTCCCAAACCAAAATGAAGTGTGAACGAGTGTCCGTCGGCTACGGTACCGGTCGAGGCGATGGCGTGGCAAGGGGTGCGAAGAATCCCCGGAGTGGACCCGGCTACACTAATAAACACCAACGAATGGACCTGGGAACATATAACACGCGAACACTCCGGTCCGAAGAGAAGATAACCGAACTCGAGGAAGAATTGAGCAGGTTACGGTGGAGTATTATAGGGTTATCTTATTTCAGTCCCAGGGTGGGACTGACGGGGTTTAACGTCCATAAGTCCCTTGTGAACAACGTGGTGAAGATCGAGAGTGTATCGACCAGGGTGGCAACCTTATACTCAGAATGTCCGCAAGATATTCGCTGAAGGTCATACAGGTCTCCGCCCCGATCTCGGCACAACCCGATGACGAGGTAGAGACCATGTATGAGGATATCTCTAGAGCCATGCATGGTTTCAAAACTCACTTCACCGTTGTCATGGGTGACTTCAACGCGAAACTAGGCAAACGAGAGGAGGATGAGCTGCATGTGCATGTGCTGCAATTTGGAGTTGGACGTTGGAACCACCGGGGTCACCCACTGGTTAGTTTTATAGAGAAGGAGGGCCTCTACATGATGAACTCCTTCTTCAGAAAGCGAGAGCACAGGAAGTGGATCTGGCAAAGCCCCGATGGTGCAAATAAAAACGAGATTGACTTCATCATGTCTACCAAGAAGCAAATGTTCAATGATGTCTCTGTGATCAATTTGGTAAAAACCGGGCGCGATCACCGTATGACAAGAGGCATAAGAGGCACATTGGACATTAATGTTAAGCTTGAAAGGTCTCGACCAGTCTCGACTGATGAAGTCCACGCTCCGTTCAGCACAGATCCAGCGCAAAAATTCCGAGACCTTTTTCTCGAACTCCAGAATCTTTTTGAGTGCCTAGGGAGTTTCGTGGACGAATACAGCGATGGGTTCGTGAAAGCTGTCCATACGGTCGGGTGTAAGTTTTTCCAAGACCCGCCGTACAAATAAGAACAAAAAGCTCTCTGATTCTACTCTCAAACTTATGAAGGAGAGGCGTGAGATGATCCTGTAGTCTTTAAACGATGCGTTGAAATACCGGCAGCTAAATGGACGGATCTCAAAGTCCTTGAAAAGCGACCTCCACCGCTTTAATACCGAAAGTATTAAAGACGCGATTGAGCGGAATATGGGCTCCAAGGTCTTTGCAAGAGATCTGTCTATTGGGCAGAGCCAGCTCACGAAACTGAAGACCGATGAAGGCAGTATCGTATTCGCCAAACCTTCTGAGGGAGATCGAGAGATTCTATGGGCAGTTGTACACGTCAACCAGTAAACCCATCGCGAATCTAGCGAATGACCCTAGAGCTAGATTGATCTGACACTATACCGAAGACATTCTGGAGGTCAGCCTGTATAAGATTAGAATGCTTTCTGCACATGCGGCTTCCCTGGTAACTCATAAACGGCACAAATATGTGGATGTCTCTAACTATTCTCAATCTAATTTTTCTTCATTTAATAAGAATTTTACACTGGTTTTCAATTATCTTTATAGCCCTTTGCTAAGAATAGTTACAGCACTGATAACAACATTTGTGCCACATGTTAAATTTAGTTTGTATAGATTATTTTACCGATTGGTTTGTAAATGTGTGAACATTGTAGGCCTTCTAGATTTCTAGATTGTTAACATTTTATCTCGTTTTACTTTTTTAAATCTTTTGTTTATTTATTATATAATCATTTCTTGTTTTAGTTTCTTACGACTTATTATCGGGCCTGCGTTGTCCCCCCATCTAAGTACTGCTGTAACATGGAAATATTGTAAAACCAAACAATTTTTTAAAAGAGTAACCATGGAGTTTCTTGCCGGTTCTTCTCCATAGGAATCGACCAACCCGAACCGTGCACATTGTCGACGTTTTATAAGTGCCCATGTAGGCCTAAGTGAAATAAAAATTATTGATTTTTTTTTTTTTTTTTTTTTTAATGGCTCTGAAACAGCTTAAGAACAACAAGGCCCCGGGTGATGACGGAATTACGGCCGAACTCCTGAAGGCGAGTGGAAAACCAGTACTTAAGGCCCTTCATCTTCTCCGTAGTTTTTCTCTTGGCAGAGCGGTCGTGGTCACGTCGAGGCGTCCACGTCGGTGGTAGATGCAGACACAGCTCTCCGCACGATCTCCCGCCATCTCTCCCTGTTGGCGGACTGTTTGGCGCAGTCAGATATGCGGCCTCCTACTGCGGATTTCACTTGGTCAGTCCAACGCATAGGTGACCTGCCGCGCGATCTGGTTCCCTCCACTTTTCCTTGTACGAGACGCTCTATGGAGTCGCCATCCCGCCTAGAGACGTGTCCAAAGTATTGCAGCATGCGTGACTGTACTACGTTCGACAAACGCTGCGTGATGCCGAGTTCCTGGAGTATGGACACGTTAGTTCGGAAATCCGTCCACGATATTCCGAGCATCTTACTCCAGCACCACATCTCCAGAGCATTTATCTCCTTTTCCAACTCACGCACTGTCCACGTCTCGGCTGCGTAGAGAAAAATGGGGAATACAATTGTTCGTATGAGACTGATTTTGGTGGTTTTGGTAATGTTGCGAATCCTCCACACTTTTCTCAGCTTCTCCATCGCAGTTCTGGTCATGGCCATACGTCGTTTTACTTTATCTACGCAGCCGCCGTTGTTTAAGATTCAAGCCCCAAGGTAGACATAGGTCTGAACCACGTCGCAGTTCGCGATACGAGTCACTTCGGGCGAGTTGTCGTTGACGCGGTCCACGATCATAATTTTAGTCTTAGATCGGTTTATTCTCAAACAAAACGTGAGGCTTACGCGCTCCATCCTGAGAAGTAATTCCTCCATAAAGCCAGCGTTACTCGCAAATTAGGTGGTGTCATCTGCGTACCGCAAGTTTACGATTTTGCATCCACCAATCACCACACCATCGGTCCAATCTTCGAGAGTGATTCGCATTACAAGCTCGATATTATGCATCCCTGTCGCACGCCCGCCCAAGGCCCTTCAGCAGCTGTTTAATTCCGTCATACTTGAGGGAAAACCACACAGACATGGTGCAGGAGTGTGGTGGTACTCTTCTTCAAGAAGGGCGACAATGCCCTACTAAAGAACTATAAGCCCATCTCACTTCTTAGCCATGTCTACAAGCTGGTTTCAAGAGTCATCACGAATCGTCTCGCGCGCAGAGTTGACGATTTCCAGCCTCCCGAACAAGCCGGTTTCCGTAAAGGCTTTAACACCGTGGACCACATACATACGCTGCGGCAGGTTAAACAGAAGACCGAAGAGTACAACCTGCCTCTCTGCTTAGCGTTTGTTGACTACGAGAAAGCCTTCGATTCGATCGAGACGAGCTGTGCTGCAGTCTCTCCAACGGTGCCAAATTGACTACCGGTATATTGAGGTGTTGAATTGTTTGTACAAAAACGCCACCATGTCAATTTGACTTCAGGATCAGACCTCCGAACCTGTCCTTCTGCAGCGAGATATGAGACAGAGAGAAGTCATATCTCAGAAACTGTTCACCGCTGCACTGGAGGATGTATTCAAGGTTCTGGATTGGAGAGGGCTAGGCGTCAATGGCGAGTACATCACTCACCTTCGGTTTGCGGACGATATAGTGGCCATGGCTGAGACTATGGAAGAACTCAGTACAATGCTCGATGACCTCAGTAGAGCTTCCGAAAGAGTGGGTCTTAGGATGAACACGGACAAAACCAAGGTGATGTTGAATTCCCATGTTACACCCACTCCTATCAAGGTCGGAGACTCTACACTCGAAGTTGTGGGCGACTATGTCTACCTGGGACAAACGATCCAGTTGGGTAGGGCCAACTTCAAGAAAGAGGTCAACCGTTGAATCCGACTCAGCTGGGCAGCGTTCGGGCAGTTGCGCAGTATCTTCTCGTCCAACTTACCAACCGTGTCTCAAGACGAAAGTCTATGTCCAGTGTGTGTTGCCAGTGATGACAACCGTAGAGATCCGCAAGAGAACCAGGATTACCAAAATAGCCCGAAGAATTGCCAAACTTAAGTGGTAGTGGACAGGGCACATTGCTCGCAGATCGGATGGCCGATGGGGCAGAAAGGTTCTGGAGTGACGACCGCGAACCGGAAGACGTTGCGTTGGAATGCCCCCCACCAGGTGGACCGATGACCTGGTGAAGGATGCGGGGATCCGCTGGATGCGGGACGCACGGGACCGGTCAATGTGGCGACGCTTGGGGGAGGCCTATGTCCAGCAGTGAACGTCTTTCGGCTGATATGATGATGATGATGATGAATCAGTTCAAACTGCTTCGTCAGGGTATACACATAGGAGTACATACATAAAGGAGTTCCAGCATCAGTGCGTAGTACATTATTACCTCAATGGTTTATAAATTAATACAATATCCTTATAGCTGTTGCCCCAAAACTCAAGTGAAGACTTATAACATGTTCTAGCTACCCTCCTACTGGCGTTGGACAATGGTTATGTTCAGTGCTGGTCGGACCACTCGGCCGGGGGCTACCTGGGCTCGTTCTGGGCCATCCACATGGCGGAAGACTACGTGTCTACCTTCGCCACCGATGTCGCTAATGAGTTCCTCTTCACTGGCACTGTTATGGGATACGTCAAAGTGTGGCTCATGAGCAATTTCCTCATAAACGATCAGGCGAGTCTCTTTTAACTTTCTTTTTCTTGTTTATATAATATTCTGCTATTTTAAGAAAAGTTATTATTGAAAACAGATGCGTCATTAAAGTAGATGGAATGCTTGATAATAATGTGTAGGGGGCATGGTTGTTTGGAGTTTATATGTTTGTAAACGCAACCACGATACAGGCAGAAATTCCTAGTGTGGGGCAACGTAGGTACTACAAAATAAATAAAAAATTTAGGTGTTAATCTTCTTCTTCCTAGCACTATCCCACTTTAGGTGGGGTCGGGTCTCCTAATTTTCTGGCGCCAGGATCTGTCCTGGGTTGTCGGGTCGGGCAATTTTTCCTCCGATAGGAGCTTCGTCATGTTAGTCCACCACGTAGCCGGAGGGTGTCTTCTACCTCTTTTGTGTTCAGGTAGTTGCAATGCTTTCTTCACTACGTGTTCCTCGTCTCTTCGCATCACGTGACCATACCATCTGAGACGGCTCTCGGTTAGTTTCACCGATATAGGAGCGACTTTGAAACTACCGCGGATTTGCTCGTTTCTTACTTAAACCAGTCTCGTCACACCCCTAGACCGCCTCAGCATCTTCTTCTCGGCAGTGTGAAGCTTTTGGACGTGCGTCTTTTTCACTGGCCAACATTCTGCTCCTTACATCATTGCCGGCCTCACCGCCGTTCTGTAGATCTTGTCTTTGGTTCTTACTGGCATACGAGCATCGCATAAGACTTCTGTTAGTGATCGCCACACCAACCACACCACGCTTACCCTATGTGCTACATCGGCGTCGACGTCTCCTTGCTCTGTGATTACTGAGCTTCGGTTGTTAAACTTATTTATTTTCGGCACAGGAATACGATCTGGTTGGATTGTGTCTGGACTACTGCTGTTGTTAAACTGGCACTGTAAATGTTCAGTCTTTGCTCTACTGACTTCAAGACCTGCAGACACTAGAGAAGTCATCCAAGTGGTCAAGGTGGTCTATAACTCGGTTGCTGATCCAGCCATTAGGAAGATGTCGTCTGCGTACAGGAGGTTCCAGGGCAGTGGCGCTTGGATTTGTTTAGTAGCATAATCCATCTCCATGTTGAAAAGCAACGGGCTAAGGGCAGAGCCCTGATGAACTCCCACCCCAATCTCGAACTCCTCTTTGAGCCCTGTGGGACTTTTGACTCCGGTATGAACGTCAGTGTACATGTCTTGGACTAGTTTAATGTATTTATCCGGCAGATGTTGGGCTCTCAATGCTTGCCAAACTAGTCTGCGTGGTACTCTATCGAACGCCTTTTCCAAGTTAAAGATGAGGAAAAAAAATGTAGGTGAAGGTGATAGTGTTTTTATTAATATGGCACAGGTGCATGTGAACAAACCGCGACTGCGCCTGCAGTTCCCGTTCCTGTGGCGCGACCGCATCGAGGGCCGCGCCAAGCGCAGCACGCGCAACCAGCCGCTGCCGATGCTACTCAATAGCTACCGCGCGCATATGCGCTCCGTCAGTTCCATAGCTTACATCGATGAACACAAACTCTTACTTACGTAAGTCCCTGGGTTTTTAGGAGTTTAGTCTTTAGTTACCTACCTTTTTACCCCTTGTCCTGCGACCGCCATTACTTATCACGTTGGTTTATGGCAGTGGCAGTGCAGATTACAGCGTGCGCGTGTGGCGCCTGTCGGGCGAGTACCTGCAGACACTGGGCAGCTTCGTGCCGTGGAGCCTGGACGTCACCCGCTTTCCGCCAGACGTTCAGAAAGTCGCCAGCTCAACTACCTTGAAGGTCAGCACGCATCTTGACAAACGCTTGTAGTCGCTGTACAGTCGAGGGTCAAAATTTCAGTCACACCTCAATGTTCATAATCGCCTGTACGTGAATGGCGTCCGCGAGCCTGTTCAAACGTAGTCCTCAAATTCGTCTCTGACATTGAACTAGGCGTAGCTGAGTTGTAAGGCTGTGCTACTTTTAAACCGGTAGCATGGGTTCAAACCACTGCAGCCGAAACTGCTTTTTGTTTTTTTTATTTGTATCCTACACTATGTATGTAAGAAACAATGCAAAAAGGATGCGCGATAATGATGCTACATATAGACAGGTAAGAAATAAAAATTAAACATTCTTATGTATCGTTTATTAATATGTAAAAGATTAATACCTAACAATGTTATTTATACCTTTGGTTTAAATACTAGGATAAATTGATTTTTACATAAAATATGCCTGTCATGATAGTTATATGTTTTTTATAATAAATTTATTTTTCATTTTATTATTGACTATCTTTTATTGAGGTTATAGCTTAATTATTTATTTTCACAAGGTTAAGAGGATTGAAGCTTGACCTTAACACAATATTAAATATTTGCTATTTAATTTAAATAGTATTATACAATATTTTTACATGAAATAAATACCTTATTGTAATACAATTAACATTTTTCTTACGTAATTATTGATTAATGAATATTAAATAGAACCCTTTCAGACCTGGCGTCCACAATTGAGGACATAAAATATAATTAACTATAAAAGTATTATTTTCGTTCATTCGTATAGAAAAACGGTTGTACTCATTTGTTCACATAAAAAGTCATCAGGAACACTACAAGTAGCGGCATCTAGTATCGTGTTTCAACATATTTTTGTCAAGTTTCATTCAGTGATCGTACAAGTTTCGAATCGGTCAGGTAAGCTGCTATTTTTATTCCTAAATTCAAAGATTTTGCGAAAAATGTGCATGTACATAAATATGTATCAATAAGTGATATTACTATGATTATGTATGATGTATTTTATGCGTCATTTATTGTTTTTTCATACCAAAATAATAGGTTTTTCGATTTGTTCTCAAATGTGCCCATCAGGTGTCAATTGTCTTTTCTGCGTACTATTCCAATAGTGTAACGATCTTTGAAAAGAAATATGTTTATTTTTATGAATATAATTTTACGTTGTTTTCACAAGATATTTATAAGAGGAAAACATTATCTAACATATTTTTCAGAATATGTCTTCAACGAATAATGTTTATACGAAATGCCAGGATCTTCTACGTGATGGAAATCTCTCAGGCTTGGAGTTATCTTCTGATGACGACGATGGGAATGGAAGGAGTTTAGCTCGAGAATCGCGGTCTGTTCGATTCGGTGCAGATGCAGTTAGCCAAAATCTTCCCCCCCCCCAGCCTCTGATGAAGATGATACGGATGATATTTCTCTCGACAACATGTTTGTCCCACCAGCTCCTATACACAAAGTTCCTGACAATTCTGATGGAGTATTTGCGAGTCAACCAGGTGCAGCTTCTCCAAATGAAGATATTTTTGGGAAACTGACATCAAAGGCGAGAATTAGGTGGAGTAACAAAGAACTGGAAGACACTAACCCATCAGACTGGTGTACACCAAATAGCTATTGACCCCAAAGTCGAAGCTCCAACCAACCAACAAGAAACCGAGGGGCTTAGCTCAATAAATAAGTAGTCCTAATGGCGATGTTACAGTGGTTGGATAAAAAATTACCCACCTAGCTTCCAATTTTATTGGTATTTGGGAAAAGGATTTAGTAGAAGATGGTGTAAAAATGAGAGGCGATTTGTTGAAGTTGAATGACCAGAAATAAAAAAAAGCACAATCATATGATGGGAGGATGTGACTTGCTTGATCAACACACACAAAAACACACACACACACAAAATCAAAAAAATGGCCTCTACGCATCAGATCTTGCTGTTGTTCAGACTTGCCGGAAATACCAGACTGACAACGAGTTACGCGGAGTCCCAATAAACAAACGATTCTTTGCAAAATAAACAGATTGAAGTCGCTAAAATAGTCCGTCCAAGTGGTAGTAGCCCGGCGCCACCCGTAATTATTCATGGAAGACCAGGAGGCTTTACTATTTCTAGTAATTATTGTTTTCCTAAATATTTGAAATTTAAATTCGTCTTCCTTTGGCACTGTTATTTTATAAATCTATTATAAAATAACAGTGCCAAAGGAAGACGAATTTAATTTTTATTTACTTTACTGCTTATTTGTAATAAAAATAGAGCATAATAGCAGTGTATATTACTCTATAAAAATCCCCTAAACATTAATCGTAATTATAATTATCGCCGGATGACCACATTTGTGCACATAAAGAAAAACAAGTTTTTCTCAAACGCTGGACCCCCAGGATTTTTTTGATATTTTTTTTCCTAGTTCTTAATGCCTATAATAACACTGAAAATTTTCTTAAATCCGTATGCGAAAATAAAAAAAATCAGGTCTGAAAGGGTTAAATATTATTTCGCACAGTGTTTAACATACATACATACATACATGCTACGATCCTTACATCAGTGTTTAACATTATGCCGTTAATAACTTTAACGTTAAGTCCTTAGGAACTTGTCTAACCGCACATTTTATTCACATTTCTGCATGATTCTGTGGTAGGAATAATAAATGAGGTCTTCCTTTTTCTACTACTATATTCTCCCAGTAGAAATCTAAGTATTGCCGAGCAAAACGTAAACGTCCCTTTTTAACCGACTTCCCAAAAAGGAAGAGGTTCTCAATTCGTTTTTTTTCTCTTTTTTTTGTCGTTATGCAATCTTTTGCCATGAAGTGAGCAGTGACGTTTCTCTATCTACAAATTCACTTGCAAAACTTCTTGTTAGTTTGAAACGAAACCAATTCATATATAAGTGGTGACCTTCCACGCATTCAACCCGAATCTCTTCAAAGTTAGAGTGAACAGTCTTCTTCTGGGTAAGCTCACTCCATCGTAGACTCTGTCTCTGTCACTTCTGACCTAGACTAGAGTCAAGAGCAAACCCATCACAAATAAAAAAATATCTCTTTATTTAACGACTCATGCTTATTCTCTAAAAAATAAAGAAAACTTATTAATACACACTTGAATTAAGTAATAAATTTGCTCATTACTTGACAAGAGAAATCATGCACTTTATTTTATAGATCATTATTACATTATCTTTTTTTTGTTTTTCTCGGCACCTTAGGGTCCCGATCCTTTGAAAGGCGTGCGAGGAGCCGAAGCCAACTCGTAGAGGCCCCGTTAGGCATGTATCAGGAAATGTGACACCAACCGACGACTATCCCTGTAGGCACTATGCAACTGCACCCGGGGACGGATCCCCGGTTGGTGCAGGACTATTGCAAACCACGGAGAAAAAATGTATTGGACTCATTGATGTATTAAAAAGAGGAAGATAATTTACGCGCTAACATGGCGATCAGAAAACCTGGGCTCGGCGCACGACTACATGCACCGAAACTCACACATCTGTGTTCAGTGTCATCACCAGTCCCAAACCTACAGTTACCGATAGACAAGGACAGAGATAGGAGACGGCGCTGTAGTGCAAGCGAAATTGCGCTAGCCGCCGAATGTTGGCCGAATCACTGAATGTTTACTATTATGAATGAAATGACATTGCAATATGTGCGTATCGTATCTCTCACGCATGTTTGTAATATCTATCTCGCTCTCACAAATATGGCGAAGCAAACATTAAATGTGATTGTAATTTGCAACAAATTAACCTTTTTAACTGTACTTACGAGTGGTAAGTGATCCCGTGTGACTTATTTTTCTTCCTGGTATTAAACACTGTTTAGCTACACAAGAAGTCATTTTGATGCGTATTTATTGCAAAAAAAAACATAAAAACACTGAAATTAATGAGCAGTGAGATCAACAATGTGCCGTGCGCGACTGAGTACCTGCTACGGTCATTCACTTAGATTAGTTGACCAAGCGCTGTGAGCAGTCCCGTATCTTCCTCTTTTTAATACATCAATGATTGGATAGATTTTGTAGGTTTAGTGGATCGATTACACAAAACTTCTATAGTTTACTAGGAGGACTACCGGCCCCTGCCCAACCACTGTTGAACAAACGGCTACATTATCTTCATTATTAAATTATTCCTTTTCATGTTCTTCATTAAATACCTTTATTTAAAAAACTAACGCAAAAAAACGATTTATATTTACATTAAGTTTTGATAATACATCATACAGTTTCATCAGAAATTTGATATATACTAAGCCCATTCAATTCAAGGCTACATAATAATGTTTACCCTGGTTTTACACGTTATTTTTGCTATTCAAAAAAAAACAAACACCACAAACAAAACAACACAAACGCTCGTATCAAAATTCACCAACTATTGTAACCACGTCAAACTAACAAATTATTCGTATTGTTTCAAATCCACCCTCACTTTCCGTAACTATACCGAAGATAAGAACAAGTTTGATATAAATGTTAACAGTTTACCCACATTTACTGTAGTATTATATTATTTGTGCCTCATTCAAATTCAATGCATTTGTATTACCTAAATGTAAACCAATTAGCTAAATACTTAAACGTAAATCTTTCTTACAACTGAATCCGGCCGTTAGATGTATTCTTTAATTATTAGAAAAAATAGTCTAAGATTTAAAATATTTAAATGAAGAAATAGTTATTCATATTCTTAAATTAAGTGTATTAAATTAAAATAATAATAATTTGCTTATTTTTCAACTTAGAAATAATATTTTAAAATTTATAAAATGAGTATAGTATAGCTTTGCGCTTGATCTAGATACAATAATCGACCTAAAAACTCCACTACAAAATCAGGATCAGCTTGACTCAGAAGTAAACTAATATGTTGTTAACATTCAACAATGTGCTTGGAACATACTCCTCCACCTGCTTGGAACAACGCTCCACAATTAAAACGGAAATATAAGGGGCATATCTATCCCAAGGATATTATGAATTTACTATCAGAGAAAGGGAAACAAAGAAAGCGCTGGCAGCAAACAAGGTGCCTGCGGGAACACTATTAAATAACCTAACTACATACATACATACATACATAAACTCACGCCTTTTTCCCATGGGGGTAGGCAGAAACTACAGAACGCCACCTGCTACGATCCTTACATACTTCTTTTGCTTCACACACATTCATACATCTAGTCATACACACACGCCGGTTATGGGTACTGCGCACTTGGCCTTTCTGAAGAACATCACCTATAAGGTCTATGTATGTCTTTCTAGGGCGTCCCCTCCCGGCGTTTCCATTCACGTCTGCCTTGTAAATACCTTTCGTAAGTCGACTTTCATTCATCCTCTCAACATGGCCAAACCATCTTAACATACTCTTTTCAATTTTAGTCACTACATCTTCTTTTAAACCACAACGTTGCCTTATTACCTCATTCCTCAATCTATCAGTTAAAGTTTCACCACACATACTCCGCAAGGAGCGCATTTCTACTGCATTAATCCTACTTTCATGTCTTTTTTGCCATACCCAGCCTTCACTTCCATACATAAGTGTAGGCACCAGCACGCTGTTGTGAACGGCGAGTCGAGCCTCCGGAGACATCGACTTGTTGGTCACAACTGCATGCATAGCACCATTCACTTTATTCCCTGCATTCACTCTCCTTTCCACATCCTCTTCAATCTTTCCATCCCTTGTGAACATACTGCCCAGATATACAAACTCGTTCACTTGCTCCACACTCTTATTATTTATTTTCACTTCACACTTCGATACATCTTCTTCTCTTTCAAACACCATTACCTTAGTCTTGTTCACATTTATACTCATCCCTTTTAACTTAAAAGCTTCATTCATCACAGTCACCATGTCTTGCAACTGTTCTGCTGACGATGCAAGTAGAACTTGATCATCTGCATAGAGAAGGCATTTGACAACTCATTCATCCTCAATCCGCACTCATGCTCTTTCAAACCTATCAGACAACTATCCATGTACAAGTTGAACAACCACGGTGACGCTACACAGCCCTGTCTAACACCCCTTGAAATGGAAAACCAGTTCGTATACGCCCCATTAATCCTAACACACACATAACCTAACTAAACAATTAAAAAGAAAATTATTCAATTTGAGGATGAAACTCTGAACTCCAACCTTGTGCAGCTAACCAACGACCAATTAACGGATTACTCTCTTTGGAAAGCTACAAGAAAACTAAAAAGGCCGATTATGCAAATGCCTCCCATCAGAAACAGCGATGGAAAATGGGCCATAAGCAATGAGCAAAAAGCGGTAAGGTTTGCCCAATACTTAGAAGATACTTTTCAACCCGTGTTTTCAACCCTATGGAAGTTCCATAGTAATATCTGGGCGTGAAAATGTATCACAAAACCAAAGAATTCGGCTTGTAACTCCTAAAGTAGTTGTGAGAGAAATTAAAAACAAGAGCTTATGCTCGATGAAATCCCCGGGTTATGACCTCATTACAGGAGAAAATCTAAAACATCGCCCGCGTAAAGACATAGTTGACCAGACTTAATAACGCTGCATTTATGCTAGAACATGTACCTGAGCCATGGAAAGTTGCCGAAGTCATTATGATTGCGAAGCCTGGGCAACCACCCCATGAAGCATCATTTTACAGACCCATTTCCCTGCTGCCAGCATTATCGAAACTGTTTGAAAAGCACTTATTAAAACGGCTAAAACCAATTATAGAAGAAAAAGACCTTATTCCGAACCATCAATTTGGCTTCAGGGAAAAGCATTCTACCATAGACCAGGTACACAGAATAACAAACATCATCGAAAAAACGCTCGAAAACAAGCAATTCTGCGCCACCGTATTTCTAGATGTCGCACAAGCTTTCGACAAAGTTTGGCATGAGGGTCTGATACACAAACTCAGACGCATGCTCCCCGAATTTTCAGATATTCTAGAGTCATATATAAGCAACATAATGTTTAGGATAAGGCAAGAGGAAGCATATTCTGAGCTAAAAACTATTAAGGCTGTGCTAGGCACAATCCTGTTCTTGGTATACACATGTGATATCCCAGAGCTGGAAAACAACACCACAGCGACATTTGCTGATGAGACTGCTATTATGGCTATTGGTTCAAACCACAAAGAAGCAGTAGAAAAAGTTCAACTAGCTGTGAACAAAGTTTACGACTGGACACAAAAGTAGGAGATCAAACTGAATGAGTCAAAATCGATTCACATTGACTTCACTAATAAACACTGCGATTACTACCTAGTCTATATAAACAGCATGCAAGTGCCTTATGCGAATACAGCCATAACAAAACAACATAACTCTTGACGCCAAATTGCGTTGGAAATCTCACGTCAAAAAGAAAAAACAGGAACTCGATATACGGTACAAATATTTTTGTACCGTATATCGAGTTCCTGTCTTTCTTATTGGTTACTCGGAAGGAAATCCTGTCTATCAATACACAATAAAATTATAATATACAAGCATATTCTTATGCCTATTTGGACGTATGGTATCCAACTATGGGGCTGTACCAAACAAAGCAATGTTAAAATTATACAATAATTTCAAAATAAAGTACTCAGAGATACTGTTATTTATGGTACATCAGAAATGACGACCTTCACCGCGACCTTAAAATGAAACTCGTCACCACCGTTATTCAAAACTTTGCTGAAGCCCACGAACACAAACTTCATCGACATGTGAATGTGGAAGCAATCCAGCTGCTAGATAACACGGACTTAGTGCGTAGACTAAAGAGAACTAAACCATTTGAGTTAGTGTCGTGTATAATAAGTGAAAAATTGTAGCAAGCTATACTATGCTATACATGTAACACGTGAACTAAGTGTTTTTAACGTATCAGACTCGAAGAAAGTGCTACCGAACTGTATAAAAGTGCAAATTGACACTATTCTTAGTCATAACATTATACAATTAAAGTACAGTACAGTTAAAGTTAAATTGCTTATTAGTCTTTTAAGGCTAGATTGTAATTTATTATTAAGAACCTTGGTTTTTAATAATATAGAAAAAAAAACAAAATGCCGCGTTCTCATTGGTTCATTGTCTATAGTAGAAGGTCGTAAGTGCGACTGGTTGGCTATGCTATAACTTCGTGGTGTTGTGACAGCACTTCACAACCTGATAGTACAAGTGTACCTGCACTCCATTCGGTCTAGTGAAAACGTTATGCAGATTTTGAAACATGTTAGTTACATGTCACGTAGCCTGAAGTGTCTGATGTGCAGGTGTGGCGCGGTGGCCAGGTGTCGCGCTTCGTGCCGGGGCAGGAGGAGGAGGACCGGCTGCGTGACATCACCGACGACGAGCTGCAGCAAAAGACCTTCGGCAAGCTGCCAGAAGAGCCGCTACTGGGACAGTATCTCTCGCTGCCGCGTCGTCCTGATCCACAAGATAGAATCCAGTTCAACGTCTCGCTGCCTAAGGTCAGTACATCTTATATGAGCTCACAGGGAGCACCTTCAAATTACTCGATTTTATCAACAACAACAATTATGTCGCTTCCTTTTCGTTTAGAGGGATTTCTATAAATGAAAATGAAGCGACATAATTCGAAGTTGTAGCCAGTCAGGAATACTGATATTGATTGTTGGGCGTTGCAGATCTCGCTGTACAATCATCTACGGTTGGCGTCAACGCAGCCGGTGCGGCGGCCGCCCACGCCCGAGCTCGTGCGCCAGACGCGGCTGCGCGACAAACCGAAGAAGATGCACTTTGATGAGGACACGTTGCATGCGCACCGCGCGCAGTCCACATATGCCAGATACTCACAACCCGCCAGACAATCTACGTATTCCACCCACTCCAGGCATTCCACGTACTCCAGGCAATCAACGCACTCTCGGTATTCCTCACAATCCAGGCCTTCCACATCCTCCAGGCCATCCACGTATTCCAGACAGTCCACGTACTCAACGCACTTCAGACAGCAATCCATGATGAGCCAAGCGGAAACCTACCAGTAATACATCAGATGTGAGGGTGCGTCGATGATAAAGCACCACCGCACCAAAGACCTACCCGACGTTATTAGACTAGGTGGTTGTTATTTATGAAAGAAGCGTGAAACACTTTGTTGTGGACTAACAGTAACTTTTAAAGCTTATGCTGTTGCTGTCATTAACAAAAAATTTGCATCCTGTGCGTTTGAAACCTTAAATAAGAGATTGAAAAAACGTTGTTATCACGTCAGAGTCAAATACTTAGGCCACGTCCGCACAGGCAGGTGGCTTGCATAGCGCCTAGAGCCTGGCGAGTCACCTAGAGAGTCGCTTAATAAAACGAACGTTCTAGAACGTACGCGACCGGCCGCACTGCGCGCTTGGCGCCTAGCTAGTCGCTAAGCGTGCACCCAAGTAAACAAACGTGTTGGTTTTTTGTAGCGAGGCGCGTGGTATTTTATAAGAAAAAATGGATGAAATATTAATTGCATCAGTTTTTAAAAGAGAACCTCTGTGGAATCCGGGTCATGAACTGCATAAAAATGCAGTTGTTTTAAAGAAACTATGGGAAGAGGTAGCAGTCGAGGTAGAAAAAGATGGTAAGTACTAAAAAGTGATTTATTTATTTATGACTTGATAATTTATTTTTACAATAAGAAATTAATCGTGTGAATGTCTATTATGGCGTTGGATTACGTTTTCAGGCAACGAGTTGTTCTGCCAAGTAACCGATCCAATTCCGTTGAAATAATTCAACAAAATGTCTCTAGTTCGTAATGCGGAGTTTGAAAATCTATATTGAGTCCTGGTGGATATTGGCGCACTAGTAATAGTAGAAACCATGTCCTCTTGAAGCATAGATCGATCTTCCGTCATAACAAAGTTATGTAGAATGCATACAGCTTTCGTAATTGAAATAGCAGTATTAACCTTGGTTTCAATAGCTTTCTGCAATATCCTCCATTTTGCTGCCATTATACCAAAACAGCACTCTACACTTCGGCGAGCTCTTGAAAGTCGGTAGTTGTAAATAGTTTTAGTGTTATCGATATTTCTTAATGAAAAAGGCCTCATTAAATAATTCAATAATGGATAGCCACCATCTCCAACTAACACAAATGGGATTTTAATATTTGTATTAGGAATTTCTTTCTCCGGCGGGATATTGAGGCCATTAGTTTCTAACATGTGAAACAAAGATGAATTTCTAAAATTTCCAGCATCACACTGACGGCCCTCTGCTCCGATATCTACTAATAGTACATTACAGCAGAATCCAGTAAGTAAGCCTTCCTGGCCGAGTATGAGTTAACCGGACCGAACCGCAGGTGAGGTCCGGTTATATACGAGGCCAGGATGGCTTTCTTACTGGTTGAGGTTTGTATAATGCTTTTCTCAAAAATGAAAGAAAGTTTAACAACAAATTCGTTTAATTAATATTGAAGGTTACATTCATATTAGGGCAATTACTGATAGATATTGTGATCGATTTACCGGGGGCATTTATATTTGTTTGTTGTACATCTTGATTAACGGACTCTTTAATCCAACATGATTTATAAACTGAAATGACTAAATACAAACATAAAATCCCACACTATACTTCTACAACATTACTAAGTACAAAACGCAACGTGCATACTTTTTCTGCGTCGCGTTATGTGTCACAGACCCATAAAAAAAAAAAAAAAAAAAGTGTCACAGACAATAAAATGGATGTTTAAGGCTCCAAAATATATTATGTATCTCATAAAATGTCATACCAAAAAGAGATAGATATATATTTGGAGCCTCCCTCTAACCATGTTATAATGGCTAAACTCTAATCTGTGTCTGGTACTATGTTTTTTTTTTCTAAGCAGATCTAAAGAGGATGACCTAAACCGTGCGAAGCCATAAAAAAAAAAAGGGATGAAGGATGACCAAGTGTCCAGTAAGTAAATTACATACTTACTTACTGGACAGTAGGAGATTCCAAATTTAAAATCTCGCTTCTTACCGGACAGTTGTGAATAGTCTCCGGTAGAGTTCACTTTCTGGATACTTTTTAGAGATGTTATGTCAACATTACATACCATTTTTGAGAAATAGTACATTACAGCAGAATCCAGTAAGTAAGCCTTCCTGGCCGAGTATGAGTTAACCGGACCGAACCGCAGGTGAGGTCCGGTTATATACGAGGCCAGGATGGCTTTCTTACTGGTTGAGGTTTGTATAATGCTTTTCTCAAAAATGAAAGAAAGTTTAACAACAAATTCGTTTAATTAATATTGAAGGTTACATTCATATTAGGGCAATTACTGATAGATATTGTGATCGATTTACCGGGGGCATTTATATTTGTTTGTTGTACATCTTGATTAACGGACTCTTTAATCCAACATGATTTATAAACTGAAATGACTAAATACAAACATAAAATCCCACACTATACTTCTACAACATTACTAAGTACAAAACGCAACGTGCATACTTTTTCTGCGTCGCGTTATGTGTCACAGACCCATAAAAAAAAAAAAAAAAAAAGTGTCACAGACAATAAAATGGATGTTTAAGGCTCCAAAATATATTATGTATCTCATAAAATGTCATACCAAAAAGAGATAGATATATATTTGGAGCCTCCCTCTAACCATGTTATAATGGCTAAACTCTAATCTGTGTCTGGTACTAGGTATGTTTTTTTTTTCTAAGCAGATCTAAAGAGGATGACCTAAACCGTGCGAAGCCATAAAAAAAAAAAGGGATGAAGGATGACCAAGTGTCCAGTAAGTAAATTACATACTTACTTACTGGACAGTAGGAGATTCCAAATTTAAAATCTCGCTTCTTACCGGACAGTTGTGAATAGTCTCCGGTAGAGTTCACTTTCTGGATACTTTTTAGAGATGTTATGTCAACATTACATACCATTTTTGAGAAAAATAATTTTGCAGTCCGCATCAACTACAGCTTGTAGTAAAATTGAAAAATATTGCTTGTAATTATAATACGTGGATCCACTATTACATGGACACTGTACCCTAATATGCTTCCCATCGATTGCACCAATGCAATTCGGAAAATTCCATTTGTTATAGTACTTATCTGCAATTTCGTACCATTTCTCCATAGTTGGAATTGGCATGTATTCGTCTTTCAGTGTAATCCATAAAATGTTGCATGTCTCGCTTATAATCTCAGAAACTGTAGTGCGACCTAAACGGAAATGGAAAGCAAGAGACCTATAGGATTCTCCAGTAGCCAAATATCTGAAACAAAAAGTAAGTACTTAATGCTTAATAATATAATAACTGCTGGTTTTTGTTTCAGTCAAAACAGTAAAAGGAAGATGGAAAAATCTGAGAGCATATTTTTTTAAAGAATGTGGAAAAATTGATAAGCCAAAGAGTGGAGATAGCGCTGATAAAATATGTAAAAGTACGTGGCAATATTACGACCAATTATTATTTTTAAAGAGCAAGAAGAACGAGAGCTCCGGGAGAGATTCAAACCTGAGTGTAGATAATTATGATAACTATTCTACAACAACTGACGCAACAATAGAAGAGCTACAGACTACAGATTCTGTGCAGGCTAATTCTACTTCAGAAACAGTTACAAATGATACTCTAGAATCTCAAAGTTATAGTCAAACATCACAAAGAAAAAAAATTCGTATGAGCAGAACCGAAAACAATGATCAACTTTTAGCAATAGAAAAGAAGAAACTTGAAATTCTCCAGAGGGAAAGTATTAAAGAAAAAAGCGATGATTTACTGTTTTTTGAAAGTCTTTTGCCTTATATGGAAAATATCCCATTAAGGCGTAAATTAAAGTTAAGATCAAAGATTCAAGATTTAATATTGGCTGAAATGGAAGCTGTAGAAAATAATATTCAACAATCGGTGCCAGTGATGCATATTCCTGTACCGAAAATAAATAATCAACCAATAGAAGAATATGAATTGTATGTCCAGAATTCATCTGAACAAAATGATTCAGCTTTGATTAGTTACATAAACACTTACAAATAAATAATTAAATGAAGCTAAGATGACACTCTGACCAAGAAGAGTCTTTTTTCATAAATTACTACGTTTTTTAAGTTTTTTGAATAAATAAAAATAATACATATAATATAGCGTTTCACTTACCTCAATGTAACTACTAGTCGTTCTTCGGCTGCTATGCTTTTTCTAAGATGAGTATCCAAATGAGTTAATTTTCCTTTAACTTTACTAAGAAGTAGATCAAATGTGTCTATGGTCATACGTAAATATTCGTAAAATTTGTCGTCAAAATTACGCAATTGTTTATACAGTACATTAAACTCCCCATACCTTGATCGTGATTTATTTATATCATGAACCCAACATGTTGGGTAAGGCTGTGAAATGATATATTTTAACGATGTATTTTCTGTAAGTAGCAGTTTTAGAGCTATTTTTGAAAGCGACATCTCGTCAACTTGCTGACCAGCAAATGTCTAAGGCACCTAGCGACCCACCACGCAAACCACCTCTAGTGCGGTCACCGTGAATCCTAGCAAGTAGCCAGAATGCAAGCCACCAGGCTCTAGGCGCTATGTAAGCCACCTGCCTGTGCGGACGTGGCCTTACTGCTTTCTTGTCTTGTACGCACTACGCAGCACAGCGGTGGCAGAGTAGGGCATGTAATATCGGAAGTTTTTCAGTTCCGATATTAAATCTCAATATCGGAATTGCGCTCATTCTTTAGATATCGTTTTATTTTTATTCTGATTGCTCAAATTCGTTATTTAGTTGGATTAAGTAGAATAACAAGATAAAATTACAAATTAAAAAAAAAACCCCGATATTAATTTTTATTTCATGATTTTTAAACTACATATAATATACCTAGTAGCAGATACGCTTAAATCGACAGTCTATCGAAACACGTAATAATGACACGAAATCTTGCGAAAAATCCAGATTCAAAGAGTAAAATGCGAATAACTTTTGTACGGCTAAATTGATTTTATTCAAACATTGTTGAATAAAATCGGTCACCTTTCAAACAAAAAAACTAAATCAAAATCAGTTCATCCGTTTAGTCGCTATGATGCCACAGACAGTCACACAGATATGTAGAGTCTGTGTGTGTTAGGTATAGTGTCTGTTATATATTATTTGGATGTTTAGGGCACTCTCCAGAATAAACACAGCTCTAACGATATTAAGTTTATTACTTATTACAAAACGATACAAGGTTATTAACATTAATGCACGAGCGAGTCAATAATCCTGCCTACTTCATACGTTGTTTTGCGCGGACTGGCGAGGGCGACCGAGGGGCGCACCAAGAGCGCGGGGAGCGGGTGCGTCGAGGCGCTACGCGCTCGTCGCGCGGTTCGTCGAACTTCGTTCTTCTTCGGAGATATTTGTTGGCAAGACGGCCGAACTGTAGGTATAGCCTACATCACTCCCCCGCTGAGACCGGTTCACGGTCGATAGTGAGAAAGGTGTCGCGGGAATCTAACTGTTCTCCCGCTTCTTGTAGTGGTTTCAGGGTGCGCTGGTGGCGATGCTGGTGCTGAAGCTGATGGTGCTGGTGGTTGTGGTAAAGCAGGTGTTTTGGAGCCATCATTGTTGTTAGCCATGTAGGCAGGTTTTAGCCTATCAATGGTTACGGTTGTATGTTTACCTTGGACGTCTATTGTAAAGGTTTTTGATCCTCTTTCTACGACTTGATGTGGGCCAGAATAAGGTGATTCTAATGACTTCTTTAGAGGTCCTTTCCGCAGGAAGACATGACTTGCTGTATTAAGATCTTTAGGTACGTAAAACATTTTCTCACCATGGCCGGATGTTGATGCAGGTGACAGTCTCGAAATATGTTTTCTTAGTCGTGCTGCGAAGTCTGCTTCATCTATGATGTTGTGTGTTACTGGTCTCATGAATTCACCAGGTAACCGGAGTGGCTCGCCGTACACTAATTCAGCTGAAGAGGCTTGTAGATCATCCTTCCAGGCGCTCCTCATACCCAGGAGAACAAGAGGAAGTACCTCTGACCATTGCCCGTTGTTGTGGCACATTATGGCGGCTTTCAGCTGTCTGTGCATTCTCTCCACTAAGCCGTTGCACTGAGGGTGATACGCTGTCGTGGGGCAATGGTAGGCGCCTATGATCGACGAGATGCTCTGGAACAGCTGCGAGTCAAATTGTTTCCCTCGGTCAGTGGTTATTTTCTCTGGACATCCGAAGCGAGCGACCCAGCCAGAAATGAAAGCACTAGCGCAGGTCTCCGCTGTGATGTCTGCTAGAGGGTAGGCTTCTGGCCATCGAGTATACCTATCTACAGCTGTAAGGCAGTACCTGAAACCAGAAGAAAGTTACATAGGGCCTATTATGTCAAGGTGGACGTGGGAAAAACGGTTGGAAGGAACAGGGAATGGGGAAAGAGGAGAGTGGGTATGGCGGGTAACTTTGTTGCGTTGGCAATCAGTGCATTGTTGAGCCCATTTTCTGCAGTCACGACGAATCTTAGGCCACACAAATCGTTCTGACACTAGTTTGACTGTAGCGTTGGGGCCTGGATGACTGAGATTGTGTAGATTGTTGAAGATTGCTTTTCGGAAAGTTGGTGTGATGAATGGCCTTGAACGTGAAGTAGACTGGTCACAGTTAATGTAGGCATCCATAGTTTTCACTTTTTCTAATTGTAAAGCCGTTTTGTTTTGTAGCAAACTCTGTAACTCTTGATCGGTTTCCTGTTCGTTTTCCAGTTCTTTATAGTTGATGGTAGTGTCGATGCTCTCCAGTCGTGAAAAGGCGTCGGCGACTACGTTGTCATTTCCTGATATATGGTTAATGTCAGTAGTAAATTGACTAATAAAATCGAGATAGCGGTGTTGACGAGGTGAGCAGTTGTCTCTTCTTGTTGTGAAGGCGAATGTGATGGGTTTATGATCGGTGAACACTTTAAATGTTCTCGCTTCGACCATATACCTAAAGTATTTTATTCCTTCATGTATTGCGAGCAGTTCACGGTCGTATGTGCTATGTTTCATCTGAGCAGGAGATAACTTGCGTGAAAAGAATCCTAGTGGTTGCCAGCTGTCATTTTTTTGTTGTTGTAAGACAGCTCCGATTGCCACATCTGAAGCGTCGGTAAAAAGTGCTAGCTCAGCTTGTTCATCAGGATGCGAGATGAGAGTAGCTTCTAGTAAGTTATTTTTGCATGCGTCGAATGCCTTTTGCATTTCAGGTGTTATGGTGATGGGCGTTGATCCTTTGATTTTTGGGCCACTTAAAGCTTGATTGAGAGGCCCTTGGATTTGTGCGGCGCCAGGCAGAAATTTTCTGTAAAAGTTGATCATCCCTAGAAATCTTCGCAACTCTTTAGCATTTTTAGGGAGGGGGTATTCCTGGATCGCTTTTACTTTTTCTGGGAGGGGACGTATACCAGCTGCAGATACTTGATAACCCAAAAAGGTAACTTCACTAATACCTAAGACGCATTTGTTGGTGTTAATTACAACTCCATATTTTTTTAATTGGTTGAATAATTTTGTTAGGTGTCCAATGTGGTCTGTTTCCCCTTTCGAAAACACGACGATATCGTCAAGGTATCCGAACGTAAAGTCTAATCCTTGAAGGACTTCATCTAAAAATCTCTGAAACGTCTGAGCAGCGTTTCTCAAACCGAAGGTCATTGCAGTAAATTCAAAAAGTCCGAATGGAGTTGTGATTGCTGTTTTCTTAATATCGTCTTTAAATACCGGTATCTGATTAAATGCTTTAACGAGGTCAATTTTTGAAAATATAGTTGATCCTAACAGCTGGTATGCGAAGTCGTGGATATGCCTCACTGGATACCGATCAGGTATTGTTCGTGCGTTTAATTGTCTATAATCGCCACATGGCCTCCAGCCGTCGTCTTTTTTAGGCACGAGATGTAATGGAGACGACCAAGAACTTTCAGAGCGACGAGCTGTTCCATTTTGTAGCATTTCTTCAAATTCATTTTTCGCGATTTTCAGACGGTCCGGTGCCAATCGACGCGGTCTTGATGTTACCGGTGGGCCAGACGTCGTTCTTATGTGGTGCTTTGTATTGTGAATTGGCACATTTTGTGATCCAGCTGGTCTTGTTATTTCCGGATAACATCGTAATAAATCGAGATAAGTTGAATGACCTGTAAACATTTTTAATGACAACATTTCGTGTGTTGTTCCATGAGTTGAAGGCGCGCCGGCGGTCATGTTTGTTATTGAGTCGATCAATTTCTGTTGCCTGCAGTCGACTAATAAGTTATAGAAACTTAAAAAATCTACACCTATGATTGGCCTTGAAACATCAGCAATAATAAACTTCCATGTAAATTCACGACGTAATCCGAGGTTAAGATTTAGTTGATACGTACCGTATGTAGGTATCGGCGTGCCATTTGCAGCGATAAGTTCATAGTTAGCTTTTTTCTTACATTTTAGCTGATTGCGTAAATACGATTTAGGGTAGGCACACACGTCTGAACCTGTGTCAACAAGAAACTGGATGCTAGTACGTTTATCTGTGATAAATAGGCGGCCTTTACACGTAGAGCAGTCGTCAGCCGCCATTACTGACTGCTTTTGCAGTTTTCCGGCTTGAAATCACACGGCTGAACACATTTGGTAGACTTCTCACCAAACTTATAATGGTACCAACATGTTGGATAATTTTTATTACGTGACTGAGATCGGTTTTGGCGGGATTTCGAGCGATCTTCACGTCTACTTGATCGGCCTGGGCGGGAAAGGTCATTGACCTCCTGCGTAAGTGTTTGAACTTGCTTCATTAGCTCAGTCATTTGTTTACACATAGTATCCATTTCACTCACCCCATGTGTTGATGTTGCCGCAACTTGATGATCTCTCGGCACGACATCATGTATTCTGTCGGCGAGATCAGCTAACGCATCGAGACGCGCGGATGCCTGAGACGCGATTATGGACTGTATGTTACTTGGCAGGCGGCTCGACCATATTGTCCTTAAAAACTCCTCAGGTACTTTAGGACCAGCGAGGTGCTGCAGGTGTCGAAGGAACTGCGACGGCTTCCTGTCGCCAAGCTCTTCATGTGTCAGCAGTTGGTGCACTTTTTTCTCGCGGGATTCTGAGAGTCGCTTTATGAGCTCCGTCTTCAATTTTTCGTATTTACCGGTCGCTGGTGGGTTCACGATGATATCTTCGACCTCTGTTGCATACCGCGGGTCGAGATGATTGATTACATAAAAGAATTTGGTTGTGTCCACCGTAATATTAGATATCGCGAACTGGCCTTCTATTTGTGCGAACCAAATAGCAGGCTTTTCCGGCCAAAATGGCGGAACGCGCACGCCTACTCGAAACACATCTTGAGATTCAGTCTTTTTTTCACCTTTTTGTTCTACTTCCACCTGCTCGGTATCACTCATTTTGTCCGTCACTAAAGTTATTTTTCACTAACTATAGGTTTATGAGTCCGCGTATTTTGCACTAGAAACGTGTTAACTTCTTGGGGTCACCACTGTAGAGTCTGTGTGTGTTAGGTATAGTGTCTGTTATATATTATTTGGATGTTTAGGGCACTCTCCAGAATAAACACAGCTCTAACGATATTAAGTTTATTACTTATTACAAAACGATACAAGGTTATTAACATTAATGCACGAGCGAGTCAATAATCCTGCCTACTTCATACGTTGTTTTGCGCGGACTGGCGAGGGCGACCGAGGGGCGCACCAAGAGCGCGGGGAGCGGGTGCGTCGAGGCGCTACGCGCTCGTCGCGCGGTTCGTCGAACTTCGTTCTTCTTCGGAGATATTTGTTGGCAAGACGGCCGAACTGTAGGTATAGCCTACAGATACACAGCAACACACTTTAAACTTATAACACCCCTCTTTTTTCGTCGGGGGTTAAAATAGTAGATTATTAACCAAGGGGATAAAGCAGTGTCTTCTGTCGCGGGTGACGTTTTAAATCGCGAGCGTAACGAAGGACCCGAGGTTTACTCCCGAGCGTAGCGAGGGTGTTAAAAACTTAAATCACGAGCGAAGCGAGGGATTTAAGACGAGTCCTGAGTGTAGCGAGGGATTTAAGTTCACCCAAGACTAAGACAACTTTATCACCGAGGAAAATACTCTACTTTTCGTACCATTTGCGAAAAAATTAACACAATAATACTATGAGATAAGCATTTATTAAAAATAATGACAATTAAAAGTAAAATAAACTTAACGTTTATGTATTAAAAGAAAACAAAAAAAAAATCGGCAAATTCCTAGACTAATATTTTTTTGTCGGAAAAGCAAAGGCATCAAGCTCATACGGCCTCGTTGGTTTTCGTAATTTTATTTAATAATCTTATCTGCATAATAAATGCGTATTCCTTTTTCAAAAAGATGGCTTTATATACCAGTATAAATTTCGGTAAGTATTCCAAATTTAAATCAAATTCTCCCCCTAGAGGATGAATGAAATACAGTACAATTTTCTTTCCCTGTTTTTAACAGATTAAAAATGACTATTGTTATGTTCGCTTTTTGTGGCATAGAATGTCACTTTTTTGAGCAAGTGGTACGAAAATACGTTTATGCAGCCACATAATAGGATTAACTTTTCTCTCTCTAATCAACAGTGATTGGATAATCGGGCGCTTCGTTACCTCAACTTACACATTTGTTCCCAAGAAATAATAAAACCTTGCTAAAAAAACTCTAGATAATGATTTTTTGTTGATCAATCTGAAATTAGTTATACGATAAGTGAGTAATAATTATTTATAAATTCAGTATAGGTATCACTAGCCAAATCCAAAGGATAAAGGAGATGTCTAACAAAATGTTGAAATGTTATTTTTGCTTGTTCCTATTATTTTTTAATAGACTAACCCTCAGTTTCCCAGCTCAAAATTATCTGAGAATTAATGTGACAAATTGTCAAGCACGCGTTATCTGCTGTGATTGGTTGAATGAATTTTCAACAGCCAATGAAAGCGATAAGGCCGCCCATTGTATATTTTTTTTTAGTTTTAAGTTTCAATTGTTCCATTATTTTCTGGTGTACAATAAAGTGTATATAAATAAATAAATAATAATAACTCGTGCTTGACAATTTGTCACATTAATTCTCCGTTAATTTTGAGCTGGGAAACTGAGGGTTAAATATATTCTGAACACGGTCTTCTTCATTTGATTCTTTCTAATCAGGAGCAAGAAGAAAGATGTCCACTGCTGAACATCAGCCATAAATAAATAAAATAAGCCGCCTGCCTCAAGTGTTGATCACCTGACCGGTCCCATGTGTCCCGCATCCACCGGATGCCCGCAATTTAAGCGTTATTAATTGAAAGTAACATTGTTACAACGGGTTCTATGAAACTGTGTATTTAATCTTGAAGGTAACATTTATGGCAATCTAAGAACTCTAAATCCGGGATTCATCAAGGCATGTCCATAGAGTTTTTTCATGAAGTGAAGTTTAAGTAAATAAGTGCCCAATTATCTGATCTCTGCTAATCATTGTAAGCGCTCGGTGCTTCACAAGGAGCTAAAATATAGTTTATTTTTTATACCAAGATACCGATATTGGATCACTCAGTATCGGAATTAAAAATTGTAAATTTCGTTCCGAGATTCCGATATTATGAGATTCCGATATTCATGCCCTATGGCAGAGCCAGTGTTCTTTGTTTTACTAGAAATAGAGCACTGTCCGTCCATCGCGCGTCGTGGACGTTGACTGTATGCGGATGGCCGGTTGTGATACAATATTTAGATTTTATAAATATTTGTTAAGGTTTTAAATATTTTCATTATGTGTGATAGTTTTATACCATTTTACAATGTTCTTTTCCAGAATTTCATTATATTCTTATGAGAAATAACAATCAATTAGCGTTTTTTTTTTTGCAATGGTTTAGATTACAGGTGGAAACTATTTCGCGAACTTTTGGACTCCTATATAGAAATAGATTAAGTTACCCTACCCGAGGAGGATAGGTAACTTTATCCTAAAGAGAACCTAAACTAAACTCATAACTCTATAGATAAATATATGAATAAATCTACTGTTCTATATATGTACATAACACCAATATCGCAGAAAAACGAAAATAGCAAGCCAAGATATTGAATTTTTACAATGGTACTCATTTACCACAGTTATTTATGAACCTTTTTCTGGATTATAGCTGGCCATATTGTTCTTGTAATGACAATTTTCTTGATGATTTTGACTGACACTACCACTACTACTCGCTAGAGTAAATTTTTTTCTATGGACACTACCACTTCCATTTATATCGCATGACGTCTTAGTTTTGTATCGTAACACAGATCAAAATTTTATTAGACTTATTTGTTGTTATCCATTGTTTTTGAATTGTAATTTTAGTGTAGGTATATAATAATGGCACAAGAAAGTGATATGAGATCGGTGAGCTTGTTGTCTGTGAAGTCTGAGGACAGCGCGACTGCGGCGGCGCGGGCTCGCTGGCGAAACGCCGCGCTGCACGAACGCTGTTCCATGACCGATATGACCAAGATGAAGGAAGCGTTCACAGAAGCATACAACAAAAAGATGACACAACTGCAGTTCAGAGCTGTTCTGAAGAGTTTACTGGATGTGGACTACGACGATGAAAATTTCAATATACTTTTTATGAAAGTAGGTGTCTATACAGGTGTGTAGATTGATAAAGATATCCATAAAGATCGGGTTGTAATGAAACGACGTAGAGTCGCGTTCATTATCGACCAATGTAACTCAAATCCCAGAAGAGACGTTATCAGGGTACAAACAAATGTGATGTCACTTCAGGATGATCGCCGGCGATTTCATACCTGTTTTATAGTTCATTCTTAGGCTGTTGATACTCACTGTTAAACAAAATGTTGGCTCGTACTCGATCAGGTGAACACTAGCCGCACTGGCGAGGTGGACTGGGAGGAGGTGGTGTCCCACCTGATCCTGGGCTACTTCGGCAATGATGCAGAGAACCAGCGTGAGTCCTTGCAGCCAGCCATCATGGGCCTGCCAGTCGTCATACGCTCACAGCACAGGCATCCAATATCCAGGATAACGTTTAGCCCGGATGTCGATAAGGTTTTTAATTTGAAACCAGTAGTTTTCTAGCGGACTTTTAATATAGCTTACCTTCCCTTTTGTTAATAATAATAATAAAGCCATTTAATTCCATACCCCTTAAATTTTACATTTCAAATGTTGTTGGTATTTTTTTATAGATTTGCTTAATATCTAGTGTTAGTTAAAGTTAAAGTAATTAAATTAAATCTATTTACTATAGGATATTGACCCCATTTTGGGTATAGGCCTCCCCCAACCTTTTCCACCTATCTCTATCCTTGCTCTGGTCGATCCAATCTCTCCCCACCGCCTGCACGATGTCGTCTGCCCATCGCTGCTTTGGTCTGCCGGTTTTCCTCTTGCCTGATGGTCCTTTCCACTTGGTGGTCTCTATTGTCCACCTTCTATCTGTGCAACGTGCGATGTGACCAGCCCATTGCCACTTTATTGTAAGTGCTTGTCTCAGTGCATCCGTAATTTTTGTTTTCTGCCTTATCTCCACGCTTCGCACTTTATGTATTTTCCTGATCCGTAGTATGCTTCTTTCCATTGCTTAACAAAAGGGATCCGGGAGGGATACTACGGATCCCTTTTGTTAGCGGGTGGAAATCCTCATGGACGTCCTTCACCCCTTGGTGGGCGGAAGGGACTGTCAGACTTACGGACAAAACCACACTGTGTTCTGCAACAACCTTTGGCTGGGCTGTACTTGCGCAGTTCATTACCTTCCTAGGGATTTATCCTGGGTAGAAAAATTATAATTTTATTTAGTTAGTCCGTCAGTGAGATTATCAAATAATATTGGACACGAATTGTTTGCTTTACTAAATCAATAAAAATTGGCAAAGATAAAATGCATCAACGTTTGGGTGTGCGGGCTTGTGGCGTCACTATGTCAGTATAATATCAGGCGTATCTTTTATTGAGCCAATTCCACCCGGCTCCTTTTTTCCGTGGTGTGACCGTTCCGATAACGGACCATCTAGAGCTTCTTGGCGTTACGTTGATATAGACCCTCAATTTTGTTCCATTTATTGAGGCAAAAATTTCAAATTGTTAGGTCCACCCGTTCCTGAAAGATAGGTGGTGATGGTGACACACGGACAGACAGACGGACAAGAGAGTGATCTTATAAGGGTTCCTTTTTTTACATTTTGAGGTACGGAACTTTAAAAACACTAACGGCTTGACGTCACACGATATTTCAACGCATTATATCGTCGTAACTTTATGTTTATTCACATAATGGTCACCCATCCACGGACCGACCTCGTCAAGCGTTGCTTAACCTTGATGATCGACCAGTGCGGCTTTTATTATTTAGTCATGAGCTCCTCTTACGTGTCAAAATAGAAATACGTATCCAATATTTGTTAATAATCTACCTGACGGATAAGAAACTAATTTTCAGTTAACATCCCCCGTCAACCTGTTCGTAAACGGTCGCAGTAATTCTTGCTTGCAGTTCATCGCGGGCCTGTATCTGACAGACTACCCAAATCTATTCCCCAATCTAGGTATAACGACCGGAGATCATTATGGAAACGGCGATGATTCAAAAAGTAGTATTCTGTTGTAAAATAGTATTACATATAGTTGTGCTTATGACCTTCCTACTATGACACAGAATCGCACGACGGACCCGATGCAAGGCACGTACATAACGGCGAGTCGTGACGGCATGATCAACTGGTGGTCGCTCGACATGAAGCTGCTGAGGACTGCTTTCTCCTCCAGCCGTTGGTACAATTTTTATTGTTACGAGCTGGGGTTCAGGGATTGATTAATTACAATAGCAGACTTTAATTAAACACTCTTTATTAATTACTGAAACACGTTTCTTAAACTATTTTCTTACTTCGCACTATTTTCGCTTCTTGATCGCTCAGTGTCGCTTCCAAATCAAATCTGTCCCACGACGAACCCGACCGTCCCTTATATAGCACGGAAGATTATTCTGGAACGTTCCATACTGTTCAAGATACGTTGAGAACTTTCCAGGATATTCGCATTTCGATCCCATTGTTCCCGAAGCGACGAGAAACTTCCAGAATGTTCGGCACGGGCGAACATTCTGGAAAGTTCAATTAAGTACGAGCTTTCGAGAAGATTTATTCATTCATTCTTCAACAAATTTACAATTGTGTCGAACAGTGGTTTTAACAACAGATATGACACAACAATTAAACAATCATCATAAAGCCAGGAGAAAACAAACACCACATTCCACATTGGTCCCAACATTATTAGTCTTAATATAGTAAAAATTAAACGCAACAATCCAACCCAACATCAATTCAAAATCAATGTAAATTCATTTCAAGAAATCTATGTCAATAAAATTAATTAAGATGTAACGTCATGATAGAATGCTGGATATATTACTCTAAAGTCACTAAAATATCATCACATATTAGTTCAAACTACTTTAATCTTTGAGAAATTCTTCTATGCTGTAATAACATTTCTTCAACAACAATGACTTTAATTTTCTCTTGAATTCATTTGGATTCATAGAGTTTATAAATTGTACAGGCAAATGTATTGTACATATTCATTGATTACACTATGTTTAACGACATTAAGTTTAGCCTGTATGAAGTTAGGTAGATCCCTTCTTCGCGTTTTTATTCTGTTATGTCTCTGTTCTTCTGTCTCAAACTTATGGATATTTTGAAAAAAAATACTAAGCAGGACCAGAATATAGCGGCATGCTACTGTGAGAATGTGCAGTTTCTTAAAACTGATCTCTACAAGATTCCGTTTTTCAATGCGAAGCATAGTTCTCAAGGCTCTTTTCTACATAACTAATGATAAATGATAAAACCATTCAGATGGTGAGCAAAGGTTAATTAATTCATCTCTACGGGCTTGCTGTGCTCTCAGGAGTCTGAGAGCACAGCAAGCCCTACTCATAGTGTTAGCGACCACAACCAATTCCTTCTTCCAATTTAAAACTGCATCTATTTGTACCCCTATAAATTTTAAATTGTCTACACTACAATATCTACTTTATTCCCTAATAAATGTACTTGACAGTGTCGTTCATTCATGGTTGATGAAATAATAAAAATTGCGTCTTTTTTAATTTTGTTTGAGATCATTCATAGTGAACCACTTCTCAAGAGGACATAGGATAAAATTAATCTTCTTTTCTTAATTTGCTGTATTGTCGCTAGATATAATAGCGCTCGTGTCATCGGCAAAAACTATAAGTTTAGTATCATCTGAAATACTTGTTTGGTAAGCTATTATCAGATCATTTATAAATATTATAAAGAAGATAGGGCCTAGAACTGATCCGGCACGCGGCCATATCTCCTACACATATTAAAGATCGGCACAACAGGCTTGCTACCACCCCGTCACCGCCCTTCAGCATTTCAACAGATACTCGGTCATACCCTGCAGCTTTACCAATCTTCATCCCACTCAGTGCTTTTATAATCTCATCCATTCCTATTTCATTCTCATGCTTTTGCTCTTCGTCCGAGTTTGGGACTTGACAACTTGCCTCTACCCAGTTACCCACTCCTTGCACACTATCCTGACAACTAAATAAACTTTCAAAATATCCCTTCCAGCGTTCCAAGACCTTACATTCTTCACTCAGTAAGCACCCATCTTCTGCTCTTATTCCATTCATGCTCGATGTTTTTGTCACTCCGCGAGCCAATCTTACCTGTTTCCAGAACAGCTTAACATTGGCCCTGAAGTTATCGGAGAACTTCCTGTTATGTTTTTCTTACTTTTCATCCTTCTTCATTTTTACTACCTCTTTGACTTTCGCTTTCATTTGCTTGTACGTTACTTTCACTCTTGCCAGATCATCCGTCACGTTTGTTGCCTCATTCATTCTATTTTGGGCCTTACAGGCTAACACATTAAGCCAAGCCTCTTTCTTCTTCTTCACCACCTCTTTTACTTCATCATCTACCCAAGTATCATTCGTACTACTACCACGTTTCCTCTTCGCTATACCACATAACTTTGCGGCTACGTTCACCATACTACTTTTCACTATTTCCCACACATCCTCTAAACTGGAATCATTCATACCATCAAATATCTTATCCGTCTTCTGTTTTACTTGCCTCTTATATTCCTCCTTTACTTTTAGTTCTTGTAATCTTTCTACTTTTATTCTTTCTAACGCGGTCACAGGAACTTGAACTCGATGACGCCAATGCTTGAACAGACCAGCCACCCGACACATAACCAGATAGTGATCAGTCCCCACATTAGCACCCCGATAGGTTCTTGTATCTGCAACTTTGCTCTTCAATCTTTCATCTACAATAACAAAATCAATCATACTTCTACTGTCTTGCCTTTCCCACGTATACCTATGGATCTTTCTATGATCAAACATAGTGTTCATTACACACAGGCCCTTCTCTACACATACTTCTAGTAAATTTCTCCCATTCTCATTCACTCTATTGTCCCCGAATGCCCCTAATACTCTTTCGAACCCATTCCTCTTCACACCAACCCAACTATTAAAGTCGCCGAGCATAACAATCTTCTCGTTAGACCTACATTCATTCACTATATCTCCTAGACTTCCCCAGAATTCTTCTCTCTCAGAAAGTGAGCATCCCATATCGGGTGCATACACGCACAAAATAAAAATAGGGTGTAGGCCCACCTTAATTCTCACCCAAAGAATCCTAGGGCTCACACAAGCGTAATCTTTTACACAGCTCATCATCCGCTCTGAGAGGATAATCCCCACACCCTGACAGGCCCTCTGTGTATCCTGAACACCAGACCAGATAGCGGTCAGGGACCCGTGTTTAGACATATCCACTCCCTTTCTTTTTGTCTCATTCACACATAACACATCTATCCTTTTGTCCTTCACTATTTCACATACTTCTTCCATCTTATCTATCATCCCTCCCTGCACATTCAGCGTAGCTAAGCGACACTCCGCAGCTCGCTTTTCGCCCCATGAGAACAATTGACGTGGTGTGTGGCGAGCATCACCGCCGTCGCCGAGTAAATTATTTAGCCTCATTTTGTTCCCACGAATAGCAAGGGAAACTATGTCCACGCTCTACAGAGCCCCGCTTGTAGAGGTAAGGCTGGATAGTGCTTGGGGGCGCCCGGTCCCAGACAGCAGGCACGCTCGCGACTTAGGCTCTCCCCTAGCCATGCAGCTCTCGGCACGGCGACCTTAGCTTGGGGGTGAGATGTTCGCACCGCACAGAAGGAAACAGAAGTGTCCTCTGGCATTTATTCCCTTAGTCGCCTTTTACGACACCCACGGGATGAGATGGGGTGGTGTAATTCTACGGCCCAGACACCACACGGGGCAATTATTCAATTAAATTACTATTATTATAAATTTATTCAATTTAAATACCATTATTATACAGTTCAATTCAATAATTATATTTCTTTCTTGATTGTTCTTTATTTATTTATTAAGGACCTCTCTGTAGAGTATAGGCCTCCTCCAGTAGTTCTGTTTAGATGCGCTTTAAATATTTTTACGATATAAATACTCAGAGATGATGTTGTGCATGGCACTCTATCTATCTCGTCATCATATTTTATGTAGTAAGGTGTGATACCAGGTTGTAACTGGTCGATTTTACTGCATTCTTGGTCTTCTCCTGCTTGGTGTGCTTAGTAGTGAACAACTTTACTCTAGGTGGTCGCTACTAAGAAAAAGTAAAAAAGAACAACCGAAGCAGTCGCTCTTTTGCAAAAACATGGTCCAACTATTGCTGCGCACATTATGGAACTTCTTGAATGATACTATGTTTATTTTCAATCAAGCCAGTATGTTGTGGAATGTGGAGTGCAGATTAACAAACTAGTCCTGATACTATAAGTCGGTATGATCGTGTCATAATTTCCGCAGCCCACCTGAAGGTGCGCACCACTTGGGTGACGGACATGGTGTGCATGCCGGACGTGAACATCATCGTCACCAGTTCCACGGAGCGCGATCTGCGCTTCTACGACTGCACCGCCAAGACCTTCACATTGAAGATCGTCATCACCAGCTGGGAGTTTATGGCAAGCAAAAGCGTTGTTTTGATAGTCTTCGGGGTTATGTGCTTTCTACTTAGTGGGTTAATTAATGAAACCATTGAAATGCCATTGTTTACACGAGGACTCATCTGCTTGGTCCAAGTAACTGTTACGTCACTCTGATGTTCGACTAGCTATGGGCGCACGAGGCGGACGCGGGGCGCCGCGCAGCTAGGTAGGAATGGGATCGCATTCGACTAGCTATTAGCGCACGAGGTGGACGCGGGGCGCCGCGAAGCTAGGCGGTAATGGGGTCGCATTCGACTAGCTATTAGCGCACGAGGCGGACGCGGGGCGCCGCGCAGCTAGGCGGTAATGGGGTCGCATTCGACTAGCTATTAGCGCACGAGGCGGACGCGGGGCGCCGCGCAGCTAGGCGGTAATGGGGTCTCATTCGACTAGCTATTGGCGCACGAGGCGGACGCGGAGCGCCGTGCAGCTAGGCGGGAATGGGGTCGCATTCGACTAGCTATTAGCGCACGAGGCGGACGCGGGGCGCCGCGCAGCTTGGCGGGAATGGGGTCATTCGACTAGCTTTTAGCGCACGAGGCGGACGCGGGGCGCCGCGCAGCTAGGCGGGAATGGGGTCATTCGACTAGCTATTAGCACACGAGGCGGACGAGGGGCGCCGCGCAGCTAGGCGGGAATGGGGTCATTCGACTAGCTATTAGCACACGAGGCGGACGCGGGGCGCCGCGCAGCTAGGCGGGAATGGGGTCATTCGACTAGCTATTAGCACACGAGGCGGACGAGGGGCGCCACGCAGCTAGGCGGGAATGGGGTCATTCGACTAGCTATTAGCGCACGAGGCGGACGCGGGGCGCCGCGCAGCTTGGCGGGAATGGGGTCATTCGACTAGCTATTAGCACACGAGGCGGACGCGGGGCGCTGCGCAGCTTGGCGGGAATGGGGTCATTCGACTAGCTATTAGCGCACGAGGCGGACGCGGGGCGCTGCGCAGCTAGGCGGGAATGGGGTCATTCGACTAGCTATTAGCGCACGAGGCGGACGCGGGGCGCCGCGCAGCTTGGCGGGAATGGGGTCATTCGACTAGCTATTAGCACACGAGGCGGACGCGGGGCGCTGCGCAGCTTGGCGGGAATGGGGTCATTCGACTAGCTATTAGCGCACGAGGCGGACGCGGGGCGCCGCGCAGCTAGGCGGGAATGGGGTCATTCGACTAGCTATTAGCACACGAGGCGGACGCGGGGCGCTGCGCAGCTTGGCGGGAATGGGGTCGCATTTGACTAGCTATTAGCGCACGAGACGGACGCGGGGCGCTGCGCAGCTTGGCGGGAATGGGGTCATTCGACTAGCTATTAGCGCACGAGGCGGACGCGGGGCGCTGCGCAGCTTGGCGGGAATGGGGTCGCATTTGACTAGCTATTAGCGCACGAGGCGGACGTGGGGCGCTGCGCAGCTTGGCGGGAATGGGGTCGCATTTGACTAGCTATTAGCGCACGAGGCGGACTCGGGGCGCCACGCAGCTAGGCGGGAATGGGGTCGCATTCCGGTGAGGTGCACAGTTATTTTGACCGAGTAGTATGCTCTATTTTATAGCTAGTCAGTTTCACAGATTTGCACGATGTACTACCACTTCGGAAAAGAACTGACGGAACAGTGCATGCTGATCTGTGGCGACGTTGGGGGCAATATACGACTGCTGCTGTTCTCTCCGGTGCTGCGCGGGCCCTTCCAGAACGAGCCTGGCCGCGCCACGCAATCGCTACGACATATAGATCTGCAGAAAAAGGTTATCAGTTTATAAGCTAAAATAAGATAAGGGAGCCCCACTTTAGTATATTATGATACAAGCGAGCTAAGTTGCTCATTGCACACACGAGGCTGTGCGTTGCAGCCCGAGGCGTAGGCGAGGGCGTAATTCAGCCGAGCGTGCGAGCTGTATATGGATTTTCAGCGGCATAAAACCTCTTTGTTGTTACCCGGTCAAATTGAAAATGCTCTGTTTACTCGCATATAACTTGCAGAAAGGTACTAATTTAACTTTGTAGGGAGAATTCTATTACGCACTAGTGTGTAATGTTATTACGCACGAGTGTGTTATAGCTCGGTTTATGGCCCTAAAAGCGATGTAATGAGACTTACTTTACAAGCATGTGTGTTGAAAAATATTTATTTTATTCGGTTTTTAGTATTTTTTGTTATTGCGGCAACAGAAATACATCATCTGTGAAAATTTCAACTGTCTAGCTGTAACGGTTCATGAGATATAGCCTGGTGACAGACGGACAGACAGACGGATCGTCGAGTCTTAGTAATAGGGTCCCGTTTTTACACTTTGGGTACGGAACCCTAAAAAGATTGGGCACATTTTTGTCAATGATTCTCTTCGCTGTACTAGATTGACCAGCTCTCCTCCTGCGTACCCTCACACTAAACAATTCTCTTACTTTCAAAGCCTCAACTGCTACCGAAGATGCAACTCGTGGATATGCAGCACATGCATGCGGAGTGGGTGCGGCAGGTGTCGTACTACAAGTCCTTGAGCTGCGTGGTCTCCTGCTCCACGTGCTACGACTCCCTGCTGATACACGACGTGCATGGCTCCAATAGACATAGCATGTTCAGAGTTGAAAAGGTGAGTTTTTGGGTCACTTATAGTATTGTTACAAGATAGGGCAACGCTATCTAGTGACAAGAGGAAGAACTAGTAGTAACTTGTAGCGCCATCTAGTATCGAATAGCGGAACTAATCTTCTCGAAAGCTCGTGTCGAATGGAATTTTCCAGAATGTTCGGCTCGAACATTCTGGAAGTTTGTCGTTGATTCGGGAGCAATGCGTTCGAAATTCGATTGTTTTTGCAGATTCTCGAAGTATCTAGAACACTATGGAACGTTCTAGAAATATCTTCCGTGCTATTTAAAGGGCGGTCGAGTTTGTCGTGAGACAGTTTCGATTGAGAAGTGATGCAGAGCGGTGGATAAAAAAAAGTAGTGCGAAGTAATAGAAATTTTTAAGAAGTGTTTTTGTAGTAAAGTGTGATAAATTGACGTCTGCTGTTTAAATAATTTTTCCCTGAATCCCAGCTCATAACAAATTGGTGTCAGGCAGAAGTGCGGGATATTTTATGCCAGTGCTTCCAAAGGATGAAACTGAGGGGATGCGCATCAGGAGTCAGCGCCGAGATGATAGCGGTAAGGATGGTCCAGCAACATCAGACCCGCATTGTCGAGAAGACATTACGGGGGCTCAAGTCTGGAGATGGGACTGTGGCAGCTGTGGTAGTGGCGCCATCGCCACGAGGTTTTTAAGTGGCACCATTCAATGGCTCTTCGTCATGGTCCGCCTTAAAGATTCAGATTGAGGCCGTGATGAAATCAATTGGGTGGACCAACGAACAGGCTTTTAATGCTTTAATCTTGGGCCTTCGCGACCAGGCCTTGACTTGCACTTGGACACGACGTCACCTTTGAGAAGCTTCTGGAAGCATTAGAAGCTAGATACCGCGACGGGCACGTGGAATATGTGTTTCGGGCCCAGCTAAAAAACCGATCGCAACGGGTTGGCGAAACTCTTCAGCAGTGGACTCTGGAGGTGGAAAAGCTGGTCTGGAAGGCTTACCAGTCGTCACCTGTGCTGATCAACGGGAACCTCATACAGGCGTTCACGGATAGGATCCGCTAACTGGAGGTTAGGTCGGTCGTAAGGCTAGGTCATTTCAAGGATCACAAGGACGCTCTAGCCCACACTTTGGTGTTGGAGCCAGTTCGACGGGACGATCGAACTAACCGAATCAGGGAGGTTGCTACTTCATCTCGATGCTATGGCTGTGGAGAGAGAGGCCACATCCGATTGAGCTGCCCGAAGTAAAGGCTCACTTGACGTCCCTGCTGGGCAACAGCATCAGGGAAAGGAGTAGATGCCAGGACTAAGAGGCGGGTTTTGGCTGGTGATCAAAGAGGCCCAAGGATCTTGAGCTCGCAATCCTGTGACGGGAACAGCCTGATCATCGAGGGCGAAATTAACAGAACACCATGCAAGCTGACATTGGATACTGGGGCTTCTCGGACAGTGGTCAGTTTCCAACTAGCAAGATGGTTTCATGGGGACTTAACCGGGAACCATGAAGGTGTACATCTGAGAATAGCCACCGGTCAGCGCATAACCGTCCGAGGAAAGAAGAATTTAGACATAAAGTTAGGTAACAAAATTTATCGCTACAATGTTATCTTGGCCGACATAGTGGACGACTGCATTCTGGATTTGGACTTCATGCGAAAACATCACTGTGAGATGGACGTGTATCAAGGAGCATTAAAGTGTGGCTCAGAGGTGCTTCATGGAAGGTGCCTCTTCGGAAAAGGTGTACTGCCTGGAGAAGGTTATTCTTCTTCCAAGGTTAGAAACAATCATAACAGTTTATCTACCAAGGATTTCTGGTGAGAAAAACCGATGTTTACTTATAGAAAGATTAGATACCGATGCTTCACTGAAGATTGCACGCACCTTGGTGAGGGGTACTGTGTCTCATCGATACGTACACTCAACACAAGTGACAAGGACCTGGTGATCAAGAAAGGCACAATGTTAGGCACTTGTGAAGGAGTGGTTTGGATGCGTAGATGCCACGAACACCCTACCAACCCCAAAGTCCAAAGTGCAAGATTCTACGGGTCATCGCTATTGAAGGAGCCAGAATAACTTGTCGGAAGAAGAAGAGAACAAGGTTGAACTGGTTCGCCAAAGTTTTCTCAACAAATGATGCCGGCATAGGGAAGACTGCGTTAGTTCAACACAGAATAAATACAGAAAATAAGGTACCAATCCACCAGCCACTAAGACGTGCCAGTGGCATGGGAACGTTAAGTTGTTGGTGAAAAAGAAGGACGGCAGCATGCGCTTATGTGTAGACTATCGCCGACTAAACGACATGACGAGGAAGGACAGTCATCCGTTGCTAAGGATCGACGACACGCTCGATACGCTAAAGGGAATCAAGTGCTTTTCTACCTTAGATTTAAAGAGGGGCTACTGGCAGGTTGAGATAGACCCTCGAGATAAGCAAAAGACAGCATTCTCTACAGGCAAAGGATTGTGGCAATTCAATGTCATGCCATTTGGATTGTGTAATGCTTCATCAATCTCTCAAAGGTGGCAACCTTTGAGAGATTGATGGAGCGGGTACTTTCTGGGCTGAATGGTGATGCCTGCCTAGTCTACATGGATGACATTTTTACCATGGGACGGACGTTTGAAGATCACCTTCGCAATCGGGAACGTGTGCTGTCGAAGATACGAAGTGCCAATCTAAAGCTAAGTCCAAAGAAGTGCGCGTTGTTCAGGCGGCAAGTGAACTTTTTAGGACACGTAGTTTCCAAAGAAGGTATTCAAACGGAGCCGGATAAGCTCGTTGCCGTCAAGGATTGGCCTGCAGTTCCGGAGAACAAAACACAAGTTAGGGCATTTTTCGGTTTATGCTCCTGCTATCGGCGGTTTGTGAAGGGCTTTGATGAAATTGCCCGACCTCTTCATAAGCTAATTGAAGACAAGATACAGTTCTGCTGGAATGAGAGCTGTGAGGTCGCATTTCAGAGCGCGAAGGAACATCCGTGCAATGCACGTACCCTAGGCTATCCTGACAATGAACATGAATTCATAGTTGACACAGATGGCAGCAATACTGGAATCGGTGGGGTGTGTGCGTCTCAACGAATAGGAGATCATGAAGTTGTAATTGCGTACTTCAGCAAAGCCTAATTCAAACCTAAAAGGAGCTACTGTGTCACTCGAAGGGAATTTCCAGCAGTAGTAAAAACATTGCAGCATTTCAGTAAATATTGGTAGGAGCGAAAATTTCTCCTGCGAACGAACTACGCTGCACTGAAATGGCTACTACAGTTTAAGAACCCAGAAGGACAGGTATCAACTGTAGCAATATGGATTGAGCTACTGCAAAAGTTTGATTTTGTAATTCAACATCGTAACGGAACGTCGCATGGTAATGCAGAACTGTATCAAGAAGCCTCTACCCTTGGAAAGGAAGAAAACTACGATTGCCTGCAGATCTAATTACCAGTATCCCACATGAGTCTTAACGCAGTGTAACAGATTATGCGAGTGAAGTACGGAGTAGTATGAATGATGTATATGAGCACATCAGACAGACAGGTCAGCAGATGTCTGATAGGATGAAGACTCGCTGCGATCGGAAGGCGAACAATAAGGGCTTCGATGAAGGATCTCTGGTATGGTTACATAACCCTGTACGCAGCAAAGGAAAATCGCCTAAATTGAAAGCAAAATGGGATGGACGATATCACATAGTTACCAAGATTACGTCACCTACCGAATTCAAAAGGGACCGAAAAATAAAATAAGTTAAAGAATAAATGTGTGTGTGTGAGAATAGTGCGACGTAATATAATTGTTAAACAAGTGTTTCTGTAAAAAACCGGCCAAGTGCGAGTTGGACTCGCGCACGAAGGGTTCCGTACCATTATCGCAAAAAACGGCAGAAAAAACACGTTTGTTGTATGGGAGCCCAACTTAAATATTTATTTTATTCTGTTTTTAGTATTTGTTGTTATAGCGGCAACAGAAATACATCATCTGTGAACATTTCAACTGTCTAGCTATCACGGTTCAGGAGATACAGCCTGGTGACAGACAGACAGACAGACAGACAGACAGACGGACCGCGAAGTCTCAGTAATAGGGTCCCGTTTTTACCCTTTGGGTACGGAACCCTAAAAAAGTGTGATTAATTGAAGTCTGCTGTTTAAATAATTTATCCCTGAACCCCAGCTTAGCGTAACAGTATTAACCTTTTTGCCGTAGTGTTTTGTGTCTGTAATGCATAGCCATAAAAACCAAACACAGCAATGTGACTTGTAACCAAAAGAAGACATGGAAGTATACTCCCCCGGGCGATAGGTCTCTGATGTTTTTCCTTAATAATTATTTATTTAGAACTTTTCTTCTTATTATTATTACCTCTTGTTATGGTGAACAATTCAAATAATCATATCCATCTATCGTAGCAAAGGATTCGTTCGCCGTTATCATAGAAGCCATTATTTTTCAGGGTATACAATGCTTTGCGTTTGATGAGGAGAGGCATGTAATGGTGACAGGGGGTCCTGACTGCGTGGTGCGGGTTTGGAACGCCTTCATTCCATCCAAGCCCAGCTTAATATTAATCGGACACCACGCTGGCATCACCTGCATCGTGCTGCAGAACAAAGGACAGACCATCTACTCGTTATCCAGAGACAGAACTATTAAAGTGTGGGATGTGCAAAGCCAAGCGTGTATTCAAGTAAGGGTGTTATTTAGTTTATTAGTCGTTTCCTATTTAACCTGATCATATTTTAAAAACTGGTTTAGTCAATTCTCAAAAAAAAAAAAACTCCATATATATAGTTAAAGATCGCACCTGCCCTTACACTCTGAATATCGAGGTCCCTACATCATTATCATCATCACATCAGCCGAAAAACGTTCACTGCTGGACATAGGTAAAGCAAAGCAAAGCGTATCAATTATGGTGACGTTCGTTATGATCATACCTTCTCATTCCTCATCTGAACTGCTTTCCCATCCGTGTTCTACGGTAGACCTACATCGACATCCCAGCTATAGTGGGCGAGCGCACGCCTATCTCTGCCGTGTACAACCCAGCCACCCGCGAGTTCATCCTGGCCTGCATGAAGATAGCCACCGTGGTGTTGGACGAGCAGCTCAACCCGCTGCACACCGACGGCTTCACTCACTCACGAGCCGTCTCCCAGATCATCTATAATCCGCTGTTCAAGATCATCATCACTTGCGGCATGGATAGTATTATTATCAACTGGAATCCAATTACTGGTACGTGATTCAGATTATTGTTGTTTAGCTTTCGTGATGTTAAGATAAGATATTTAGTTTTGTAAAACATGAGTATACATTAGATTTACATGGTCTTAAAATTACATTTTGTATCTAAGATCTACATGTTTTGCCGTTCAGAGCGTACAAAAAAAAATGTATTTGGTCATATTAACCGTTTGAATTTATATAATTAACAAATAACAATTATTTAACCTACTGTCATGCAGTCAGTTATAAACAATCTATAGAAAACTTTAAAACTAAAAAAATGGTACAGTTTTGAGATTAAGGAAATGACATAATGATAGGCACTAAGTACGTAGTTTAAATATAGTTGTGGGCATTTGTCTAATAGATTTAGGGATTTTATTGTAAATATCTGGTGCTAAAGAGAAAATACTTTTACACATGAGTGCCGTGGTTGATCTTACTCCCCATAATTTATTGTTATCCCGCCGATTGCGGATTGAAACATCTGATAGTTTTTTAAATAGTGTGGGATTGGTTTGTACGAAATTAAACACTTCAAAAATAAACAAACACATCATCGCTTACCATCAGATGAGTATGCTATGATGCATACTCATCTGATCTTATGCTTTTTACCCGACTGCCGAAGGAGGGTAATGTGTTTATCAGTCTATGTATGTATGTATGTATGTTTGTTCCTATGTGGCGTTCCAGAGACCAAACGCGTTGGCCGATTTTGATGATTCATACGTCAATCGATTCGTCTTAACCCTGCGAGTGTCATTGGCTACCTTAAAATTGGACAATAGAAAAATGGCGGATTTTGGGCGCCATATTGTGGGGTCCCAAATTTTTTTTTTCTTCCAAACCCAGTGTGTGGGGTATCAAAATAAAGTGTTTTAAGAGGTGATTTCAAAAATATATAACACTTATATGTTTAAATGTATAAATTCGAATAGTATAAATATTTTTTTAATGTTTGGTGTTGCCAAACGTTGACTAAGAACATAACTTTTGTCTTTTCAAGGTTGACTATTAAATTATTGTTATCTAACCAGTTAACCAATGTATTCAATGTATTATTAATTTCGTTATCATAGGTGTCTTTATTTTTACAATTTTTGTGACCGTGCTATCATCGGTAAAGAGTGACACTGGTTTTTCTTTACTTTTGGGAGGTCATTTATATATATTATAAATAACAATGGACCTAATACACTTCCTTGTGGGACTCCATATTTAACTATTTATTTCTTTGATGAATACGTTTCTTCTTTTTGAGTTTGAATGTTTACTTTATAAATGTATGTATATTTTTGCCGGGTTTTTTAGATACGACTCTATGAGATTTAGTATGTTGCCTCGAATTCCATACGCTTCTAGTTTACGAAGGAGAATATCATGGACAACATAACCGAAAGCCTGGGTCATGTCGCAGTAAATAGAACATACCGGCGGTCCTTTTATCTACGCTAGTCATAACATTATTTATAAAATAAAAAATAACCATGTTTATTGTTTTATTCTTGCGGAAGCCTTTCTGGTCTCACGTAAGAATATTTAGTTTTTCAAAATAGTTGTAAATTTGGTTATACATGTATTTGTCAAAAACTTTTGAAAAGATGGGAACAAGCGCAATTGGACTATAACAGTCCATACTCTGTTATCTTTTTTGAAGATTGGTCTAACAATAGAAGATTTTAGCCTTTCAGGGTGTGCTCCTGTACTTATACAGAAGTTAATGATATGGCTTAGGTGATAACATAAATGATACATGCGACATATTTTATAATTCTAGTAGAGATCCCACTGTCGTATTTTTGCGATCTTATAATTTTAAGTACGTCAGAGGTGTAGAGTACTTGGCACCAATGATTTAGAAATATTTTCAGTTACTTTATTGCCAGAGCCTGGTATCGGTTTCAGTTTTTGGAATAGAATATGATGCATTTTTTGTCAGAATATTGTACAACTTTTATGTGAATTATGTATTACGATCATAATATTCTGCCGTTTCCGGTGTACAAATATGGTTTGAAAAAATTATAGGTCATCATTACATTAAAAGTAAATTATTAATCATTAGGATTACAATGATTCAATTTAAAAACAAATAATTTAAATAAATTGAACAATAGTTGTAAAAGAAATTAATTATATTAAAAAAAAAAAAACTAAGTCAAGGAGATAAAATATGATTAATAGGCAATAATGTCAAATATTTCGATAAATTTTTCATTCATAATAATCTTCACTTGAGTAATAACATTTGCTTAAAAGAAAGTTAAATAATTTATATTTAAATGTTCTAGGCTGAGAGTTTTCTAAAAAGAAATTGTTGAAAGCTTCTGCAATCTTCTGTAGTTTTATTGTTTGTTTCTATGGAAGTAATAGTATCCTTTGGTAGATTTGTTTTTGACCTATTTATAATTGCACATGTAGCTTTGGATTTATTAGTAGCAATTTTTTTTATTTATTTAAAATATTCTCGCGCTTGACCACAATCTCACCTGATGGTAAGTGATGATGTTATTTTATGATTATTTTGTGCTCGTTGCGTTAATTGGGTTATATTTTTATAGTTTTTTTTTTTTTAATTTTGTTTTATTTAGTTCATTACGATTTAGCCTATAGTTCCATACTAGCTCACTCTTTTTTCTGCTACAAATTTGTATGCCACGTGATAACCATTGAGGCTTAGGTTTGGTTCTTTTTAACAGAAAAGCATAAATTATACATCATCATGAAAGTCTCTAAAAATGTATTTGTACGCCGCGATTTGGATTATCTGTATCATAGATTCCAGAGAATGAAATAGATTTTTGAATCTATGCATATTTTCTTTGCTATAGTCTCGTCTACTTATTTGCCAATAAATTATATAAAAAAATACGAACTGGTAATTTTAGTACCAGTTGTGTATGTCATTTACATTGAAAGCTTGATCGTAGCGGTAAGCGGTAATGTTGCGGTGCGGTACCTGGGTGGTGTAACTACCTACGGTCGCCCTGGGATAGTAGATATCCCACTTGGGTTTGACGTGCGTTCCCTACTTCCTGAGTCTGGCGACTCCGCTAGTGGTAGACATCACCACGCACCCCTGAATGCGTATGTAAGGTAGTACGAAGACTACCCAAGGACCACGTATTTCACGACCAAAGAAACAGAAATTAAAGGAGGATTTTCTTGAGAATTTCTTTCTTAGTTTTGCTTCTTCGGTGACTGATCTGCGACTGAATTTGTCGGCCAGTGGCGCGTCTTTTATATGTTCCGTTGTTCCGAAAATGACGCCATCGTGTTTTAGACCATTTTTGCGTTCATTTTCACTTAGCCATTTCGGCTAGCTAGCTAGCCTTGGAGCTTTGTTATTGATTAATTTTTCCACATAATCCTTACAAAATTTTAGTTTACTTGATAAGGTTTTCACTACTCCTTAATTTACAATAATAATTTTGCCATAATTTAATAGTTTCTAGAACAAAAACATCAAATTTTCCGGTTTGTTTACATTTCATTATACTGATTAGCGATTATCACTAATTTTATGTATGTGTATAATATTTTACCGATTTACATGATTCAAACGGATAAATGGTTCTAGGCCAAGACCTTTCATTTGACAAACATCATCAAAATATCTCAACAAACAAAAAATCATATTTTCAAGTTCCTCTCCTAATTATTCAACATGATATCATATCGCTTATCAATTCTTTAAATTCATTTAACGTTACAAACTTACAAATAAGATTCCATGTGTTTGTACATGGTAAATCCGTAATTGGCTGTAATAGTAGTACGATAAGTGTGTTCAAGTATTTTTAAGAGCTGTGGATTTTGTGATTAATAAATAAATAAATAAATAAAAAGATATAAACGGCACAATTAAAACACTCTAATTGGAAACCGCCTTACATACAGGAACAAAAAGCTCTCAGATCCTACTCTCAAGCTCATGAAGGAGAGGCGTGATGATCCTGCAGTCTTTAGACGATGCGTTGAAATACCGGCAGCTAAATAAACGGATCTCAAAGTCCTTGAAAAGCGACCTCCGCCGCTTTAATACCGAAAGTATTAAAGACGCGATTGAGCGGAATAAGGGCTCCAAGGTCTTTGCAAGAGATTTGTCTATTGGGCAATGCCAGCTCACGAAACTGAAGACCGATGATGGCAGGATCGTATCCGCCAAACCGGAGCTTCTGAGGGAGATTGAGAGATTCTATGGCCAGTTGTACACGTCAACCTAGTTACTAAAAATAGTGACCAGAAAATCCCAACATCTGATTTATATTTTGACATGTCAAAAGCCTTTGACTTTGTTGTATCGCACCAGCTACTACTAAAAAAATGTGATAAATATGGAACACGCGGTAAAGCAAATACATGGTTGAAAAGTAATTATCTTGCAAACAGATCGCAATTTGTAGAAATTACTGTAGATAAACCAAATCAAAACGGTGAACTGACATTTAAATCCAAATTAGGCTACAATTGTACAGGGTCGTACTGTAGGCCCCCCACTTTTTCTGATTTATATCAATGACCTGTCAGAAGTGACTGATCATCCCTGCATACCCTTTGCAGATGATGTGGCCGTAATTATCCTTAAAAATAAAGAAAACTATAATGAGGAAATAAATAGTACCGTAAGCAAAGTAATAACTTGGATAGAAAAGAATAAACTTAAACCTAACAAAGATAAAACCAAATTTGTACAATTTCGTAACAAAAACTGGAATACGAATCGATTTAAACATAACTTATAAAGATAAATAAAAAAAAATCTTTGGATAGATCGAGAGGTGTTCCTGGATTAATCATATTGATAAGATATGTGGTAAGCCCCCGGAGTGTTTTTTTATAGGCGTTTTTTAGGGGCCTGTTACGGGGGTAACGGGCCCCTTCCAACTGCTGATGGTGGTTTTAGTGAAGTAAAAATCTCACTCTCCTGGTCTTTTCCCCAAAAGTCCAGGCGCCATTGAAGGTTTAACACCGTAAAAAAAAATGGTAAACATGAGCCAATGAACCAAAAGAGGAGATGTCTAGCAGTATCTAGAATGTGAGAATATAATCAGTCATGGCATGGTTGAAAATATGAGCCAGTCAACCGGATCCAGGGCGGGTCTCGGGTTCATAGTAGGTATACCACACAAACTTAGTGCTTTTCGTTTGTTGGGGCGGGTGCAGGAAAACGTAACGTCCTGATCCGCGACGCGCACGTGCGGAAGCTGCATGGCGAGGAGATCCCGGTGGAGATCACCGCCTCGTGCCTGGACCCTGGCTACCTGCTGCTGCTGACGGGGGCCAGGAACGGCGAGCTCAAGGTTCGATAGTGTAGTGACTAAAAGTTTTATTACTTAATAAGTCTTTATTAATTCTGTGCTCCAGCCTCATAACTTCAGAAAAATATATTGAATAAATGTCCAACTTTCACATACCATCGCTAGTCGCCAGTTGAAGCCATTGGGTGGGTGACACAATACACCTATACGTCTTCCATACATTTTTTTTTTTTTTTATCGTGGAGAAATGCTCATGCATACTGCGCTAACACGGGGAGATAGCGCAGTTATGTGGGACTCGAACCCACTAAAACCCCACGGTGTCCTTCTGTGCCGCTTATGGCGGATACACGGGCACGCGTTAGCACTCACCGCCAACCCGCCGCGGCTGTCCGTCACCGGATCCTCCTCTGGGGTGTAGCCCCCATCACCGGCGCACCAGAACACATTGTACGCCGTGACCTGACGCCAAAAACCCTGACGATTGGTGAATGACCAAGCCACGACTACTGAGTCTCCCCGCCTCGACAATGCGGGAACCCACCGGGGGGGACGTCTTCCATACCTGGAATTGGTGTTTGTTTTTATTTCTAATTGTGGGATTTGGATTACCATGCCACAAATTAGAGAATAGGATACTACCATTTATGCCGCTATAGCACTTTCACGTGGGCTCTTCTACTTAACGCTAGGTAGTAGAAGTTATCTAGTAACCAATAAATTGCCGCAGAAAGTTACAATCACTAAGGATAGTTTTTTTCCCCAGGTGTGGAACTTCAACACAGGCGTGTGCATCAGACAAATGTTCATCGAGCATATGTGTGAAGTCACCGGCTGCTTCTGGGTGGAAGGCAGGTGAGCAAGTCTGTCTATACTAATAAACTAATACTACTATTACTAATATCTAAATTAATATTATAAAGAGGCAAGATTTGTATTTTGAATTGTAACGAATAAACTTAAAAATACTGGACCGATTTCATAAATTCTTTCAACGTAGGTACAGATAATTTAATACTAGCATACAGATGCCTCATCCCATACAAAGAAACCGTGCCACGTAACTAGCGTTTTTCATCTGATTATACCGATTATTTTTTGTAAATCGATCGCGTTCTGTTCCGTTCCACGGCGATAGATAGATCACCATCTAATAAGCAATCGATATCGATAGATAAATCAAATAATCAGTAGGTACAGTACGTAGGGACAGTTTCTTTGTATGGGATGAGACCCCACGCCGCCGTTGGGAAGCTACACTATCCCCGGGACGGGAACTACGCGGGTGAAACAGCGAGGCGTCCGCTAGTCGTTCATAAAATCCTCTAGGTTTCAAACCTAAGATAGAAGCTGCTAGAACATTTAATAGCTGCATAATAGGTGCTCTGCATAATAGCTGCTCTCAAAACGGTGAAGGAAAACATCGTGAGGAAACCGGCATGTCCTAGAACCAAAAATTCGAAGACGTGTGACATCCACCAACCCGCACTGGGCCCGCGTGGTGGATTACGGCCCATTCCCTCTCACACAGAGGAGGCCTGTGTCCCAGCAGTGGGAACATTAATAGGCTGATGATGTGATGTGATGATGTGAGGTGCTCAATAGGTTTTTTTTAAATATTTCATACAAGGTGCAAAAATTAACTGAAGGCGTTGACTGACAACGTTTGACTGAGAATGAATATCTCTAGTCGGAGTGCCACGGTCGCAGCAGCACAAGCGCGGTAATTCTCTGCTCTGTCGCCCACTTACTTCAAAATATATGCTTATTTATACTTCGAAACAATATTTCCAGGATTCTGGCAACTGGTTGGAACCGCCACGTGGTGGAGTTCGAGGACACGGGCATGTCGACGACCGGCAAGAGCTGGGAGACTCGTCACACGGACGATGTGCTGGCAGCCGCCGTGCGACCCCCCCTCACGCTGGCCACTACCAGCTACAATTCCGAGATGGTGCTGTGGAAGCTAGAGACGGGCCAGCCTTACAGGTGCGCAGTTTGTCAAGAATCAGCATGTCATTGAGATGCCCAGGTTGGCTGCAGACTCGAGTTGAGATGAGATTAAACACATAATAGTAGGAGCGGCGACCGCAAGATCCGCTGTCATTTGATACTAAGATATGCCTCATGGCACATGTTCATAAAAGTGTTGCTAAGTGCCAGTAACGCAAGCCAGTATATCAGTGGATACAAAATCGGTATAACACGAGGCCATCGTGTCCGGTGCTTCCATCGACATAAAATCAATGAAAATAAAAAGCCTTAAATCTTATTTTATTTATCTTTTTCATTAAAATGTGCATGTCGTATCCTCTTCATACTAGAAATGTTCGTACTCGTTTTTAGGGTTCCGTAGCCAAATGGCAAAAAACTGAACACTTATAGATTTGTCATGTCTATCTGTCTGTCGGTCTGTCTGTCTGTCTGTCCGTCCGTATATCACAGCCACTTTTTTCCGAAACTATAAAAACTATGCTGTTGAAACTTGGTAAGTAGACGTATTCGGTGAACCGCATTAAGATTTTCACACAAAAATAGAAAATAAGATATAAATATATGAGGGAATACGGGGTGTATCCGTTTTATCCGTTGATGTATCCAACTCTATTTGTGTTAGTTATGGTCGGATATAATGAACTGAGGGTCAGGAGGCAACTCACACTTGTTACTTATATTTTTAAGATAATTAGGGGGAAGATACACAATGCGGATATATTGCGAAGGGTGGAACTTGTCGTGCCAGACGGGTATGTGGGTCGTCGTCGCCAGCCACGGTTGCTGGTGGTGCCGAGTGCGCGAACTAACTTGCTGCGTGAGGCGCCGCTGACGAGCGCATTTCTGATGTCGTCGACATATTCTGTTGCTCTTTGTGTGAATTCGAAAGAATAGCTACCTATAGAATTTGTTATGGTACAAGCAGTAGAACTATTTAATTTGTAAGGGTAGGTACTACATTATCGCATTGGGTCTAGCCTGTAAGGATATTGTATGTTTTGAGTGAATTAATAAATAAATAACATCTATGTTGGTGTGCCCTGCAAACCTATCTGATTTGCTGTGTGTAGTTTCAGCCAATTCTAATTTTTCCACCGATTTTTCGGAACTTAGCATCACTTATAAGAACTTGTGCCATGGGACTTATCTTAGTATCAATGACGTAGCGGGTCTTGCGGTCGCCGCTCGTACTATTATATTAAGACTTATGTTTTCTATCCATTCGGAATCTGATCATAATTTGAGCTAACTCCCTGCTTTATTATATTAATATGACATGAAAAAAAACCCGTCAAATGCGAGTCGAACTCGTGTGCCGAGGGTTCCGTACCTACCCATTATACCGCCATAATAAAATTGGTATCATTTTTATTTACGCCCATTCCCATATCCATATCTTTAAAGCTTAGCCAGCTTTAATATTTAGATTTTCGCGAAAACTTGTAACTACCAAAATTTACCTTAATATTCACTTATTTTTTGCCGAAAAATAAAAAAAAATTGAATATTTAGGTTAAGTTTGGTACTTACAAGTTTTCGCGAAAATCTAAATTTGCCCATATCTTTTTATCGTGTTGACTCAGCACCTTGATTTTTATACACCTAATAGGAACTATAGACCAGTAACTGGTATAAATTTCAACTTGTTTGGTCCACCCGTTCCTGAGAAAATTGGTTGTGACATACAGTCAGACGGACAGACGGACAAGAAAGTGATCTTATAAGGGTTCCTTTTTTACGTTTGGAGGTACGGAACCTTATAAATGACATGAGGGGTTATAACACTTATCAAACGTTAGTTCTGTACAATAGTATTAACGTAGGTAATGGACGTGCTTGATGTCTGTAACTCTGTATTGTATGTTCCAGGCAGTTCTCCTGCACGGAGCCGATGCTACGCATTAAGATGGTTTACAACAAGCGCGAGCTCCAAAAATCAGCACAAGCGGGTGGGGTCAAGACGAGGAAAGGGTCCGGCGGCATCCGCATGCCTGGGTGAGCACCAGATAGATTTACTTTGTCACTTTATTACTACCCCTAACTAGTCGTCTTCTGCATGAACTTGGGCAGGAGTATTCAGTGATAAAGCATGGCTCTTGATGCATCATCATCATCTGCCTAGCCTTTGCCCAATTTTTGTTGGGGTCGGCTGCCAGTCTTGCCGCATTCAGCTGGGTACCAGTGTTGGATGCATGGAGCGACTGCCTATCTGACCTCCACAACCCAGTAACTGAGTAAAACTATACCCCTTGGCAAGACTGATGTCAGATCTCAAGCTTCTGAATACCCGTAACGACTGTCGAAGATCTTCAAATGACAGCCGGGACCAACGGCTTAACGTGCTTTCCGAGGCACGGAGGAAACTCGGTATGTTGAAATGGTCACCCATCCACGGACCGACCTCGGCAAGCGTTGCTTAACCTTGAAGATCGACTCGTGCGGCTGTTGTTATTTAGCCACGAGCACCTTTATGCATGTAAGTGGAGATATTATTTAATTTAATTTTATAATTTAATACTCTTGATTAGTAAGGATTTACCCAAAACGAAATAACCAGGATCTGTTACGTAAACTTCCAGTGGCAAAATGCATGTCACTAGTGAAACCAGAGCCTAACTATCGTCGTAGATTCATGCCTGTCAGTGTGTCACTGTAATTTTTTTCTAGGCTAGCAAGATACATGATTTGATAGAGGCCTATGATCTCTTGAAACTGTTAACAGTTGTGAGATCAGTTCCAGCAACTTAAGTCGTGTGTCCCTAGATCAACTGGTGCTCGCGACGTGGTGGACTCGGAAGCGGCCATCAAGAAGGCGATAGCTCGCCGCCAGTCACCGGTGGAGGAGCCGCCGCGTGAGAGGAAGATGCGCCACCTCGCCGTGCACGCCGTCATCTTCCTGAAGACGCGGCCGCAGCACATGCATGTCGGTCAGACAATCCATCATCATCATTTCAGCCGAAAGACGAACTGGTGAACATAGGCCTCCACAAAGTGTCGCCACATCGACCAGTCCCGGGCGTGTCGCACCCACCGGATTCCCGTCATCTTAACCAAGTCATCAGTCAACCCAATGCACAATTACAGCTCAGTGCCCCATCGCCTAAAAAGCCGGAAAAGTTTTCTAGGATGCGTGGGTCTATGTGATGGCAACTCCTCTTCGGCGAGAGAAACTCAAGCCTCCTGACAATTTTATCGGGCCATCGGAGAGCCTTCCACCTGGACACAGTCTGCCGTGGTCGACCTGGCAAACCCTAAATAGACTCCGCACTCGGGTTGACCGCAACAAGGACAACCTACACAGGTTGGAGTTCTTTGATGCCACTAGTCTTCAGTGCTTGTGCAGCATCTCTCCGCAGACCATGGCGCATCTCACGGAGTGCACAGCATGCCCTGTCACCTATACTTGCGAAGACCTTATGACTGCGTCACCGAATGGTGTTGCCGTGGCTGAGTTTTGGGCCAAACACAATATTTAACTTTTTATATTTGCCATCGACACCCTAAGAAGAAGAAATCCACCTAGAGGGAAGCCTTCCAACGCCACTCCAGAACTTTTCAGCCCCATCGACCATCCGTTCTGTGAGCAATGTGCCCTGCCCGGTAACTTTGGTCCTCCTGCGGGTATCCTCATTTCTGACGCGATGACGTAAGGCAACCCGAGCATAACCCTCTCCAGTGCTCTTTGGGTGACTTTAAGCTTTCTGATGAGGCACATTGTGAGGTAATTCATAACTCTGAAAAAAAGTAAAACTATATTTTGTGTTTGGCACTTTTAACGCAGGCCCTTTTTTATTTGTGCTCTAGCTGCCCTTCTACTGGCGCTCGAGAACGGACAAGTGCAGTGCTGGTCGGACCACTCGGCGGGAGGCTACCAGGGCTCGTTCCAGGCCATACATATGGCGGGGGACTACGTGTCGGCCTTCGCCACCGATGAGAACAACGAGTTCCTCTTCACTGGCACTACTATGGGATACATCAAAGTGTGGCTCCTGACTAATTACCTCAGCAATGAGACGGTCAGTCCCTGCATGAATATTAAATAATTTATTTACTACTAGCCCCGTGTGGTGTCTGGGCCGTAGAATTACACCACCCTAACTCATCCCATGGGTGTCGTAAAAGGCGACTAATGGAATAAATGCCAGAGGACACTTCTGTTTCCTTCTGTGCGGTGCGAACATCTACTGTGCTTTCGTGGACTTGGAGAAGGCCTATGACAGTGTGTGGAGGGATGAAAAGTGGTCGACGCTATCCGTGTAAGGTGTGGACTGGCGCTTGGTACGGGCACTGAAATCTCTATATAGGGATTCCAGTGCTTGTGTTAGGATTAATGGGGCATATACGAACTGGTTTTCCATCTCAAGGGGTGTTAGACAGGGCTGCGTAGCGTCACTGTGGCTGTTCAACTTGTACATGGATAGTTGTCTAGTATAGGTTTGAAAGAGCATGAGTGCAGATTGAGGATGAATGAGTTGCCTGTCAAATGCCTTCTCTATGCAGATGATCAAGTTCTACTTGCATCGTCAGCAGAACAGTTGCAAGACATGGTGACTGTGATGAGTGAAGCTTTTAAGTTAAAAGGGATGAGTATAAATGTGAACAAGACTAAGGTAATGGTGTTTGAAAGAGAACGCGATGTATCGAAGTGTGAAGTGAAAATAAATGATAAGAGTGTGGAGCAAATAAACGAGTTTGTATAACTGGAAAGTATGTTCACAAGGGATGGAAAGATTGAAGAGGATGTGGAAAGGAGAATGAATGCAGGGAATAAAGTGAATGGTGCTATACATGCAGTTGTGACCAGCAAGTCGATGTCTCCAGAAGCTCGACTCGCCGTTCACAACAGCGTGCTGGTGCCTACATAAGTCATAAGTCATAAGTCATTTATTTCGTAACAAAATACATTGTGTCGAAATTAGTGGTAAGTAAAGACCACTAACACATTACAGTTTATTACAATTAAATTAAAAAAAAAAAAACTTTAAATAACAATAATTTTCAATAAAAATAAGAATTTATATAATTTATGAATAATTTAATAGAATTTCAAGGATAGTAATTCAATAATAATTATAAATAGACCAATAATATTTCACACATACAAAAACAAATTTGAAAATAATGATTATCCACATTTCATATTAAATTAAATATAGTCAATTAAAAATAAAATGTCAAATACAGTCAACAAAAAAATAAAAAAATAACATTGCTAATTATAAAATATCAATAAATAGGTCACATATCGCTACTTCGGGGAAGAAAGGGCGTAAAAGCCAAAATAGCAACTTTACAGGGCAGCGAAAAAACGTTTTTTTTTTTAAATTTTGGAAAATAACTTTTTTTGCAATAGAGTTAAATTCGAATGAATTGGTGATATTTACTTGCATTTAAGTGCTCTTTAATATCAAGAAGCTTAATTTTAAGTAGACCTTATGGTTTAGAAGATAGGATGGATTTACGACCCAAAATTTTAATAAAAATGGCTTTTACACCGTCTATAAATACGTACTATAGGACGTAAATCCACAAATATCTATAATGCTAACATACATCGTGTCGTATAAACCATCTTTATACAGTGAAAAGGTCGTTGACTGCACCACTTATAACAATTATCGTGAGTAAACCTACAATTATTATAATTTTGTAAGATTTAATGTGGTGAATATTGAAATTAAGGTGCATAGAAGCTCAAAATAATAGCATAATAATTATTATTATCTGATTTATCATAGTTCTATATTACAAAATTTATTATAACGAATTAGGTTACCTACCTGTTAAGTTAAATGCACACGATTCATGAATATTTTAAGGGTAGTTTCGAAAAACTAATTATTGAAAACCTTTATTGTTTATTTAGGTTGGTATTTAAGTCAAGTTTCATGTTTATTGACCCAAGAAATCAGATTCTTCAAAAAAATTAACATCCCCTAAGTCGTCTTTTGGGGACAGTTTCAAAAAATAATAAGAGCAACCTTTATTATTCATTTAGGTTAGTATTTATGTCAAGTTTCATCTGTAATATATAATATCTGTAAAACCTCCTAAATCGTCTTTTGGGGGTAGTTGCAAAAAACTAATAATGAAAACCTTTATTGTTTATTTAGGATGGTATTTATGTCAAGTTTCATGTTTATTCACCCAAGAAATCACATTCTTCAAAAAAAGTTACATCCCCTAAATCGTCTTTTGGGGGCAGTTGCAAAAAACTAATAATGACAACCGTTATCGTTTATTTAGGATGGTACTTATGTCAAGTTTCATGTTTATTCACCCAAGAAATCAGATTCTTCAAAAAAAATAACATACCCTAAATCATCTTTTGGGGGTAGTTTCAAAAAATAATAACAGCTACCTTTTTTATTAATTTAGGTTAGTATGTGGCAAGTTTTTTGACCCAAGAAACCACATTTTTCAAAAACACTGTAATACCTCCTAAATCGTCTTTTGGGGGTAGTTGCAAAAAACTAATAATGACAACCTTTATTATTTATTAAGGATGGTATGTATGCCAAGTTTCAAGTTCATTCACCCAATAAATCAGATTCTTCAAAAAAACTAACATACCCTAAATCTTCTTTTGGGGGTACGAGATTAACATATAAAGTAGGTAATTCAGCAGTCAATACGGAAGAAGATTCAAGCTGCGTGCTATTGTCGTAGGTAGACAATGTATTAACAATTAGAGACGAATTAGCGATCGGAACTGATGTAACTTTGGTTTCTGGAGCATAGTCAGCTGGCAAAAGGTTTGAAGAAAACGACTCAACGGTCGGCACAGCACATGAGATTTCATTTTCAGCAATTACTGGATCTGCAGGGAGGGCAGTAATATTTGGATGTGGTAATACAACAGTCGACGAACTATCAGCCTGTTTTAAGACTTCCATAGAAATAATATTTATTTTGTTACTATTGTTTTTAAACGGGCTTTTTGGTGGTATAAGGCTACCAACGTTGTCTCCAAAGAATGAAGCATGTGCTCGGGGTAAAGAAATCATAGAGGTATTGATATCGCCATCACTGCTTGAATTAATTATGATTTTTTTGTGTGTTGCTTTTGATATTTTTATTGGTTGCATTTCTGTGTCGCTGTTTTCGATTATATCATTGCTTTGATCCGAACTACTATTTTGATCAAAACTCCTAGTCGACTGACTCGGCTCGTAGTCAGATCTGGAAATAAGATGATAATAGAATTACTTATACAAAAATTATACAAAAAAGTCGTCTTTATTTTTAATGCTAGTAAGAGTTAGGGCGTAAAAGCCATTGTAGTTTTAGTTCCCTGTAATATTGGGGTCGTAAAAGTCACGCACGGCATCGAAAAATCAGAAGACATTAGTCATTAGGGCGTAAAAGCCAGTCTAACAAATCAGTTTCATGGAGTTTATAACGGAATAAATAGAAATGCATGTAATTTGAATAAAGAAAATGATTAAACAAAATAACTGAATTAAAATATTGTGAATAATTAGATAGGTACCTACGTAACATGACCTTTGTGGTAAAGTTAGTTAGCACTTAGGTACGTAAGCACCCATCTATACAACTATACATACAACCATAATAAACCCGACCGTTTTTACACCGTGAGTACCTAATATTTTAAGTAGTAAAAAAATAGGTAAGTACCTATCTTCCTAGAAATTACTACGACGAATGCACTCTTAATATTTATTATAAAATAAATACGAATATCTCTAACTAAAGAAACATCACATTAGGTAAGCACGTCTAAACAGTTTGAGCCAAGAATAATAGATAGGTACTGTACTATTACTTAAAACTTACCTTTGTGATGAACGACGACGGCTTTGTAATAATGCAATAACGATATTCCTTCTTTTTAGCAAGGAATCCAAGGCTTTCGGCTTCGTATTATCCATTTTTTTAATTAAACAAGTAACTTATTCGCACTGTATTAATATTCAAACGGAACGTAAACAATAACAATCCGGTAAAGAAACTGCGATTGACAGACTGACAAGATTGGACACGACCGTGGACTTCACTTGTGGTAAGACGTGTACATGCAGGTTGCGATTGTGTTTGTGCGTGTGTCGTCGGCAGCGCGCGCGCTTTATTGGCTAAATAAATTATGTTTCTATCTCACTCCATTGTAAGACTGTTTAACGTACGCATAAGAGACAACGATAAATGACATGATTATCCCTCCGATTTTTAGACTAAAGAAATTGTTATTGTTACGATTTGAATGCTGTAACTCCAAGTTTTTATTTTTGTGCAAGGGCGTAAAAGCCAAATCATATTTAAATTGCCAAGTAAAAATGTCGTAAAAGTCATTACGTAATAAATATTGTATTTACGACCAAATATTCTTTCATACTATGGTGATACGCCCTTATTAATTTGAAATAATTAAATAATGTCATATACGTCAATTTTTTTTAATAAAAATGGTTTTGGTGAGAAAAAAATCATGGGGGTAAAAGCCATTTTTTTGGGAATATTGAAATTTTAAATATACAGATCGATAGAGCGTCGAAAACTAAACAAAGTTGCATTATTAACTCATTTTGGCCAAAAGTGGCTTTTACGCCCTTTCTTCCCCGAAGTAGCGATATACAAAAACCAATAATACTCCAAATTACGTTTACAATTCAGTCAACGAAAGAATAAAAAATAATTTAATGTCAGTTTACACTTATGTATGGAAGTGAAGGTTGGGTATGGCAAAAAATACATGAAAGTAGGATTAATGTTGTAGAAATGTGCTCCTTGCGGAGTATGTGTGGTGTAACTCTGTTATGCTTTTCTGAATAATTTCGTTGCGGGATCTAACACAGTTAAATTCATTCTCCGGGACTTCGTCGAGCTTCATTGCCTCGGCGCTTTTCTGGTGGTCGCCTCTGTTGATTCTGGCTTTCAGTTGCAGTGTTTTGGGAATAGTGCGGTGGGAATGTAAAAAGCAACTGTTTTTCAAAAAATACTCTTTAAATCTCTCTTTGCATCCTGAAAGTTTGACAACCTGATCCACACGGTGTGGGACGGTGTGGTGTCATTCACCAGCTGCCCCAACAGAAACGAGCACGCACCACGCAGCTACGTCAGGCACCGTCTCAGTGAAACGGCAGACAGTAGATATAGACGATGATTCGCTAAAGGTCCATGTGAACATGCCGCGGCTGCGCCTGCTGTTCCCGTTCCTGTGGCGCGACCGCATCGAGGGCCGCGCCAAGCGCAGCACGCGCGACCAGCCGCTGCCGATGATCCTCAACAGCTACCGCGCGCATATGCGCTGCGTCACCACCATAGCCTACATCGATGAACATAAATTAGTTTTCACGTAAGCATTACCAAAAAAGATTTAAATTGTTATAATTGGTTAATATTTTTTGCTGCAAATAATACTTAACTATCTATTTACATATTTGGTGTTTCATACGTTCAGTGGCAGCTCAGACTATAGCGTCCGCGTGTGGCGTCTCACGGGCGAGTACCTGCAGACACTGGGCAGCTTCCTACCTTGGTCACTGGAAGTCACTCGCTTCCCGCCTGACGTCAAGAAAGTCGCCAGCTTCACTACATTTAAGGTGAATGTATCACACAAACCCAAAACAAAAATATTTAAAACAACACGTTGTTTGGTGTAGCTCTCGTGAAATAATCATACTTGGTATACAAGCAGACAGACTACCATTGCACAGGTGTGGCGCGGCGGTGAGGTGTCGCGCTACGTGCCGGGGCAGCTGGTCATCGACAAGCTGCGTGACATCACGGAGAAGGAACTGCAGCAAAAGACCTTTGGCGCGCCGCCCGACGAGCCGCTGCTTGGCAAGTACTTCGCGCTGCCGCTGCGACCCGAGCGCCAGGATACCATCGTGCTTGACGATTCGATGCAAACTGTGAGCCTTTATTTGTCGAGTTTTAACTCAAATAACGTCATCCCGTGAGCAGCCGCGACTTACAAGTTCCAGGTCGTGTTTTCGAGCCCAGTCAAGCGCTTTACTTTGTTTCCATTTCTTCACCACTGCTCTCAAAACGGTGAAGGAAAACATCGTGAGGAAACCAGCATGTACTAGAACCAAAAAATCGAAGACATGTGACATCCACCAAACCGCATTGGGCCCGCGTGGGGGATTACGGCCCATTCCCTCTCACAGAGTGGAGGCCTGTGTCCCAGCAGTGGGAACATTATAAGGCTGATGATGATGATGATGATGATGAATGTCATCCTAAATTCCAATGAATAAAGGGAATATATATATATATATCTGTGGTGCGTTGTGCTCTTTTAACAAAATGCTATGTGCCGCTGACTCCGCTGTACCAGAACATTGTGATCACCGAAATAAAAATGAGTTTTTTGTGTGTTGCAGATCCCGCTGTACGCGCACCTCCGCATGGCGTCGACGGTGCCGGTGCGGCGGCCGCCCACGCCCGAGCTGGTGCGCCAGACGCGCCTGAAGCGCAGCCTGGTCAAGAAGAGGCCCGGCGACTCGGAGCGCCAGCTTACCCTGCCGCCCGAGGGGTCGCTACCCGACGTGGCACCCGACCAGCACCAAAGCACTTCATGAAGAGGCGTGAAAACACTAATACTGACCGGATTCACGGCTCAACAATATGTGCAGTGTTTTTTTGGCAAGCATCAGTATTGTTTTTGTTGGCTATACGTGTATCTAGCTGTCTGTATGTTGAAATAACGAAATAAAACGCATTTTAATGGTAATTATTGTCTTTTAAGCTGATAAGCACTATCCCCGCTTCAAAAACAATGTCCTACTACAAAATAGAAAGTATACAGCGATCTAATTAAACTTTAGAACACAAAAGCTGCTATTCTGCTGTTATTAAGTCCCTTTTTGTTACACTAAGGCTATTTCCAAAAAGAAGTACTACAGTAATGACTACAGTAGTTTTCTCATTCAATTGTGTCTGTTGAATTTTATGAATAAGCTCATTAAAATGCAGTTTATGATAACAATGGTTCACTATTGTATGTTTAGAACGGTTATTTAACAAAGATCCAAAACTTGTTCCTAATCTATCAGAAAATACTAAGACATTACTTTTGGTGAGGTTCAAAGTTGTTGCAGTATGAGCGATGGGTAAAGTTGTAGGAGCAACATGTTGTGACATGAGATGTGGCGGAACAGCAGCACAACTACAGGTGAGGTTGTTAGTCAATGACTCATACTCTCTGCATTACACTTCACCAGGTCCACCAACTCACAGGCCTCCTGCACGCGCTCACTTAACATCTGTAAAATCTTCCATCATTCCATTGATTAATGGCACCGACACCGACGGTGAAGATCAGTCGGTGTCGGTAAGTAACCTTGTGTCCATTGGTACGACGCCCACTAAGTTCCACCCGCCCACTAAGTAAATAGAATCTTTTTCAAACTATTTAAAATGGATCTATTACATAGAAGGCAGAGAAGGCACGAGTTTGAACCACGCTTGCTCAATGCGGGTTAGCGATTTCAGACTTATGTACATGATCAAATATGTAGGTATACTATTACTGAGCCTACGAGATTATCAAAGTTTTGACAGTGCTATTGACTAGCAATAATAATAATCAAGGATCACAGAAATTTATAATATTACAATACTCGTAATACTCCGATACTCCTAATATCACTCTCTCGTGACATTTACAACCATGGCAAGCGAAAAAGAGATGAGAATGGGGTCTTTGTCTTTGTGCTCGAAATCGGAAGGAAGCGCGTTGAGTAAGATACCAGTGTGGCGAAACGTGGCTCTGCACGACCGCTGCAGCATGCAGGACATGACGAAGATGAAGGAGGCCTTCCAGCAAGCAAGCGGTAACAAAATGACGGCAGACGAGTTCAGAGACTTACTCAAGACCTTGCTGAATGTGGAGTACGATGATGATGAATTTAAAATAATGTTTTTGAAGGTAGCTAATGTTTTAGGCTTGAGATGACAGTCTTAGACGGTGTACATAATAATTTAATCCTTGATTCGTCTGATCTCCTATATGTAATGAATTTTGGTAAATTCAAGTCTAAAATGTCAGCCGGGTTTAAATGCAAGTATGACACGGCAAAAAAGCGTACTAATTTGCTAAACTATTCCTAATTGATAAGATGAACACAAGCCGCACTGGCGAGGTGGACTGGGAGGAGCTGGTGTCGCACCTGATCCTGGGCTACTTCGGCAACGATGCGGAGAACCAGCGGGAGCTGCTGGAGCTGCCGATCCTGGGCCGGCCCGTCGTCATGAGCTCGGAACACAGGCACCCTATATCTAGGATACGCTTTTGTCCCAATGTTGAAAAGGTTCTTCCATCCATACCAATATTATAAATGCGATAATAACTCTGTTTGTTTGTTAACTTTCCACAGCTAAACGGCTGAACTGATTTAGGTGAAACATGGTACACAAGTAGACCTTTTTTGCGTGGAGAAATGCTCATGCATACTGCACTACCACGGGGATATAGTGCAGTTATGTGGGACTCTAACCCACTAAAACTCCGCGTTGTCCTCCTGTGCCGCTTATGGCGGGAACACGGGTACGCGTTAGCACTCATCGCGAACCCGCCGCGGCTGTCCGTCACCGGACTCTCCTCGGGGGAGTACCCCCATCACCGGCGCACCAGAACACACTGTACGCCGTGACCACCCCAGGGACCAAACCAGCACATGGGCGGCAGACGACCCCGTATATGGCACCCGTGATCCCCCGTGACGGGTCAAGGTCAATGGCCCCGCCACCTACCATTTGTCGGCCGCAGGGGACAGAGAGAGCGGCTAACGCAATACCGACACTCCTCCTCCCCTGCGGCCCCACCGCATCCGCCATCAGACGGTGGCGACCCCTTCTAGGCCGCGGAAGGTAGGGAGAGCGGCGCACCGCAATACCGGCACTCCTCTCCCGCCGCGGCTTCCAACCCTCAGCCGCGACATCATATGGGACCTGGGACGCTCCATAAGACATCGCGGCCCGCCTCAGTTGCGATGTCGCCTGTTACCAAGCGGAACCGCAACCTACTAGTTGGCCGCTACGTCGTCGGCTTAATCGTCAAAAGCCCTGACGAGCGGCCCCTCCTAAGGTTCCTTTTCGCTTCACCGTGGGTGACCAAGCCACGGTTACTGAGCCCCCCCGCCTCGACAATGCGGGCACCCAACGGGGGGGCGGTAGACCTTGTCCTGGATTAGAACTTTTTAACCAGGAATATGTTCCCTTGCAATGATTTCCAAATCTCACGCGGGCGAAGCCGCAGGCAGAGACTTATAAATCATATAAATATTTTTAGAGTTCCGTAGTCAACAATGAACCCTTATAGTTTCGCCATGTCCATATGTCTGTCCGTCCGTCCGCAGCAAGGCTCAGAGACTTTTAGTACTAGAAAGCCATAATTTGGCCTGGATATACAAATTAATCACGCCCACAAAGTGTTAAAATATAACCAAGAATAATAGTATATTATGCAACTAGTGAATAAAAGACGGATTTAAAGCGAGGGCCATAGATGAATCACGAACAAGTGAAGGATTCCAAAGACTGAATCACGACCGTAGGGAGTGATTCATGATGATTGAATCACGAGCATAGCGAGTGATTCAAGTGTTAGAATCATGAGCGACGCGAGTGATTCCTGGCCCTCGATATAAATCCGTTTTATTCAAGAGTTGCATACTATATTTTATACCATGACTTCGAGAAAAAGAAAGATTTAAGCGAAAAGCACAAGGAATATTACGAGTAATAAATAAATAAATGGTTTATTACCTTCAAAATTTACATAAAATGTGAAACCCTGAGCCCTGAGCTAGGTAACAGCGCCTGTGTTTCAGGGGCCAGTGACCACCTCCGTTACGTTACATAATTATAATTAATTAAATACCATTGCAATTAATGTTAGAATTACAATCTAAATAAGTATTCAATAAATATCCTAGACTAAAATCAAAATCATTATTAAAATCCTAAATAACAAACTCAAAATTTAAATCGGAGAAGGAGTTTGAAAGTCGAGAGTTATCTGCACAAGAAGTTTGTATAGAGTATTTTTTGCGCAAGAAGGCGCAAGGAGGTTATAAAGCATTGAGATGGAGGTCTAATACATTGTTGTGTTCCAAATTCAAACACCAAAACAGTGAGTAAAAGGGTTTTTATTCACTGTTTTCAGTGAATAAAATAAGCTTTTTAGAGGGGGAATGGTATAATAGTATATTATGCAACTAGTGAATAAAAGACGGATTTAAAGCGAGGGCCATAGATGAATCACGAGCAAGTGAAGGATTCTAACAACTGAATCATGACCGTAGGGAGTGATTCATGATGATTGAATCACGAGCATAGCGAGTGATTCAAGTGTTAGAATCATGAGCGACACGAGTGATTCATGGCCCTCGATATAAATCTGTTTTATTCAAGAGTTGCATACTATATTTTATACCATGACTACGAGAAAAAGAAAGATCTAAGCAAAAAGAACAAGGGATATTACGAGTAATAAATAAATGGTTTATTTCCTTCAAAATTTACAAAAAATGTGAAATTCTGACCCGCGAGCTAGGTACCAGCACCTGTGTTTCAGGGGCCAGTGACCACCTCTGTTACGTTACATATTTATAATTAATTAAACACCATTGCAATTAATATTAGAATTACAATCCAAATAAGTATTCAATAAATATCCTAGACAAAATCATTATTAAAATCCTAAATATAAAAAAAAAAAACTCAAAATTAAAATCGAAGCAGGAATTTGAAAGTCGAATATTCTCTGCACAAGAAGTTTGTATCGAGTATTTTTTGCGCAAGGAGGCTACATAGCATTGAGATGGACGTCTAATACATTGGTGTGTTCCAAATTCAAACACCAAAACAGTGATTAAAAGTGCTTTTTATTCACTGTTTTCAGTGAATAAAATAAGCTTTTTAGAGGGGGAATGGTATAAAAATATTTTTTTGCACCTGTGTGTGTGTGTAAAGTGGAGTTGTGTTTCTTTTTTATCTATCCTATGGTGTGGGGTATTGTTGGATAAGCCATTCAAAAATATTATGGGTCTGTGAAAACTGTTATCGATTCAGGATTCCGTTTGTGAAAAATTAAGCTTTAAGGTTCCCCTAATCGACGGCACGAACTATTTTGTGCGCGAGGTTAAAATGCATGCTATCTCATCCGACAACACGTGCAAAAGAGATAGATATTGTGATGAGCAGTAAGAAGCTAGTTCGCGTAAGAATTAGCACTTTTGCAAATTTGTATCGAAATGGATGATGATTTAGGACGAAAACGAGCGCGCGAAATTTTATAAACGGACCTTTGGTAGTCTAGATGTCATGAAAAAACAGCTAAATGTATATTTTCAAAATAAAATTATTTGCATTGTTGAATTACTTATCTATCCCTGTATGGAAGCCGTTTTGCAATTTTCCTTCTTCTTATGGTATTTATTTCCGCTCAAAGATGAGTTAAAATTAGTGTTGAAAATTGGAACTTTCGATGCTCATAACTTTCAAATATTTTATTGTTTTGCTTTTTTGATTCCATACAGGGCTAGACAATGATGAGACAAATTGATATAATTTGTAATTTTGAACGTACATCTTCAAACAGTGGAGTAATCGCCAGACTACGTTTGTATGGAAGAATGATCGACTGTGTAGTGTAACCTTAATAAGCTTTCAATTGCTAATTTTTGTTAGAGCCAAGTGTCTTCCCCCCTGCCAGCTAAATGTTTGCTTTTGGATATGTGAAAAAAAATCACGGCAGTAGTATATATAACGAAATTAAAATGAAAACTTTTACAGTTAAGTAAACAAGTTTACAAATTTACGAGTAATCGACTATAGGGAACCCTATTACTGCGCGTGGCCGACAGGCACTTGGCCGGTTTTTCTATGTAGGTATTGTACCTAATATGAGGTGATTATTTGTGATCATCTGTTTCAGGACCGTAGTACGGATCCAATGCAAGGGTTATACCTAACAGCGAGCCGCGACGGTATGATCAACTGGTGGTCGCTGGACATGAAGCTGCAGAGGACTGCCTGCTCCTCCAGCCGTAAGTAGCGAGTTTAAGAGATATAGTCTCTATGTAGTACATAAATATTGTGTCCTGATAACTCTGTTCTACAGCCCACCTGAAGGTGCACAACACGTGGGTGACGGACATGGTGTGCATGCCGGACGTGAACATCATCGTCACCAGCTCCACGGAGCGCGATCTGCGCTTCTACGACTGCACCGCCAAGACCTTCAGCTTGAAGATCGTTATCACTAGCTGGGAGTATATGGCAAGTGAAATTGATGCCTGTTTTAGTTTTTCCCGGAAGTGATTGTTTAGCAAATTGACAATTTAGTTAAATAGTCTTTACCTACATGTAAATTAGAACTGTCATTCTTTGAGAGTTGCCTGAAATAACTATACAGCAACACCGTCACAGTCACAGTCATCTTTCTGTGTGTGTGTGTGACAGTTATGATTATCTAATATATGTATAAAATTCTCGTGTCACAGTTTTCGTTGCCAAACTCCTCCGAAACGGCTTGACAGATTTTGATGAAATTTTATATGTATATTCAGTAGGTCTGAGAATAGGTCAACATCTTTTTTTTTTTTTTTTAATGGGTAGGGTAGGGTAGGTAGGGTAGGGTACGTAAGGTAGGGTAGGGTAGGGTAGTGTAGGGTAGGGTAGGGTAGGGTAGGGTAGGGTAGGGTAGATAAATGTTTGGTCTTTTTATGGCAAAACAAAGTTTGCCGGGTCAGCTAGTTATTATATAACAAAATTTGTGGCAAAATATTTTTAAACGGTACTTAAGAGCGCGGCGAAGCATGAATTGTCCATACAAACGTAATACCAAAATCATTTGTAGGTTGAGCATATTTCCACCATATTATGCTGATATCGGATTTAGACAGTATTTATCTAGGTTCCTACGTCTTCTTTTTTTCAAAATACTTACCTAAAATGAAGTTTAAGCGAATTTAATTTCGTACCTTTTTACAGCGTAAATGACATGTTTTCCTATTGATTTTTCTGCATTAAAAAATACAATATCTATAAAATTTCCGTCGCAACAACATAGCTAATATTATCAAGTTAAAAACATAGTTTTTTTTAAAAAAAAACATTAAGTTTTCATGCATAATTTTTGGTATTCCGGAACACATCAAAATAATCATACATTTTCAATAGTAGCTATTGCTATCGCGTCAAGCACGTCATGTCAATGTGTGTGTGATCGTGCTTCACACGGTTGAGTATCGCTCGTACGGCGGCGCGGCGTTTGATCGGGGCTCTTCGGGGTTGTTTATTGTTTGTTGTATTGTATTTTTTTTGTGTTTTTTTTGTCAGTGTTAGACGATTACTTTACTGTGCTGTTTGTGCGTATTTATTTATTTTCTAAGTACTTATTGTAATATTTCTGACACTATTGACATATGCTATGAACTTGGATTTAGAATTGAACTTTGATATTGAGTAATCTACTTTCTTACGAACTTAGCGTTGTTTACGGACTTTGTTATTATTTACGACTTGGTTTGGTTGCCGACATGGACTCCGAGCGTTCGGATTTTTCTCACAGTAAGTACCTATTTCCCAATGACATCATTTAATTAGTTACTAGCTGTTCCCAGCGGTTTTACCCGCCGTTTAAAACGGCTTGACCGATTTATATGATTTTTTTGTGTATACTTGAGGTCTGATTATATTTTTTTATAAAAGATAGAGATTTTATATAAATAATCAATTAATTAAATATTATGTGTTGTGTTGATTGTTTGATTTAGGCAATACATTTATTCTCGTATTTTATCTCTTATAGGAATTAGTTTCCAACAAGCACTACAACTGCTGGGTCTCTCATTGTTGAAGATGCAAATGACGACGAAATCGAAGTTTCACAGTTAGTCGGGCGCAGAATGATTGATGTTCAATATTTATTTAAAACAATTGTCAGAAATAGACCACAGTCCTTTTAATTGCTCTTTTCTGTCTCGCAAAAACATAGTAAAGCAACTATTATACCATACATTTAAAGGCAATGATGCTACAAAATATGGAAACAAAAACGAACTCGTATCACTAAAAGATGCTGAGCAACTTTTAGGCCTTCATATTGAACCATCTGTGTTATTTATTGACGAAAAACGTCCTTTCCTCGGAGCAAGCCCAGATGGTCTGATAGGTGGTGACGCTATGATTGAACTAAAGTGTCCTGCGAGCCCAGCAAACATTACACCGGTTGAAGCAATTGATAAAAAAAGATAATTTTTGCACTAAAGATATGGAGGCCGAATTAAATAGAATAAAATTAAAAATAAATCATAAATATTTTTACCACATACAAGGACAATTACAAATAACAAACCGCAAATACTGTATTTTTTTTATAGTATGGACGGCTAAAGGACTGGCATATGTAAAATTGAACAACGAATTTTGGAATTCTGTAGTCTTAAAATTAGAAAAGTTTTATTTTAAATGTATATTGCCTGAATTAATAGATCCCCGTTTACCGAGAAATCTGCCTATCAGGGACAGAATATAAACTTGTACGTAACTTTACAATTACAACAATTATTACAATGTACAATTGTACATATAAACTAAAAAGCAGTGCGTAAATGTTTTCTGATTACTATTATTGTATTTTTAGGGTTCCGTACCCAAAGGGTAAAAACGGGACCCTATTACTAAGACTCCGCGGTCCGTCTGTCTGTCTGTCACCAGGCTGTATCTCATGAACCGTGATAGCTAGACAGTTCAAATTTTCACAGATGATGTATTTCTGTTGCCGCTATAACAACAAATACTAAAAACAGAATAAAATAAATATTTAAGTGGGGCTCCCATACAACAAACGTGATTTTTTTGCCGTTTTTGGCGATAATGGTACGGAACCCTTCGTGTGCGAGTCCGACTCACACTTGGCCGGTTTTTTTGTATTTCGTTCAGTCGATAATATTTATGGTCACCCTACACGACTTTATCACGTTACGATTTATATTTTTTAAATAGATGAATGATGATCTATAAAGTAAAACATAACAAAATAAATGTTTATTCAAAATCCTTGTGTTTATTTTTAATATTCTTAGATCAGAGCGCTGTTATTTGTCTGTACCTACTTATGCGTAAATAGGCATAAATTATTGGAATATTTGTCTTTTACTAATACTTTGCCTCAATATAACTTGTATTATTTTACTTGCATTCATTATTTATTATAACAATACTTTATTTGAGGTTTCGTAAAAGTTACCTACATAAATAAGACAAAAGAACGCCGGCGCCGCCGTTCGCGTCGGCGGGCTTGCCGGCTTTCGGTTTCGAGTCGTTATGAATGGTAGCCTATCTACTCGCACACACACGGCTGCGCACGGCGCACCGCGTGTGTGTGCAAAGCGAGATAGCAATACTCCGAACGAATTTTGCACTCGCGAGCTTCGTTCGCCGCGCTCTTAATATTCCATTTGTTAACTGACTTAACAAAAAGGAGGAGGTTCTTTGTTCGACTTCATGTTTGTTTTTTTTATTTTATTTTTGTGAATTTTCACGCATATCTCCGTCAATTGTGGACCGATTTTGTTTTTTTTTGTTTTTGATACAGTATGTCCCGAAATTGGTCTCATTTTAATTTGTTGAAGATCTGATGAAGAACTTCGAAGATATACAAGAGAAATCTTCAATAAATAACGGCAAATCTCTCAGGGTTGCTGCAATCGCATGTATGTTTATTGTTTATACCGTTTCATAATATAACATCACGCCAGTACGCTCTTAAGGGGTACGCAGATCTCTCATTAATATTAGGGTAATCCATTCTGGCGTTATAGGTACCTTACCAAACAACTTGTCTATTAGGTAGGGACAACTAAAAAGAGAAAAATTAAAAAACTTTATTTTTGGAAGTCGGTGTCTTTTGTAGATGTCCGTGACTACCGCAGGACCCCGACAGCAACCGCTTCCATATTTGGTAAATAATTACTACTCAATTGGTACCAATTAGTACCCGAACAACAAAATTGGTACCTTAGTAGTTTTCGAGAAAATCGACTTTGAAGGTGGTCCTGCGGTAGTCACGCTCCATTCAGCAGGACCACCATGAGCGCCGAAAACGGGGGCATGCTACAGCTATTCTAAGTATACACATAATTACTACCCATAAATTTGATCCATTTCGTAAAAAAACAGAACTGAATCATTTTTATTTATCGAGAAATCAGCGATGATAACTTTCGCTCGCTCGTTCAGCAGGACCACGACTTTGAATGTTGATTCCAAGTTGGAGGAGCCTGCGACTTTCCTCAAACCTACATAGAAAATTACTACCCTGCAAGATAAAATTGATACCCAGAATTTTACAACTAGTACTCCAGTAGTTTACGAGATATACCATGCCATTGGTGGGGTGGCGGTAGTCACGGTGTTAAATTTTCATTTCAAGATTTCCTTATTAAAAACTTAGTGAATTCTGCCCAAATGTATACAAAAATTACTACTCGTACAGAAGATAAAGCGACCAAAAATTCAGATACCTAAGTGTTGTATTTTAAGAGAAATTAGCTTTCATTACTTTTCCATACTAAATCTTCGCGTATAACCCGACCATATTAAGTTGTCAATGGTATTGAGCAGTACACTCGTGCACAAAAGTTTATGAATGTCGTTTTAGTAATAACAACAGTTCACAATCTATATTTTTTATACAAAATGTGTACCTAGGCACATAACAAGAAAAAAAAAAAATTCGTTACCCATGGCCTATAACACCTTTGTTAATGCCGTGGGTAGGTAGGTCCTAAATTAATTATTTTTCTGTATTGTAAGTACCTTCTGTGTTGTTATATGAATACCATTAAAGAGCGATAGGTATTTCTTATTTATTTATTTCCTACTAATTTACCATTGCTGCAAGCCTAAGTACCTACGTATTAAAAACCTAATTTACTGCAGTAACAGTATGTTGCTAATAACGTAAGTATAAAAGGATTACATAAGTAATAGGTATGTATTTTTACAGTACCAGAAGTCGATTGTATGGTACAATTAGTATCAAATTTCCACTGACATTTCCTGTGGACCTTGGGTGTATTTTTAGTTAGGTACCTATTTAATACTTACATTATTAGATCTAGGTTATGAGATATGAGAACACAGATCGATAACAATTTGTAAAATCAGTCAAATTTTAAATATTTAAAACTCAATTTATTATTCTAAATTGGACTAATACCATATAAAACTGGAACTATGTTATTTATCTAGCAAATAGGTTCGATAAAACAGAGTGAGAAAAGCATCTATATTCATGCAAAGTTACAACAATTTAAGAATAGAATGAATATTAGTTTTATCATTCTTAAAACTATTTCAAAATTACAAATTATTATTATGGCAGTCTCACAAGTTATGTACACCTTATGTAATTTTAAGTTATCTAGGTATTTAATACTTAGATAACTTAAAAGTACATAGGGTGAATGACAACAGTAGGTAATCATTTACAATTTATCTCTTAAAAATGAAAACGTGGTGATACTTATTTTTATAATTAAGAAAGTAGGTACTTTCATGAGCATCATCAATAGGTATCTTTATAAAAACAACCAATAAAAATAAAAGGAAAAATGCATACGCGAAATATAAACATAAAAAATAATCTCAAATATAATTACCTAACATTAATAGACATAATTCAAGTTATTAAAAATAAAAGGTTGTTGATTGCTAACCCCGAGTTTCCCAGTTCTAAATTATCGCAGAATTGGGTTAAAATTTCAATTATGGGCCGTTGAATTTTAGCGCGGGGAGGGGGGAAGGGGGTAAGTTTGGTCTTCACTTCAGCTTTCTACTTATGAGTACTACCTACAAAAAAAATATGAACTTCCAAATCAACGGCCCATAATGGAAATTTTAGCCCAGAATTGTCAAGCACGCGTTATCTGCTGTAATTGGGTTGATGAATTTAAAAAAAAATACGATTTTTTTTATGTATTTCGAAACTTTACATATCTTAAATTATATTGTCGTTTCAAAAAACTCAGAAATATTTTTTTTCAATTTATTATAAGCAATTGAAAATCCATAAAATTTTGAAAAAAACCACGTGACTACAAACGGGCCACAATTGGTTGCTATGTTGGTGACGTCATAACGTTCAAGGAAATCATGACAATATAGTGTCAACTACACGTAGATTGACTAAAAATATCCGAAAATGAGTGCAAAAATATTATTAAACAATAAATTTTATTTAGTCATGTGTAATAAAGGATTTATAAAGGCTTATGTCGATAATATACCCACCTGATGGACGATTTGGAAGTTTTGAGCATAAATAAAGTAGTCATAATGTATAATACGTGAGAGTGGACCGGTTAGTTATTGTTGTTTACCAGGTACATTAGGAAACATAATTGTCATAACGTAATCGTTTTTACATATGGGTAGGTGATATTGGTGTAAAATAAAAAGTAAACAAACACGATTGGCGCGAAACTTTGACTTTGGATATCAAAAAACTTCATTAGATACCACTAAATATGATACCTACACATGTACATATAATTTTCGGTAATTCCCATTATTTACATATCCCTTAATAGAGGATATCGTGGCTAAATAATAACAGCGGCACTGTTCGATCATCAAGGTTAAGCAACGTTTGACGAGGTTGGTCCGTGGATGGGTCACCATTTCAACATACCGAGTTTCCTCCGTGCCTCGGAAAGCACGTTAAGCCGTTGGTCCCGGCTGTCATTTGAAGATCTTTGACAGTCATTACGGGTAGTCAGAAGTATGAGATCTAACACCAGTCTTGCCAAGGGGTACCGTGTTACCCAGTTACTGGGTTGTGGAGGTCAGATAGGCAGTCGCTCCATGTAAAACAGTGGTACTCAGCTGAATCCGGTTAGACTGGAAGCCAACCCCAATATAGTTGGAAAAAGGCTAGGCAGATTGACAATATCTCTCAATAATATTGAACACTAATGTCTATATTATATATTTACAAACACTAAAAAGTTTGTAGAAAAGAAACGTGAAAATATTAACTTGGTAGATTTTCGTTACACTAATTCTTCAGTAAATATCTCTTAAATACGTTGACCGATTTTAACAATTCAAACAGAAATATTAGTTTTACGCCTATATCTGTCATTTTAGTATAAAATAATGAATATATCACCATAAACAAAAAATTATGTTTTCAAGTTACGTTATTATACAACAATGTCAACTTTGCTCAAAAGTTCCCTTAAAAAGGTACTATTCTCAGTCTTTAATCATCAAAGTAAGAATTTAATACGAATTAAATACTAAATTAGAACAAGATAACAACAGAATTAACACATTATATGTAATTGGAATGTAGGTAGTTAGACGTAGAACACTGCTCAAATTTAGTAGATTGCTAGGTACACACGAATCACATAAATTTGGAATCTTTTTGTAGTATTCGTACATAATGGTACGAAGCAAGCACGATAACTTTTAAGGTTCGATATTTATGGTCAATATATTCGATATTCATCAATATATTGACGATAATAACAAGATTGAATCGGTTAAAAGTCAAAACACTGTATCAGTTAGGTGCTACAATTAGTAGAACTGAACTTTGTGACGTCACACGGGCTCGGTATTGTTCGGCAAACTATCGGGGTGTTTTCGGTACTGGATTCAAAAAAATATTTTCAATTGGATTTTACTTTGTAATTACAATGAAAAAAAAAAAACTAAAAATAGTTTTGTATGAAAACTTATATATGATCTATTCATTTTTTACAAAAAAAAAATTGGTTCAACAAACCAATTGGTTTAATGAATTTTCAACAGCGAATCACAGCAGATAACGCGTGCTTGACAATTTGTCACATTAATTCTGCGATAATTTAGAGCCGAGAAACTTGGGGCTAAATGTTTTAAAGCTTTATAATATGTTTATGTTCAATTAAGAAGACTTTAGATGATTTTACTCTAATCCAAGTTTAATCTAAAAATAACAATCAGTTATTATTTCAAATACGTACTTGTAAGTACATAATAATTATTTTAAGTTTTATTATAATATATAGTTATTGTTTTTACCTGCACGTTATCTAGATATACTTACATAAGTTTAGTCAAAAAACTTGAGTCAAGACGCGTTCAAACGGAGATCAACTGGCTTTATGTTATACTTCACACAAAGTAATCATGTATATTCATATTACAGGGCTCATTTTAAGTTCTACTCAGTTAAAATATCAAACAGTGACGACGATTTTTCAATCGTCGATTTTCTTCACATAATTTTGAATCTCATTCTATCTTGTCTATGGTCCAAAACTTTTTTATGGGTTAGCGCGCATGTTTTTTTTTTATTAATTATACGGACATTGGCATACCATGAGCCCAACAATCACACAGTAAATTCAATTATTTATGACCAAAGATAGAAGTCTTTCAGTTGGATACGAAGATGGGTTTTAACATTCTTTAATATGCATTAGAATGCGGATATAACAGATTCTAATAAACTCATAAAATTAAAAAAAAGTTTCTTTTTAGGGTTAATTAGCAATCGAAACTTACAAAAATATTTCGATTTTAATGTTATTATAGGTTGATTTAGATATTTTAATTATATGTGCTTGTGTAACATATTAGGTAGTACCTACTCATTGATATGAAAACGCATATTGCCCAAAATATGCATGATGTTCTCTTTGCAACGCTTAATATTCAATTATAAAGGCACCTATTACTTATGCAATCCTTTTATACTTACGATATTAGCAACATATTGTTACTGCAGTAAATTAGGTTTTTAATACGTAGGTACTTAGGCTTGCAGCAATGGTAAATTAGTAGGAAATAAATAAATAAGAAATACCTATCGCTCTTTAATGGTATTCATATAACAACACAGAAGGTACTTACAATACAGAAAAATAATTAATTTAGTACCTACCTACCCACGGCATTAACAAAGGTGTTATAGGCCATGGGTAACGAATTTTTTTTTTTTCTTGTTATGTGCCTAGGTACACATTTTGTATAAAAATTATAGATTGTGAACTGTTGTTTTTACTAAAACGACATCCATAAACTTTTTTGCACGAGTGTACTGCTCAATACCATTGACAACTTAACATGGTCGGGTTATACGCGAAGATTTAGTATGGAAAAGTAATGAAAGCTAATTTCTCTTAAAATACAACACTTAGGTATCTGAATTTTTGGTCGCTTTATCTTCTGTAGGAGTAGTAATTTTTGTATACATGTGGGCAGAATTCACTAAGTTTTTAATAGGGAAATCTTGAAATGAAAATTTAACACCGTGACTACCGCCACCCCACCAATGGCATGGTATATCTCGTAAACTACTGGAGTACTAGTTGTGAATTCTGGGTATCAATTTTATCTTGCAGGGTAGTAATTTTCTATGTAGGTTTGAGGAAAGTCGCAGGCTCTTCCAACTTGGAATCAACATTCAAAGTCGTGGTCCTGCTGAACGAGCGAGCGAAAGTTATCATCGTTGATTTCTCGATAAATAAAAATGATTCAGTTCTGTTTTTTTTACGAAATGGATTACATTTATGGGTAGTAATTATTTGTATACTTAGAATAGCTGTAGCATGCCCCCGTTTTCGGCGCTCATGGTGGTCCTGCTGAATGGAGCGTGACTACCGCAGGACCACCTTCAAAGTCGATTTTCTCGAAAACTACTAAGGTACCAATTTTGTTGTTCGGGTACTAATTGGTACCAATTGAGTAGTAATTATTTACCAAATATGGAAGTGGTTGCTGTCGGGGTCCTGCGGTAGTCACGGACATCTTTTGTAGGTACCAATTTTTGCGCTATGGACACCGACTTCCAAAAATACAGTTATTTTTCATTTTGTAATTTTTTTATTTGGAAGTCGGTAGGATTTTTTTGCAAAAAGGTTTTTTTTGTAATAATTAGCATTAGAAATTTTAATAATCCCTTTTTACAGCCTGTTCAACCAATTTTGAGTTCTATTGCGTTGGTGACATGACAAATGGCAGCTGTATTGGTAACAGTTTTATACTTTTTATGCCATCCCTAATTCTACGGAATAGAGCTCAATTCGATTAAATGTTACTTCAAATGGAGTATAGACTTTAGTACTATTTACTAATCAAGCCACAACCAAGGGATTATTGTTTTTTACTGGAAATGTGAATTGACCTACGACTATTTCCCAGATCTGCACAATGCACTATCACTTTAGCAAGGATATAGAGGAGCAATCGAAACTGATCTGTGGCGACATGGGCGGCAACATACGGGTGCTTCAGTTCTCTCCGATGCTACGGGGCCCTTTCAAGAACGATGCTGGACGAGTCTTGAGAACGCTACGGCATGTAGATCTTCAGAGGCGGGTGATTATGATATAACTCACCATTTTTAAATGATTCGGCTTCAATAATAACTTAATTCTTAACAGTTAAGTATTTTTATCCGTCTTGTTATTCGAGTTTAAATCCGTCGGATCGTCAGGGGCCTTACTCTGACGTGTCAAAAATATCATGTTTCTATTGTGAGAGAGAAAGGAGCTATACAGGACCAAGATCTATACAGGACGAAGAGCTATACAGGACTAAGAGCTATACAGGACCAAGATCTATACAGGACGAAGAGCTATACAGGACGAAGAGCTATACAGGACGAACAGCTATACAGGACGAAAACCACTATTCCTTTTCACGGCGGATTCATGATGGGGTTGACACGTTAATTGTTATAGTAGGGCCCCTGGTCTTGAAACGCATTTACACAATCATTGTTGCTTCTTTTATATAAATCCCTGTTTCTTTACAACACACATATTTGACACTTGATCCCCTATTTCCAGCCACACATGCTTCCAGAGATGCAGTTGATGGAATTGCCCCGCATCCACATGGAGTGGGTGCGTCAGGTGTCTTACTACGCGTCGCTCCACTGCCTGGTCTCCTGTGCCACCTGCCCTGACTCCCTGCTCATGTGCGACATCCGTGGCACCGATAAATATTCAAGTAACATGTTCAGATTAGAAAAGGTAAGCAAGCCTGCACTGTTCTCTTCAACATTGTCCTTTTACTTTCTTACAATCGATTCTAACGACAAATGTGTTTTAGCCGCTTCGAGCTTTTACTTGTCCAGCTAACCGCTGCACAACCCTCTCTTAGAGAACGTCGACCTACGTCCCAGCTGTAGCAGTAGGAACATTTGAATTGAATGCTGTTTATGCTGTAACTAATCCAGTACATTTCGCAGGGCATTCAATGCTTCACGTTTGATGAGGAAGCGCACGTGCTGGTGACAGGAGGTCCCGACTGCACAGTCAGAGTGTGGAATCCGTTCGTGCCAACAAAAGCCAATTTGACCTTCATCGGCCACCGCGCCGGCATCACATGCATCGTGCTGCAGAACAAGGCGCAGACCATCTACTCGTTATCTAGAGATAGAGTTATCAGAGTGTGGGATGTACAAAGTCAAGCCTGCATTCAGGTAAGAAGATTTTTACATTGATGTAAATCTGGCAATGTTCTTACCACCCAACAGCCAAGTAGCGATATGCTGTGCCTGTTCGCCACAGACAGCCCACATTGCAGGGGCTGCCTTGACGCCGAGGATTCAGCCGCTCACGTCATCCTGGAATGCAAGGCCGTGGCTTCTCACCGTGAAGAAATCCTAGGAACAATGAGGTCGCTCCGCAAAGCCTGTGAAGCTCCCAGGAAATTTCTGTGCTTTTGGGCGGAGCTAGGCTGGCTTTGTTAACCAGAACCCCCACGCACCACGGACCGAATGAGAGTCTAAGTGCGGAAAGGGAGCCCCCATCATCATCATGATGTAACAATAAATTTATAACCTAAGTCTACAATATTACGTAAGGTACAAGAATCGTAAACTGGTCGTGGTCGTTATACAAAAAGTGAAAAAGGAAGGGGAAAAATATGAAAGAAAGATCAACCAAGTACTTAAAATTAATTTTTCATGTATGATCTTTGACAGTCCTACAATGATATTCCGGCAGAAGTGGATGGGCAATGCGAGCGATCCCTCATTTCTGCCATATACAACCGAGCTACCCGCCAGTTCATCCTAGCTAGCGTGAAGATAGCCATCGTGTTGCTGGACGAGCAGCTGAACCCTCTCCACACCGACGGCTTCACTCACTCTCGCACTGTGAGCAAGGTCCTCTACAATCCACTGTTCAAGGTCATCATCACTTGCGGTATGGACAGCATCATCATTAACTGGGATCCAGTTACTGGTAAGTCTTTGAGGATAGGATTTTTTCTGATCGTTTAGCTGCATTGGATGGTTATAATAACACTAGCATGTTACTGTTATTTTCGATTCTATAGAAGGTAACTGGATTCCGAAAAGGGCATGATGCCTTTTGCGGAATTCTATCCTCGTGCTCAATTTATTAAGTGTATAGGTAAACGCAACGTCCTCATCCGCAAAGCCCACGTGCGCATGCTGCATGGCGAGGTCATCCCGGTGGAGATTACCGCAGCGTGCTTCGACCCTGGCTACCTGCTGCTACTCACCGGTGCCACGAGTGGCGAGCTCAAGGTTTAATATCACAGCTACCTAGTATACACAAGTACAGACCCTATTCTACTTGCATTTGCGTACAAAATGATGATTGTGCAGTCGGCAGGGAGATTGATTGAGGAACAGTTCACAAAATCCATGGTGCGACTGACAAAGAATGACAGTTTGGATTGGAATTATCGGAGATTTATTTAGATAATCAGATAGTCAACGCCTGTCTATCATCTACAGAGATAACTATTGAGATGACGGCGAATAGAGGTGTAAGAATGAAGTCTTCTTCCTATTGACCTTCATACTACATACCGTCACGTCTGTCACCGAGCTCAAATACATTGGATTAAGGGCTGGTGATGATGAGTTGATGCCTAAAGGCGGGATTGGTGTACCAATGTACACCAATCCCGCCTTTAGGCTCAGGATCCTGTTGTTTGGTAAAATCAAAGGGAATCCTTTGCCTTGCCGTGGGATTCCACAGCCGCTTTTTAGTTTTCGATTTACATAATTATTGTATATTAAACTAGCTGTTCCCCGCGGCTTCGCTCCCGTGGGCCACCCAAAGGACCCGTTTTCGGGATTAAAAAATAGCCTATATCACTCAGGAATAACGGAGCTTTCTACTGGTGAAAGAATTTTTAAAATCGGTCCAGTAGTTTCGGAGCCTATTTGGTACAAACAAACAAACAAAAAAATCTTTCCTCTTTATAATATTGGTATAGATTAACATTTCGATGGAGCTACACAACATAGAATAGGCAACCCAGTGCGCACTTGCTCAATCGCAATCCGTAACGACATAATAAGTTTTAAGTAATAGATAGGCTTTGCTTATCTGTTGTCTAGGTGTGGAACTTCAATACAGGCGTGTGTATAAGACAGATGTCCATAGAGCACATGTGTGAAGTCACTGGCTGCTTCTGGGTGGAAGGCAGGTGAGCTGATGACTTCTGCTTCTTGACAATCACTCGAAACAACATGCTTTAGGCTGTGTTTTAGAGCTACAAAAAACAACTACCTTTGATCAGACTTTATGGAATATTCAGAGCTAGCAGTTGATATGGAACAAGCTGCTTATGTCCTTATTTTTTGTGCACTATTTCATTGATTTGTGGTTATTTTCAATTCTTAAAACTAAGCCACATTGGGTCAGAATTCTGGCAGTAGGTTGGAACCGCCACGTGGTGGAGTTCGAGGACACCGGCATGTCAACGACCGGCAAGAGCTGGGAGACTCGCCACACGGACGACGTGCTGGCAGCTGCCGTGCGACCTCCCTTCACGCTGGTTACTGCTAGCTATAACTCAGAACTTGTGCTATGGAAGCTGGAGACCGGTCAGCCATACAGGTGAGTGGAGTAAACATATGGGTAGATAACGCCGGTTGTTTGACCTGGTCACGCGGCACTGAATCTACACTAAATAATACACTGTATTACTAGATGTATATCTTTAATGCACCTTATTTAAACTTACAAAAATCGAACATATCGCAGAGGGTCATGAACACTCGGAGAATCTTAACACCGTGATTCACCGTGATGACGTATTTGCACAACGCCATCTAGGCATTAATTTAGGTACTAATTAAATATACGCCATCTATGCCAAAACATGTGAATTACGTTGAAGTTAATATACGTAAATAAAGGTTTAGAACTTGAACATGCCGCCCACCAAGGACATTATTGCAGAATGTCCTTATCAATAGAAATGTAAACTCGAATACTATTATTGATCTTTGACTATTTTTTTATTTATTGGATTTAATAGTGTCTTTGGTAAGTGGCCGCCCGTTAGAAATTACAATACAAACAGTTCTTAACATCTAATTGTAATTTTTACAGTGAACTTAAACCTTATTAATGTTACAACAAGTACCATTCTTCAAATACTTAATCTAAGAACAAATATAAACTCAATTAACGTATAACAAGCACTTGCGATGACAATAATCAAACTAGAATTCCAAGAATTAATTTGTAAAGTTTTATTCATTTACCGGTAGGATACATAGTTTTGAAGTCGGTCGCTTCAAGAGACCTTTACTAGTGCGCAATGTTACCACCCTAGTTATACCATCCGAACCAGGATGTTTTTCTACTATTCGGCCAAGCAACCAACAAGCAGGAGGTAAGTCTGACTCTTTAATTAGTACTATATCCTCGATTTTAGGCTCTGGAGCTTGAACAGACCATTTGTATCTATGAACTAAACCACTCAAATACTCTGTGGACCAACGCTGCCAGAAGGTTTGTAACATTTTTTGTATGTGTTGCCACCGAGACAACGAACCAACGTTGGAATTTGTATAATCAGGACTAGGAACATTAATTAATGCTTCCCCAACTAAGAAGTGACCAGGGGTCAATGGCATAGGTTCATGAATGTCTTCTCCACTAATGACGGTCATCGGTCTTGAATTTAGACAAGCCTCTATTTGACTTAATAGAGTACTCATCTCCTCGTACGTCAGAGTAGTGTTTCCGATTACGCGCTTCAAATGAAACTTCGTGGATTTCACTGCTGCCTCCCATAGTCCACCGAAATTAGGAGCTCGGGGAGGTATGAAATTCCACGTAGTTCCATGTGCCTCTATATACGTTGCACTATCTTGCTGGACAGCAAGTATCTCTCTGAGCTCTCTTGCAGCTCCGACAAAATTGGTTCCATTATCGCTCCATAATTGTGCGCAATGGCCACGTCTAGCTACGAATCGACGGAATGCTGCTATGAAACCTGATGTACTCATATCGCTTACTACTTCCAGATGTATGGCCCTAGTAGCCATACATACGAACACACAAATATACCCCTTATGTGAACGATGACCTCGACCCTTGGCCGTACGAATTTGAACTGGACCTGCATAATCCACCCCGCTATGTAGAAATGCTCTAGTTGGAGTACAACGTGCCGCGGGAAGTGATCCCATCAGCTGATTGTAGGTTTCAGCCTTGGTCTTTACACACACTACACACCTACGTACGTGATCTTTTACTGCACTCTTCAATCTAATAATCCAATACGCTGATCTAATAAAGTTGGTCATCATCTGAGGACCACCATGCAATGTACGGTCATGTGCATCAGCAACTAACAATTTTGTAAGATGCGTATTATGTGGAAGTATTATAGGATGCTTTTGTTGATCGGACAGAAAGGCTTGTTGTAATCTGCCACCAACACGGATTATATCATCCTTGTCTAGAAACGGACACAGTGATTTAAGTTTACTTGCTTTATTTGTTAATGGTCTTCCTTGTTTTAACAGATCATATTCGATTTTGAACTCTATTCTTTGACACAGTCTTATACAACATTTTAACGCCTCATCTAACTCTGACTTACTTAAATACTTAGACCTCTCATTTCTAATCTTACATTTGATCTGAACGAAAATTCTACACAACGCTACAACTCTTAATAATTTCCTTAATGAACTAAACTTGACCCATGGAGAATCTTCGTTGCTTAGAACTAAATGACACTTGATATTTTCTTCTAAGTGTATATCTAAATTAACTGGTCTATTATATGTAATATTAATTGTGCTGTATAAAAAATTTGGCCCCTTAAACCATTGCTCCCTTTCGGATAGCAATGTGGGTAATACACCTCTTGATGCATGATCTGCCGGATTGTCCTTTGATGACACGTGCGACCATTGATCTGCTTCAAGTGTTGTTAAGATTTCTGACACTCGGTTCCCTACAAAGGTCTTCCATCGACTGGGGTGACTATTTAACCATGCGAGGACTACCGTTGAATCTGTCCAAGCATGGACCTTATCCCTTTCAATATTCATTGCTTTAGCCACATCTGATAACAAACGGGTCAAAAGCACTGCTGCACAAAGTTCCAGTCGCGGAATGCTTACTGTTTTTATTGGTGCGACCTTTGTCTTGGCGACTAAAAGTGTAATATAAATTTTGCCTGAACTATCTACATAACGAGTATAGACCACCGCAGCATAAGCTGCCTTTGACGCGTCGCTAAACCCGTGCAATTCGACTTGAGCCTTGTTTGATACTCCTAACCACCTAGGAACTCGCACTTTATGAAGCTGTATTAAATCGTTACGGTAAGTATCCCACTCATGTTTTATCGTTTCAGGTGCCTCATCGTCCCAACCTATTCCTGATAACCACAGTTTCTGGATAAGTATTTTTGCCAGTATTATACTGGGCGCTATCCAGCCTAAGGGGTCAAACAGACGCGCAATATCAGAGATAATATTGCGTTTAGTTACCCTTTCAGATCTTGATGGAAGCTGCACTGTATACTTGAACTCATCTGTACTCCGACACCAGGTAAGTCCTAATATTTTAGTATGATCTACCATTAGCTCTTTCTCTTCCTTACTCTCACATGACTCTATTTCCCTAAGTAATTCCTGGTTGTTGCTATTCCATTTCTGTAGCTGAAATCCTGCTTTACTTACTAACTCCTTCATTTCTAGGTACAATTGCTTTCCCTCTTCTACCGTAGAACATCCTGTCATTAGATCATCCATATAATAACTAGTGGGAACTCTTTCAGCTGCATTTGGAAACTCTTTGTGGTGGTCTAACGCGACCTGATGCAAAACCTTTACTGCCAGGTACGGAGCGGAAGCAACGCCAAAGGTCACGGTAAGTAGCTCGTAATCCTGTACTTCTTCCTCTAGACTCTGACGCCACAATATGCGTTGATATGCCACATCTTCAGCAACTCTCACCTGTCGGTACATTTTAACTATATCCCCTGTAAGTGCTATACGATGAAGTCTCCAACGAAGTATAATGTGTCTCAAATCAGACTGTAAAGTAGGGCCCACCATCAACGTATCATTAAGTGATACACCTTTGCTGTTTTTACAGGAAGCATCGAACACCACGCGGACCTTGGTAGTGGACTTGTCTTCTCTAATTACGGCATGATGTGGTAAGTAAAACGCTTCATTTAATTTACAGTCTGGTTTCTGTACTCTCCTCATGTGGTTTAATTGTAGATATTCCTCTATGACCCTTGTATATTCTCCTTTTAAATCTGGATCTCTCCCAAACTTCCTTTCTAATGCTGTGAATCGTCGCATTGCTATTTCTCTTATGTTACCACCCACACAAGACGGTTTTGACTCTTGGAATGGCAGCCGCACTATGTAACGACCATCAGTAGACCTTATCGTTGTAGATGTAAACAGCTTTTCACATCTCTGCTCTTGTTCTGTAAATAACCTTTCACTGTGGGGCAGTTGATCTTCAATCTCCCAGAACTGTTTCAAGAGTTCATTTTGTTCTACGTGGGCGTGCAAAGAAGTAATTTTGGGTAATAAAGGTGATTCGTTATCCGCTTGAGTTGCACCAGATAGAATCCAACCTAATCTTGTACACTGTGCAACTACCGACCCTGTGGGCGCTCTCTTTAGACCTTGTTTGATTATTTTGCTATAAATATCTGCGCCTAACAAAATGTCAATCTTATTGGGCTCACTGTACTGAGGATCTGCTAACGATATCTGCCTTAACTCAGACCACACAAGAGGCGGTACTTGTTTCTCAGGAAGATATGTAGTTATGTTTTTCAAAACATATGCTTCTACTTCAAACTTGAATTGAGGATCTGTCACCGATCGCAAAACTAATGTGACCATGTGATTGGCTATTGTAGTCTTATTACTACCGAGCCCTGACACAACACCCCTAACCGGAACTCTTTTTAACCGTAAAAATTGTACCGTAGCTTCAGTGATAAACGAAGCCTGGGACCCCTGATCTAACAACGCTCGAACTACCTGATAATTTCGCGAAGCTGTTTGTGCCTGAACCAATGCTGTAGCTAATAATACTTGTCTAGTGCTAATTGTTTCCCTAGTAGAAACACAGGATACTATTGGTGTTGGGTCAACTGAGGTACCACTGTCAGCTGACTCAGAACTCGGTCTATTAGAGCTATGAGTATCTATGTGCAACAGCGTATGGTGTTTCTTGTTACAGATTCTACAATTCGTTGATTTTTTGCATTGATAAACTAAATGATTACCGCCTAGACAATTAAAGCAAATCTTTTTACCTTGCACAAACTGTCTCCTTTGAGAGACATCCATCTTTATAAAAGACTCACAAAAACATAGTTTATGACCTTTACCACAATTTTCACAACCTATTTTTTCCTGTCCTGCAGGGGGGGCATTCCTACTATCTGTGACAAGCATGACCTTCTGATCTGATCTTTCTATCCGTGAACGACTACGCCACTGTGACGTTGCTTTCTGCGGTTCGACAAACTCCAGAGCCCTAAATCTACTTTCAAGAAACGTCTTGAACTGGCCTAAAGTTGGTAGGTCATTTGTCTCTTCGGAGGCAACCTTCAACTCCCACTGCTTGCGGGTTTCCTGGTCTAATTTAGCTGAGACAATGTGAATTACAATTATGTCCCAGGTGGTAACATCAATCCCCATATTACCTAACGCACTCATACAATCAGTGGTTGTATCTAAGAGATGTTTTAACGTTACAGCTGACTCTGTGTTCACTCTTTTCTGCTCAAACAATCGTTGCAATATACAATTCGCTAAGTGTCGTTTATTATTATATCTACGTTCTAACTGTTGCCAACCTAATGAATAGTTAGCCGCAGTTATGGGTATTTGTCTGAGCAGCTGTTCCGCTTCACCCGTTAAACATCCCTTAAGATAATGCAATCTCTGTACATCATCTAAGGTCTTATTGAAATGAACAAGCGATATAAACAAGTCACGGAAACTAGTCCACTCTTCATACTTTCCAGAAAACGATGGAATATTGATTTTAGGTAATCTGACATTATAAATTTTACTCTCATTGGTATCTATTGTTTGTTCTCGTGGTTCTGTTGTTACAGACTGTACTAATTGTAATTGAGTATCCTTTAATTCCGATTTGTATGCAATATAGATCTCTTCGGTTTCATCATAAATATTGGACGTAAAATATGCATTTTTATCGTCTGAGGATTTTTCAATTATTTTCCTATGATTATCACTAAACTTTGTCCATTGTACTTCTAACGATTCTAATCGGGTTTCAATATATCCCCGAGTTATTCTCTCCTTAGGGGATTTTTTGAAATTAGATTTCCCTTTCTCTATTGTGTTTTTAATATCAAGTTGCCCTTTAGGCGCGATTGGTCCAATTCGCGATTGGTCCAATGTTCAAAAATATGTCCAATTCGCGGTTGGTCCAATTCGCGGTTGGTCCAATTCGCGGTTGGTCCAATTCGCAGTTGGTCCAATTCGCAATTGGTCCAATTCGCAGTTAGTCCAATTCGCGGTTGGTCCAAAATGGATAATGTTTCCGAAATAATTATACAATATAAACGTGTTATAGGATTCTGTCAATAATAATATTATAAGGCCCAAAATAGAATGAATCTGGCAACAAACGTGGCGGATGATCAGAGGCCTTAGTGCGAGTTTTACTCACGCTCATTCGAGTTAACGTAAACGTCAATTTGTATAGAAACTGGATTAGCGCCGTCTGATGACAGTAAAGACAAACTACTTTTTTGTATACAAAGTAACAGAAAGCTGGAAACAAATTATCGGACGCGGCTTTCGGACGCGACTGACAGCCGCGACTTATACTTATAGAGTATCTAGGTAATGAATGTACATTAAACTGTGCAAACTATCGGACGTAAGTCGCGGACGTGACCTTGGGCGTTCGGACGTCTGATAGAGATCTGGTAGCCGCGTCCCATACGACTGTGCATACATATCAGCCGCGGCTGTAAGTCGCGTCCGTCAGCCGCGTCCGATAATTTGTTTCCACCTTAAGAGATCGTTTACGTTATCAAGATCGAGCGCGTTAAAAAACTCGAAATAAGCACACTGAAAGAGTGAAAGCTACGTACAAACAAATGAAAGCGAAAGTCAAAGAGGTGGTAAAAATGAAGAAGGATGAAAAAGAAGAAAAATATAACAGGAAGTTCTCCAAAAACTTCAGGGCCAATGTTAAGCTGTTCTGTAAACATGTAAGTTTGGCTCGTGGAGTGACAAAAAAATCGAGCATGAATGTAATAAGAGCAGAAAATGGGTGCTTATTGAGCAAAGAATGCAAGGTCTTGGAACTCTGGAAGGGATATTTTCAAAGTTTATTTAGTTGTCAGGATAGTGTGCAAGGAGTGGGTAACTGGATAGAAGCCAGTTGTCACGACCCAAACTCAGACGAAGAGCAAACGCATGAGAATGAAATAGAAATGGATAAGATTATAAAAGCACTGAGTGGGATGAAGATTGGTAAAGCTGCAGGGTATGACCTAGTATCTGTTGAAATGCTGAAGGGCGGTGACGGGGTGGTAGCAAGCCTGTTGTGCCGGATCTTTCATATGTGTTGGAGATATGGCCGCGTGCCGGATGACTGGTGCAAGGCTGTAATCGTACCACTATAAAAGGGAAAAGACGCACAGCAGCCTAGCGAGCATGGGCGTACCCAAGACATTTGTGACAAGACATGATAAATTATGTCTTAACTTACAATTTGTCTTAAATGCTAGCACGGGTCAAACATGTGACATATTTTAAAGGCGCAATATGCCTTTCTTGTTGCTGCCCGGCGAGCACGGCCTACTGTGACATGGCTTGAGTCACACATTTCATCGCAGTTTGGGCGATAACGCCATTTTGTCCTAAATAATAGCACCGGCGGCGTGAGAAAATTTCCTGACGTTTGTTTGGGACTCATCGGGTCTTAATTGCTAATACGGGCGCATCCATTTTGTCACAAATGTCACATTTTGACAGATAATTTAGAAAAATGTATCACTTTCGTTCGGAGGTGGTGATAAAATTTTTTAGTTGAAAAAAATATATTTGCCTTCTAATTACGGCACCAAATGGCAATAAATTCATTTTGTGTATGGTGAATTGGTGATCAATGCTTATTAATTAATTGAAATGTTACAGGATTATTAATTAATTTTATATTATTACTTTTTCATAATTGTATTTTTTTTATTGTTGTTCTTATTTTAATTATGATTATTTTTTTTATAATTATTTTCTTTTATACCATATTCTTCTTGCTTTCTACATTTTTAAATGTTTCTTAAATAAAATCCCCAAAAAACATTTAAAATATAAAAAAATCGGGGCCCACCGGTATTGGTCCAAGCTATTATATTTTTTAGTAATTATTAAAATTTTCACAATAAATATATCTTTCTAACAAACACTTAATATGTTATCAAACAAACAAAGAAAAACAAAGTGTGCATAAGTCTATGGTCGTGGGTCAAATATTAATTTATTCCCAACAAAATTAAAAAGTTGTTTAGCTGTATGAACGGCATACTTTTTTACGTATTATTTTATTTGGTCGTCTATTCAAATTAAGTCGCACTATGAAGTCAACAACAAGAAAAGCAAGTCGCGCCTGTAAATTATGTCACATGGTTGTCCCGTGCTAGCATTTAAGACAAATTGTAAGACATGACATATTTTATCATAACTTGTCATGACCGAGTCGAAAACCAAGCAATGTAAAAAAAAAAAAACTTGTATTTCATGTTGGGATGCTGCTAACATGGGGGTAGCAAAGCGGGGGGCTAAATTTTGGTTATTTTTGGCCTAGGACATACCGTTTTCGAGATATCATTTTGGAAATATGCAAAATAAAATAAGATACGGAGGTCCATAATTCGGCAACAGTGCGTCGTAGGGCTTTGCTTCTCAGAACATAAATGGTTTGTATGGCCAAGGTTAAACCGAAACTACAATAAAATTGGAAAAATTCCGAAAAAGAAAAAAATAAACGTCAAGAAGTTAAGCCACAAGTCAAGAAAATATCTCACGCCGCCGTGCTAGCATTTAAGACAAAATGAGTTTATCGCCCAAACTGTGATTAAAAGTGTGACTTAAGCGATGTCACAGTAGGCCATGCTCGCCGGGCAGGAGTGTAAAAACTACCGCAGCATTAGTCTTTTGAGTGTTGTCGGCAAATTATTTGCGAAAGTTTTTAATAAATAGAGTGATATAAGTGACGGATGAACAAAAATACATAAATGTATGAATGTGAGTGAATCCAAAGAAGTATGTAAGGATCGTAGCAGGTGGCGTTCTGTTGTTTTTATTTACCCCCATGGGAAAAGGGGTGAGTTTATGTATATTCTATTGGTACAAAAAATCAACATTCATGATGAATATTAATAGTCTAAGATCCCGTTATAAAACGACCTTCACCGAGATGCTTATTTAATGAAACGTATTTTATATTTAATTTAATATGTCAATAAATATAATCCATATGGGTTGCCTAGCAAATTTCAGTCCAGAGTATGTTTAATTAATAATTAAAAAATTTTTTTTTTTTAAACATTTCACCGGTATGATTATTAGATAAATTCTATACCAATCGAAAGTATGAAGCCCATAGAATATGCAAACGTTAGGTTGCCTATTCTTTTCCGGTCACAACTATCGGGTTGCCAGGTATAAACAGGTAAATCTGTACTAGCATTTTGCAACGGTCTGTTTATTGAATGAAATTTAAATGAAATTAAAGATTATTTTATTCTGAACACGGTGGTATAGGGTTGCCTGCGAAAAATCAGTCCAGAATTGCGGTTGTCGAATTTAAAAAAGTAAAATATTGCTCCGAGTGAATGTGTGCGACTACGACGACGAAGAGGACACAGCATAGCAGCTGTTTAAAGTCCGCCCACTTAAAGAAAGAGAGTGCGCATGCTATTTGGGCTTGGAAAAGAAAAGGATAGCGATAGACTCGTATATACTATGCATCGTGTATACTATCATACGAGTCATCGGACATAAAACTACGATCTTCAACTTCTGAATCTTCTTCGTCATCACTCTCTGTTTCACTTTTTTCATCTATCATGTCATCATGTCTTCTATCTTTAAAGGTGTATGATCCCCAATGAATCCTACTGGTATTCATCTAAGAACCATCCGCAGTTCTCAGGCTCAAGTTTCACGCATATTGGATCCGTTGCATTAAGCCACATGGAATTTACGAAAACAGTTCGTAAAATTTTCTGAGTTAATGATATCCAGCATGGTGGTATGGAGTTGGAGTCGAAGCCTCTTGATAAGAATAGTTGATTGAAAACATGCTCATTAATTGTTACAAAAAAAAAGGAAATCAGATCATTTTCTGGTTTAATTTATAAATTACCGTTTTTAAGTAAATTACAAAAAAAATATGTGTGTCGAAAATTAACAAAACCATAGGTGAACTTTACTAACAATTATTTAAACATGAAAAAAATATAGAAGATGTGTATTAGCTTAGATAATTTTAAAGATTCAATTATTATGTACTTACTGTAAATTCAGCACTAAAATTAAGAAATTCTTCGTTATATTTTTTATTCAAAACGGTCACTTTTTTGTAGCACGTGGTATGATTGACCTACAAATTGAAGAGACGCACTGGGTAGCTCAACAAAATTGTATTTAAAGTGTTTTTTTTTACGAAAAGCTAACTTTAATACACAGTTTTTAAAAGTTTCATCATTAAAATTAATTATTTCATCATCCGATCCACACAAAAAACACTTTTTTGCCATTTTTTCCAACAATAAATAGTAGCACGTTTTTTCAATTGTATTTATAGCGACACTCTACTCCAAAATGATGCATAGTATATACGAGTCTATCGCTATCCTTTTCTTTTCCAAGCCCAAATAGCATGCGCACTCTCTTTCTTTAAATGGGTGGACTTTAAACAGCTGCTGTGCTGTGTCCTCTTCTATTGCATGGGATGGTCGGTTGGGACCTCTCAGTCGCAGTCGCAAGTCCAAATTCGACAACCGCAATTCTGGACTGATTTTTCGTAGGCAACCCTATACCACCGTGTTCAGAATAAAATAATCTTTAATTTCATTTAAATTTCATTCAATAAACAGACCGTTGCAAAATGCTAGTACATTTTTACCTGTTTATACCTGGCAACCCGATAGTTGTGACCGGAAAAGAATAGGCAACCTAACGTTTGCATATTCTATGGGCTTCATACTTTCGATTGGTATAGAATTTATCTAATAATCATACCGGTGAAATGTTAAAAAATATATTTTCTTTTAATTATTAATTAAACATACTCTGGACTGAAATTTGCTAGGCAACCCATATGGATTATATTTATTGACATATTAAATTAAATATAAAATACGTTTCATTAAATAAGCATCTCGGTGAAGGTCGTTTTATAACGAGATCTTATACTATAAATGTAATATTTAAATGTAATGTAAGTTTCGTGAAAAAACATGTTTGTTTTAGGGCTAGGCTTGTTTTGCTTTTTGAAGTTAGTACTTTATTTTAGTCAGTTATTGGTAGGGCTTCGTCGCAAAATGTCCCTTTCGCAAAATGTCCCCTAGTCGCAAAATGTCCCTTTCGCAAAATGTCCCTTTCGCAAAACGTTCCTTTCGCAAAACGTCCCTTTCGCAAAATGTCCCTTTCGCAAAATGTCCCTTTCGCAAAATGTCCCTTTCGCAGAATTTACATATTACGTCTGTTAAGTTTAAGACTAAGATTATTTATTATTTGTTATTATTATTTTAAGCAGATTTGCCATTGCCAATTTGGCTTCTGATCTTAAATCTGGCGGAGTACAATCAATCTCTATTTCACCATCTGAACCATTGGAACTCATTTTAATTATCTATATTTATAAAAATCAATGGCACTTTTCGTTGTTATTTTATAACTCAAGAACGGGCTCACCTATCCAAACCAAATGTTTAGGCTTTATTCGGACTATTTAGTAGATTGTTTACGTGAAGAGAAAAAAAAAAATGAAACTTAGGGTAGGGTAGGGTAGGGTAGTGTAGGGTAGTGTAGGGTAGGGTAGGGTAGGGAAGTGTAGGGTAGTGTAGCGTAGGGTAGGGTCGGGTAGTGTAGGGTAGGGTAGTGTAGGGTAGGGTAGTGTAGAGTAGGGTAGCTTTCAGGTACTGAAAGCTTGTTATAATTCGGAAAGGTGAAAGGTTTCCTTAATTTTGTAACATTAAAAGAATAATTTGCTGCCATTTTTATGAAGAAGTTCTGGCTGATTTTGGATCTATTGTTTCGGTTTCAAAATTGCCTTTATGAAAAAAAAAAAATTGACTTTATTATGGTGATGGTACTTTTAAATGCGCACCACCTCCGTTTTATCAACTGTACGTTCTTCACATGGATATTAATTCCAATGAGAAGTGCACAAATGTTATACCGATCATTTATGCTTTATTACCTAATAAAGCACAAAATACATATGTGCGTCATACATATAATAAACTTTTATATAAATTAAAAGCAAATCGTTTAACGTTGGAACAATTTATTAAACAAATACAGTTACATAAATAATAGCCTTTATTATTTAATCAGTATTTCGATACTCTTCTAGTTTTTTGCTTTGGTGTTTCATATTAATCGTCCAATATTTTTATTCATTAATACGAACAACTTTTGCTCTGGTGAGCCCCCTGAATTATATATATGTCGCCGCGTAGGCGTGAATTTGCTAATTTATTATCCTAATTAATCGTTTTAAGTGTCTATGTCTATTTAAGTTGGGTTTTGAGTTCATTGCCATCTATTGGCTCACTGTGGAATCAGTATTGATTCATAATTCGTATGCTAATTTCAATGTTTAATTAATACGAGATGTTTAAATTAAACAGGAACACTTATTGTAGGACTTTTGGATTTGTTCTCATTTTAACTATTGCACATTTGACGAAGTAAATGTGTTTCATTATGTTATTCTTATTAAGTTGTCAAACAATGGCGGATGTTATAATTTCTATGACCAATAACCAGATTTAATAATTTAATACGAGAACTAAACAAATTTGAGTAAATGATTAAATACTAAGAAGTCATAAGACTATTTTACACAGCTATGTAATAATGAGAAACTTTCTAATTAGTAAGATTGTTAGATCACCGGAAACTTGAATAGTTTTGTTATTAGATGACTATTTCAATAATAAACTACAAACCACTTTGTATTTGTGAGTATTGAGGTTGTTTAATGTTAAAATAATTAACTGATCAGCATTTTAGTATTGTTTGCTAACTTTACTCAACTATCCAAGTAATTAGTGTCTAAACAAAAACAATATGGAAGTCCCGCCCATTGTTTAGTACGTGCATGGCGCGTACGGTGCATGGTGTGTGTAAAAAAATAATAACTGTAAAACTGTTTAATAAATCTGCTAATTGAATAGATGTTTGAAAACCTAATAAACATGTAACGTTAATTGTCATAAAGTGATTGTGTAATCTATAAAAACATTTTAAAAGAGTATCCTGGAGTTTCTGGCTAGGTCTTCTCCAGCGACCGACAAAAGCTTTGGACCTAGCAGGCCACACGAATTCACGATGTGGTTTTAGCTTCAAGTTCATTTGAAAACTCAAAGTGCCTGTAACTAAATCAAATAAACACTCTTGAGTTTCAATCCAGTGTTGTGTGTTATTGAAGTAACCCGCTCCAGTCAAGAATAAAGGAATTTCCTCTAGACATTGGGGTTAAAGATGGCGGTCCTACGATACATAGGTACTTCGACGTGACATCAGAATTGGGCTCAGCTCCCACTATCGCCTTCTGCCCATGCTATGAAAGCCATCCGAAGAATTTTGTACAACATCGCCAGCGCCGAGGGTATGGCAAAAGATTTTCCTATGATAATTTCCAAGAGTAAGCGATGCCCAGACATAGGCGAAAATAACTGGAATATTTTTACGTGAACGATCTGAACTCTATTGAAACGACAGAAGAAGCTACTGACTAGTAGCATGGATGCTGTCCTACACCATTGTGGCCAAAACTTTATACAGCACAGAATGACCGAAGCAGCTAAACGAACAACTTGATCTGTCCATTGATAGATTCCATCATGGTTGAGGGGAGTATTCTGTTTTTTTATTTATGTAACTTAACATTCTTAATTATTTTCATCATACAAGGCAAGGTCAGTGACCTTTTGTGTGACAATTTTAATCAATCTGCCTAGTCTTTTCCCAACCAAGTCCGGGACAGCTTCCATTCTAACTGGATTCAGCTGAGTACCAGTGTTTTACATGGAGCAACCAAAACCCAGTAACTGGGTAACACAATACCCCTTACTGACTGAGTGGTCCCTGCTGTTGTTTGTGTGGCAATTTGTGGAATTAAAATGAATGAAACGGCTTAAATTACTCCATAAAATAAGACAGCTGACTAGGAACTCAATGTTATTGTTTAAATATGGTTCTTTTGTCTTAAGAATTGCAATGGCTCAGTTATTTGAGAAACTTTATTTTATTTGAGGAGTATGTAAGGATCGTAGCAAGTGGCAATCTGTGGTTGCTGCCTATCCCCATGGAGACAAGGTGTGAGTGTATGAATGTTAAACAATTCAAAGTACCTACGTTGAGTTTTGTACCGGACAAAAAGTAACAACTTATTTTTATAGCATTCATTACATTTAGGTAGCTAAAACAAAAGTTTAGTAGGTAAATAAGTTAAGTAAGTTACAGAATGTATGTGCAACAGAAGTAGTAAACATTTGGCAGAAAGTGCCATGACATATTCATGTTGATGCACTAATTGGCATTTTTACAATTTATTGTTTTTACCCGACTACCAAACGGGGTTTATTATTGAATAATGTGGAACCCGTTGCATGTCATACTTTTTTTAAAGTAAAGTAAGATAAGAAAATGTATTAACACATTCCTTAAACATGAAAAGCACAACAAATAAAAATAAAATTATAGTGTGCTCAAGAAAATACTTACAACGATTTGCATTTAAGTAGCTGGGGTGAGAATAATTGTTTGGTTACAAGACTAAACAATATTTAAAATATTATCTAGAGGTTTTTGTAGAGTGAGTATGCATCTAATATAAATGTATTTGTATGAATGGGTGAAAGGGTTGTGATACACCTGGGTGAGTCATTACAAACTTTATAATCAGGGTAAGTATCAGCAGAGCTTCAGTTCATGCATAATCATAATATAATAATAAATAGTCATAAGCTGATAGCCACCTGGTAACTTTTAATTTACAAGTAGGTACGCTTAGTATGTGTGAGTAACCTATTATGTATGGACCTTGTGATTTTTGGTAAATTAATGGTCCTGTGTATGTAAGACATATTTGAGTGAATCTAATGTGATTACTGTGTTCCATCTTATCTGTCTACATGATCTGGTAGATTTGTTTTGGCTATGGGGTTCTTGACAGTGATAGCGCTATAAGTTAAATCTAATTAAAAAATTGTCTGACCCTACATTCTTGGTTCAGACTGTCAGTTGGATACTGATGGGGCCTTTTATAAGCTCTAAGATTTATGCTTGTTCAAGTTAAGTTTGTTATAATAAAGTTTATTTAATCATTCAATATTTGAGAACCTTCCTAATGAATTAAATCTCACAATGGGTTTAGTTGAATTTTACTTGTTATGGTACATGGGTGTAAATAGATTAGTAATTTCTGACAGATTTCAAAGCTTGTTATTGGATGCACTTGCACAGAATAAAAACAATCAAAAGACAGGTTTGTTTTTTGATAATTTGTCACTTTTAGCATTCAATAACTTTCTTTTCTTTTTGCAACTTTTTACCTAGCTTGTATTCAAACTTGTTCACACATAAATGTTTTGTAATGAAATAGGTTTGTAATAGGTGTGTAAATAGGTTGTTGTGTGTGTGGTATGCAAACATGCATCATTAAAAGTAGTTTTCAACATGTTTTAACATTAATCTTTAGCTAGTGCAAACACCGTCATAAGTAATGCAGCAATCTTCATAGTTATTCATTTCAGTGTCATTAGATTCTAGTTAACTTTGAATTACTCACTTACTATTTCAAAACAATAACATAATTTATTTGTTATCAGTACTAACTCCTACTTATTTAAATATTAATAGGATCATCTTTTCTTTTATTATTATTTATCTGTATACCTTCTCACATTCCAGATTCCTGTGTCATATCAAAAATCAAAATGGTTACCTACATAGTCAAGTATTATCAAGGATGTGGAAACAAAACTAAAAATACCTGGTTTGCAAGTGACCGTGTCGCCGGGTCAGGACCTTAGAAGCTACCAACATACATACATGCCACCAAATAGAGGTCAGCTGAAAAATGACTTCCAGCCAAACATAACTAAAGTAAAAGGTGAGAAGTTTTCAAACTATCTTCTACTCACCTCGCTAACTGATACGGTGTTGTTGTATCAGAAGGCTCAACACAATAGCCATGTCGAACAACTACATGACGCTTGTGCATGATACTACCATGCAACAAAGTACTTTTAAATTATTATTCCTGGGTTCAATTCCTAGGTTGGGCAAAATTTGTTTATGGGGTTTTTCCAATAGGGATTCCTCTGTAGCAGCCCAGAGTTTTGAAATTGGTGAACCCCCATGCTTCAAAAAGCATGTTGAGCCATTGGCCTTGTGCACCATAGTACCTCCTTATGCAGATGGCTCAACAGTCAGGAGGACTACTGTTATTATTATGTTTTTGTAACTCGTTTCAGTTTATGCTATTCCATTGTCATATTTAGTCAATTATAAAAATGAATAATAAAACAAGCTCTAATTATTGAGATGTCCAATAACCTATAGCTCTGGAGGCACTTAATAAAATAATAGGTTATATCAACACCAAACTATCAGCATCCATAGAGATGGATTTGAGGTAATAATGAGAACACAATAAACTATCTTATTATGCTGTGGAAGCAACTAAGATTGATAACACAACAAACTATCCTATTGGTATGCTGTGGAATCAAGTAATAATGATAACACAACTATCTTGTTGGTATGCTGTGGAAGCAACTAATAATGATAACACAATAAACTATCCTGTTGGTATGCTGTGGAAGCAACTAATAATGATAACACAATAAGCTGTCTGTTAGTAATCCGTGGAGGAAACTAATAGTGATAATACAACACACAATCTATTGGTTTGCTGTGGAAGCAACTAATAAAGATTTAATATCCATTGGTTAGGCGTGGAGGCCGCTAATGAACAATCTCTCATGTTATCCTGCTGGGTCCACGGTGTACAAGACCACCCAGAGCCTGGTTCCTTATATCCTGTCAAATCAAAGACTTCGTGCCTGTCACGGAGCAATGATCCTAAACTCCTTAACCTTTAATCCTGTCAAATCAAAGACTTTGTGTCTATCACAGAGCGGTGTTCCTAATCCTATCCTTTAATCCTGTCAAATCAAAGACTTTGTGTCTATCACAGAGCATTACCGTCCCGTGAGAATGAAACTAAACAAAAAACAGCTGATCACAATACTCCTACACTACCTACACTATACTTACCAAATACAAGGCTGCTATGTAAGCCTTCTTATAAGTAGGTATGTGCTCATTAATGCATCAAATATTTTCATTTGAGATAAACTTAATAGTTACCTAATTTCATAAGTATTCAGTGATAAATTGATAACTTAAACTGACTATTACCTATTACAAATCAATGAATATTGTAAGCAATGAATATTCAAACAATAACATTCTGCAAACAAGATTCAAATTGGACTAAATAAGCTAGCAACTGATTATTCCATGTCAAAAATCTGAAAAAGAAATTGTATGCCTTCATTGACATGACATGTAGCAGTTAGTTGTTTCCTAACAACATTGGTCTTTACCATATAGCAAGTAGAATACCTAAAGCATATAGCTGTGGGTGTAAAAATACATTCAATATTTCCAAAATAAGGCATACTCAGCTTAGATTTATTACAAGCTGTCAATGATAAATAAAATCAGTTGTTATCAGATTCTAAACTTAATTAATACTGTAGGATGATAAACAACAATAATCTGCCGACAAATATTTCTCCGCTATTACAGATAACAACCAAGAAACACAGAGACTGAGGACACCGGAAGGCCCAGAGCGCGAGCCTCCGATCACAATGGCCGTGTCGCCGCGTAGGCGTGAATTTGCTAATTTATTATCCTAATTAATCGTTTTAAGTGTCTATGTCTATTTAAGTTGGGTTTTGAGTTCATTGCCATCTATTGGCTCACTGTGGAATCAGTATTGATTCATAATTCGTATGCTAATTTCAATGTTTAATTAATACGAGATGTTTAAATTAAACAGGAACACTTATTGTAGGACTTTTGGATTTGTTCTCATTTTAACTATTGCACATTTGACGAAGTAAATGTGTTTCATTATGTTATTCTTATTAAGTTGTCAAACAATGGCGGATGTTATAATTTCTATGACCAATAACCAGATTTAATAATTTAATACGAGAACTAAACAAATTTGAGTAAATGATTAAATACTAAGAAGTCATAAGACTATTTTACACAGCTATGTAATAATGAGAAACTTTCTAATTAGTAAGATTGTTAGATCACCGGAAACTTGAATAGTTTTGTTATTAGATGACTATTTCAATAATAAACTACAAACCACTTTGTATTTGTGAGTATTGTTTAATGTTAAAATAATTAACTGATCAGCATTTTAGTATTGTTTGCTAACTTTACTCAACTATCCAAGTAATTAGTGTCTAAACAAAAACAATATGGAAGTCCCGCCCATTGTTTAGTACGTGCATGGCGCGTACGGTGCATGGTGTGTGTAAAAAAATAATAACTGTAAAACTGTTTAATAAATCTGCTAATTGAATAGATGTTTGAAAACCTAATAAACATGTAACGTTAATTGTCATAAAGTGATTGTGTAATCTATAAAAACATTTTAAAAGAGTATCCTGGAGTTTCTGGCTAGGTCTTCTCCAGCGACCGACAAAAGCTTTGGACCTAGCAGGCCACACGAATTCACGATGTGGTTTTAGCTTCAAGTTCATTTGAAAACTCAAAGTGCCTGTAACTAAATCAAATAAACACTCTTGAGTTTCAATCCAGTGTTGTGTGTTATTGAAGTAACCCGCTCCAGTCAAGAATAAAGGAATTTCCTCTAGACATTGGGGTTAAAGATGGCGGTCCTACGATACATAGGTACTTCGACGTGACATATACATTTATAAGTAAGTGGAAAAGTATTATTAGTAAGTGTTAGTAGTATTGTGTTGTTATGTTAGTAAGTGTTAGTGTTATTGTGTTGTTATGTTAGTAAGTGTTAGTGTTATTGTGTTGTTATGTTAGTGTTATGTGATTTTAGTTACAATATGCATATTTACTAAGAAAACCTGTTATTATTATTATTATTATTATATACTTTATTGTACATCACAAAACATACAGGAAAAACATTTACAAAAACAAGTGTACAATGGGCGGTCTTATCGCACAGGGCAATCTCTTACAGACAACCTTTGGATGGACTGAACAATAGGAGATGAATTTAGGGCTGTCAGTGTACCAAATATCATAAATAATATTACTTACACATAATAAAATAAAATACATATATACAAATACTACATAATACACTAATAAATATATGACAGAGAAAGGAGAAGAATACAAATTATAGTGAAAGGTAATGCTCCTTAACCATTTTCTTGAATGTTAGCAGTGTTTGAGCACGTCTTATCTCAATAGGTAATGCATTCCACAACCGAGCAGCTTGAATCGTAAAAGATTTGTCAAAGAAGGAAGTAGAATGCATACGCACCTGTTTTATTTTATTAATAAGTACTAAATACAAGTATAACAAAATGGGTGGTATTTAATACTTTAACTGTAATTCCCCTTTTTTCAATCAAAATATTCGAAATTACTACCAAAAATACTGAATTGCACACTAAATTTGCTCATCAAATAAATGAATTATACTATACTGCTAGATCTTTAAAGCTTAACTGTTTTACTGAATAACTATCTGTTAACTAAAAGTAAATCTAATAATTCTTCGAGTGCAACAAAATATTTAAGTTTTAAGGGAGGGGGGGAAACGAAACAAAGTCGACGGAGCCCCGCTGCGCAGGGCTCCTATTTCTGTCTGCAGGGTCTAAAGTAACCTAACATGAAGGAGATGACGGGAGCTGAGTTCGCTCGCTTTGCTCGCTCACTTCAGCTCCCGTCATCTCCTTCGAACCTAACCTATCCGTGTCGGGGTGCCCTAAGCTCCCGAGCTCGCTTCGCTCGCTCTTGGACTAATTCACATTTATTTTATATTTAATTGAATAATTTGTGTGCAAATCAGTATTTTTGTTTTACGGTGAGTAATATTGTTTTGCAGTAGGTTATTAGTGGAGATATTTTGTTTGCTTAAATTTCTAAATAGAGGTGCAGTTAAAAATTCCCCTAAAAAAATTACTGATTTTTTCTGATCAATATGAACAATTTTAACAATTGAACAAAGTTATGGACAGGTAACCATATAGTTGTGGTCATAAAAAACAATAATAAATCCAAATACATATTATTATTTGACTTAAATTTTTCGACTTCTATAGAACATTACTTACATAACATTACATTTAAATTCTGCGAAAGGGACACTTTGCGAAAGGGACGTTTTGCGAAAGGGACATTATGCGAAAGGGACATTTTGCGAAAGGGACATTTTGCGAAAGGGACATTTTGCGAAAGGGACATTTTGCGACTAGGGGACATTTTGCGAAAGGGACATTTTGCGACGAAGGCTTCTAATACAAGATAATGATTAGTAAAATGATTAGATAAGAATAAATATAGTATGTACATAAAAATGTGTTATTTTGTTTAATTTTGGAAATACTTTAATATTGGACTGACCGCGAATTGGACTAAACGCGAATTGGACCAACCGCGAATTGGACCTTAGCGCTTAGGACCTTATACGCACTTAGCAGTTGCGCGTACTGGCCGCTGCTACCCTCGAACTGTTCTCTGCCGCTGATCTCGAACTGTTCTCTGCCGCTGATCTCGAACTGTTCTCTGCCGCTGATCTCGCTGCCGCTCCTCTCGAACTGGGTGTTTCCACCTCGGTGCGATACTCACCAGCACCTTGGCACCATCAGCAGCGATCCACTACTGTGTCGGCGCCCTTCTCCGACGACCCTAACCTTGTGACAATAGTCACTCTCCGACTCGTAGGACCAATGTTTGACCTGGTCACGCGGCACTGATTCTACACTAAATAATACACTGTATTACTAGATGTATATCTTTAATGCACCTTATTTAAACTTACAAAAATCGAACATATCGCAGAGGGTCATGAACACTCAGAGAATCTTAACACCGTGATTCACCGTGATGACGTATTTGCACAACGCCATCTAGGCATTAATTTAGGTACTAATTAAATATACGCCATCTATGCCAAAACATGTGAATTACGTTGAAGTTAATATACGTAAATAAAGGTTTAGAACTTGAACACCGGTAGTATAATATTTGCACCAACCTGTTTTCGTCTCAGACCATTCCCGGGTCTGGGAAAGAGCATAACTAAGACAAAATTGTTACAGTAGCCACAACGGTCTTAGAAACAAACAATTAATAATAAGTGAGATTAACAAACGATTAAGTTGTAAGTATGATTTCATACTAATGTCAGGTAAGTATATCTAATACCTAATAATTTGACAACTTCCAGGCTGTTCTCCTGCATAGAGCCAGCACGGCGCCTTGAGATGCACTTCAGCAAGCGAGAGATCAAGGCGACAACTATTGTCGACAAAGAACAAAAACGAAAAAAGAACGTCTCCGTCCCTATCCGAATTCCCTGGTGGGTAGATCTATGAGATATCTGCCTGCGAGAGGTATTGTTTAGCAAATTGGCCAAATAAAATAATTGTCTGCATCTTCAAATCATAACCGTCTATATTTATCGGTCTATTAGCTCTTATTCTTCTTCTTCTTTAATCGGTCCCTAATTACTGAGGATCGTGGTCACTGGACCCGTTTAAGCGGACAATCTGCCTCCATCGATTCCGGTCCAAAGTTGCCATCACCACCTGCTGAAATTTGCTTGAGGACGTAGCTTCTTTCACTTGGTCAGAACATCGTATTGGCGACCGGCCTCGTGCTCTTTTCCCTTCAGTATTGCCAACAATTACCAGTTTTTCTAGACTTCTATCTCCCCTTCGCATTAAGTGACCGAAGTTGTCAAAATACGCTGAGGGCATACTGTAGATAATCTGGTCTTGATATCGAGTTGGGTAAGATAGACACTTTTGTGCGTTTGGCTGTCCATGGTATTCAGAGCTTCCGCCTCCAGCACCACATTTCGAAAGCGTCTACCCGCTGTCTTTGCCTTGCTCGGATTGTCCACGTATCAGCTCCAAAGAGGAAAATGGGGAAAATTAATGCTATCTCTCTTAGCTCTTATACTATAAGTGTATCAATCTGCTAAGCAAAACCTACATTCATTTGCATTATTGACTCAAGTATCATGACATACTACTAGGTTCTAGCCCAGCTATACCCCCAGCGACAAGGTCATAAATGTACGTTATATCCTACGCATCCTTTGAAATCTGAAACCTAAAATAGTCATTGAGAACTTAAGGAGTTTGTCGAGGTCGGTCTGTAGTGGATGGCCATTCGTTACATACGGTGATACCGGCAGCCTGATTGTGTAAGTTAATTCGGCAACGGAAACAATCTGTTTCTTTCCGTTTAGATTGTTTCCGTTGCCGAATTCACTTACACAATTAGGCTGCGGGACTCTTCCGTGCCTCGAAAAGCACGTTAAGCCGTTGATCCTGGATGTCATTTGAAGATCTTCGGCACCCGTTATGGTAGTCGGAAAACAGAAAATGTGACATCAGTTTTGCCTAATGGATCTTGTTAGTTACTGGGTTGTGGAGGTCAGACAGGCTGTCACTCCATGTAAAATGCTGGTACTCAGCTGCATACGGTCAGACTGACAACATGTAATTGGAAAAAAGGCTATTGAAAGACATGGGAAGCTTGTGTTGTGCAGCAAAGGCCCTGTGCGCGACAGTGTGGACTCGTCGGCGGCCATGAGGAAGGCGACGGCGCGGCGCGTGTCTTCTGTGACGATGCCCGTGCGCGCACAGAACATGCGCCACCTCTCCGTGCACGCCTGCGTCTTCCTGCGTACGAGGCCGCAGCACATACAAGTCGGTTAGTTAATATCATTATGAAATTTACAATCTACTAGCTGCTGCCCGCGACTATGTCTGCGTAGCATTAGTACTTCTAATAACCTATTTGTTTATATCGCGCAATAATATTGTAGGTTTTCCATACAAACGTTCGTCCTCCTTTCCACCCCCTTAAAGATGATTTCTGGGATATAAACTATCCTATGTCCTTTCCAGAGTCTCAAACTATCGCCATACTAAATTTCATTTAAATCAGCGTTCAGCGGTTTAAGCGTGAAAAGGTAACAGCTTGATCTGAAATCTTGCTCGTTATTTTCAATACATTATGATCTATTTGAAGAAGGCCGTACGTTTTCTTAGCTATATAGTCAAAAAGAGAAAATAATAATAAAGATAAATTCTCCTCCATGTTTCATTGTTGTCATGGCTTTTTATTTTACTAGCCAGCCTGAACCATCCCAGTCCTGGGAAAAGTCCGCTCCCCTTTCTTCTACTTCACTCGATGTTGTGCGCCGTTTCGCCAATTCTTGAGGAAGCCATCCAAGAGTCCCGCTCTCTCTCCTATCTTCTGCACTAGGGCTTCAGTGTAGACATAAATGGATCCACAAGTGGGCAAACTGAAAAACATATCATGCCTAGACCCATTCTAATCTTGCAGCTTGTTTAGCTTGTGGTGTAGTGTCACGGAGTTGTGATGAACAACAACGAAGATTTTATCAACTTTCTACTCTTTCCAGCCTCCTTCCTACTAGCGCTCGAGAACGGACACGTGCAGTGCTGGTCGGACCACTCGGCGGGAGGCTACCAGGGCTCGTTCCAGGCCATACACATGGCAGGAGACTACGTGTCGGCCTTCGCCACCGATGAAAACAACGAGTTCCTCTTCACTGGCACTACTATGGGTTACATCAAAGTTTGGCTCCTGAGCAACTACCTGATCAACGAAACGGTTTGTTTCGCAAAACACAATTTATCCGATTACGTTCTCCTTTGTTTTTGGTTTTTGCCATTCTTGAGTTTACTCAATAACGGGTTTCGGAAAACATTCAACGGTTTCAATTCCAACTCGATTGTTTTTTTTTGATATTTGACTTGATGTTGAACAAAATTAATTTACAAAGGTGCATGTGAACATGCCGCGGCTGCGTCTGCTGTTCCCGTTCCTGTGGCGCGACCGCATCGAGGGCCGCGCCAAGCGCAGCACGCGCGACCAGCCGCTGCCGATGATCCTCAACAGCTACCGCGCGCATATGCGCTGCGTCACCACCATAGCCTACATCGATGAAAATAAACTCGTTTTTACGTAAGTCTTCCAAAAATATGTCGGTTGGTGAAATTTGGCGGCAACTTATCTATGTATTTATATACTGGTTGATTCATACGGTCAGGGGCAGCTCGGACTACAGCGTGCGCGTGTGGCGCTTGTCGGGCGAGTACCTGCAGACGCTGGGCAGCTTCGTGCCGTGGAGCCTGGAGGTCACCCGCTTCCCGCCAGACGTGCTGAAAGTCGCCAGCTCCACTACCTTGAAGGTCAGCTTGATGCATCTTGACAAGTTGTAGTTGCTGTACCTGCACTCCATTTCATTCTAGTGAAAAGGTTATGCAGATTTTGAAACGTGCTTTTTTACAAGTCAAGTAGCCTGAAGTGTCTGATGTGCAGGTGTGGCGCGGCGGCGAGGTGTCGCGCTTCGTGCCGGGGCAGGAGGAGGAGGACCGGCTGCGCGACATCACCGACGACGAGCTGCAGCACAAGACCTTCGGCGTGCCGCCACAACAGCCCCTGCTGGGAAACAACTTCGTTCTGCCGAAACGACCGGAACGGGTGGACCGAATCATGTTTGACGAATCGCTGCCCATCGTCAGTAAAATACTTATTTTGACTAGTTAGGTATTATGAACAACCACTTGATAGCTACAGAGACGATACAATTCAAAATGACGTGAATTCCTGGACGGAGACTTTGATTGCCACTAGATAAAACCTCCCCTTTTTAAGTCAAGAGTACTCAAGAGTGAATAGGTTTCTTCTAGACAAGCGTGTTTGAGGGTATGCGGAATAGGGTGTGAAGTCCCACAAACCTCCATAGAAAAGGGAGGATTCTCCGACCAGACGGTTGTTGTGTCTGGTCCGGGCAACTGCCCAACGGTTGTTGTCGGACTGTTGTATGTGTTCTAATCGCGCCGAAAACTTTGCTTGCGCGATGCAGGATTTTTGTGACGTCATGTCATTAGTTCGTAAGTGGCGGCGTCTGTGCCGCTACACGTGCTTCACCGTCGACCACATCATCATTTACTATCAGGTGAGATAGTGGTCAAACGCAAAACAATCGTAAATAAAAAAATCTTATCCTGGAAACATTGTGTGTGCGTTGCAGATCCCCCTGTACGCGCATCTACGCATGGGCTCGACGATGCCGGTGCGGCGGCCGCCTACACCCGAGCTGGTGCGCCAGACTCGGCTGAAGCAAGGAAAGATCAAGAAGGCGCACTTCGAGACAACCCCGCGAGCGTTCCATCAGACGCAGCGCTTGTCCTCAGCGCTACCACCTTTACCGAACATCACCTCTAAAACCGACGGCAATACCCATTCAACGCACACACTCCAAACGACTCAGTCATAGGCATTGTAATGAATTTATATAACATTTTTTGTGAACATTTAAAAAAGGAATTAGAGCGTACATGTAGCACTGCCCGATTACTTTACCTTTTGGAGTTAGAAATATGTATTAGTCAGAGTTGTTTGCATTACTTACACCGTAGGTATGGTTTTATAAGTTCTTTACAGTCTACCATAGCATTATATGAAGTGAATTGAAGTAAAAATAGAGTAAAATGAATCGAATTTTACAAATATCTATAGAGCAGATGCCGCAGACCGAGCGACTTTCTGTCCGAAAGAGGTTATCTAAATAGATAGATTAGCTCTAAGTGTTTAGTAGATTGTTTTAAACGATATAATATAATAGTAGCTACGTTTCATCAAAATAAATGTGCTACTTCTTGTTCACGTGTGTTGATTGTGGTGAAGGTGTTTAGTTAATCGGTATTGCGAGAATTTTTAATCTCGCAGGATTGATTACAAACTTGCGGTGTCTGCAATAATCCGGTGACATATAGGGTAAGTATATGTATATCGTGAAGTAGGTATAGTGCACATGTGTAAGTATGTATTATACTGGATAGACCCCTGAATAAAATCCAAGTCCTTACATAAATGGTTTTAATTATGTAACTTGGCATTTTAAATTAAGTCAACAATATACACCTTATATTATCAAATATGTAATAACACTAAGTACTCAAGATTGATCTAATAATAACAAATTAACGAATAAGAAGGTAATCATAATATTGGAATGATCTAAGTAATTATACTAAAAATTAAAATAAGAAAATTAGTAAGGCCGAGTTTCTCACCTCTAAATTATCACAGAATTAATGTGACAAATTGTTAAGCACGCGTTATCTGCTGTGATTGGCAGTTGGAAATTCATTCAACCAATCATAGCAGATAACGCGTGCTTGACAATTTGTCACATTAATTCTGCGAGAATTTAGAGGCGATTGATGTACTTACAAAAATAACAAGATTAAGCAGATGAAAACCGCTAGTTACGTCGGCACGGTTTTTTTGTATGGGATGAGGCATCTGTATGCTAGTATTATATTATCTGTGCCGCGGGTAGCATGGACCCTGTTCCAATAAAGGAAATTCAGATTATATCTTTACAATGATTAAGCGGACGGAGCCTTGTGTCCCAGGGCCAGTCGGCTGCTGATCACCCGGCTCTTGCCGGGCGGGCCGCGCGCCGGCTTGCCGACGCCCAGGCCCAGGTGCGCCACGCGCGTCACGGCGCGCTCCAGCAGCTCCTCGATGCACAGCAGCTCCTTGCACTTGTGCGGCAGGTAGTTACCCTCCACTCGCACGCGCAGCAGCCCCGACTCCGAGCGCGCCTGCGACATCAGGTAGCTCTGCTGCGACAGCACTTCGTACAGACATGTAATGCTTGCGAATTGCAAATTATTGTAGGCGAGGTTCAGTGCACACAGCGCCATGTTGCCGACGCAGTATAGCGTCTCGTCGCGGAACACAGTCTTATCATTAGTGAATGGATCAGTGAACGTGCCTACTTGCCTTTCGGTCATGGCGTGCGCTCTCTGGAGGATCGTGTCCGCCGTGCTCACTTCTGTCTTACCGATTCGAATGGGTTTAATTCGCTTGCTAACGCGATCATCGGGTGTACTTTTGTCTTGAGTCAGTTCTTTAACAATGTTAGTGTACGCCTCAGCTTTCTTCTTGATGAAATTAAAATGTCGCAAACTTTTTGCTCTCATTTCGTCCTTCGTTAAAGGAAACTCCATAAGGCTATTAAAAATACTGATGGCGCCTGAGTCGGTGATATGGTTTCCCGCCAGATTAAGGTAATGCAAACCTCGGTTGCTACGTAAAGTGTGGGCAAAGGCGCCAGCTCCTTTGTCACTGATCTTGTTGGAGTTGAGCTGCAGCACGTGCAGCGAGGTGGCTGCCGGGCACGGCGGCGTCAGCAGCGCCGCCAGCTGCGCGCAGTCCTCGTCGTCCAGCTTGCAGCGCGCCAGCGACAAGTAATACAGAGTAGAAGGTCGCTCCAGGAGCAGGTTGTGGTTGCGGCCGGCAAGCGGCGAGCCGTCCAGGCAGAGCTCGGTGAGTTGAGACATAAACTTGGAGAACTCGTAAATTATGGCAGGGGACAGTGGCGTCCTCTGCACCGTCAGTTTACACAAATGCGGCTCATAAGGTAAGGTCATTAAAATCACCTTAATGAGCATGACCGGGATCGGGATGCAGCGGTCGAACCTGAGCTCCACCAGGTTGCCGACGGCGTCCTGCACGGCGGTCATGACCAGGAGCGGCGCTCCGCTGCTGGTCTCCCACACGTTCTCCTGTTCCTGCTCCTCGCTGACCGCTGCTTGGTCGCGGGTGAACTTTATTGCACTCGCATGAAGTTCGCCGCGCGGACGATTCGACTTTACCTTATTCTTTGATTTTTCATCAACTCGGACGTATTCAGCTGCAATGTAACAAATGCGCTTTGTTAGTGAAAAATCGTACTTACATATTTAATGTAAAGTCGCTTTTGCGTTGTGTTTAATAAGGTGTAAATAAGAATTAACGGGAAGGAAGAGGGGGTGTTGATTTACATGTGTGAATCTAAAGAAGATATCTATATATATATCGGAGGAAGGTAAATGATTAATAGTTGGGAACGATGAAATATCGCTTGTAAAGTTATTAATTCAGTTTTATTTAATTGGCAACATTTAGCTTCTGATTCAAATTTCAATTAGATTTTATTCGATTGGCAACACTGAGTTTTCTCCAATGTCCAATCCTAGTGAAGGATTTGAATCCTAGAGTAAGGTGACAGACAATTTGGAGGGAAGGCGGGCGGCAGCGCGGAGTTGACTTGGGTAGAGGGAGTACGATATTCCTGGAGAGAACTGGAGCGGGACGTATGGCGATTACGTCGTGTGATAAGTGGTGCCGGTGGAGTTGCGTCTAAAAGTATCAGACTAGAGAAAGTGATTTCAAACTGGCGCGTCAACTTGCTACTAGAATTGGACAATGGAATATCTCTAAAACGGCATAAGTTACCTGCCTCGTGCATGCATAACCCACGATAAGCCCACAAGTACGAGGGTATATGGAAGGAAGCCCTCGTGTTTCCGACATCAGAAGTATGAGCCAATGCACGCACAAGGCGATGATGGACCAAATGAGACGAGTAATGGCTGGCGCGATCTTTGGTGCGCAACAAAACGGCATGGAAGTACCTACCTAATGGAGACGTTTTGCAACTAGCCGGCTACTAGAGACAGGAATATCATGTTGCCCGAATTCAACCGAATAGTGTGGCCTATCCGAGACAATATGCGAAGTCGGGTTGCAGATAATGTTAATGATGACATGGATGCCCAATCCTGACTATAAATACCTACTGGGCAAACAACTGTGGTGTACAGATGTACAGGGAAGTATAAACTTAAGTATTCTGACAATAATTAGTACCTATCTAATGCCTTGTGAAGTTTAGCCACAATACCTATTGTTTTTCATGTTAAAAAGTGGCTAAAATTTAAAATAAATTTCTATTTTCGTTATGATGCTAAAAGAAACTTAGCCAGTTTCATACTGTCAGTGGAACTCGCATGAGAATAACTTGTGTAAATACAGTGCAAGAGAGCAAACATCCTTAAGCTACAACTTGATTCAACAAAACATTATGCTTGTATTAAAACTTGCTCATAGACATGGACATGAATTTTTCAGGCATTCGTACAATATGCAACAAATAGCGTGGACGTCTGAACCCTTCAACAAGGCTGCTGTGGATACCACAAGACCTGTTGTGACCAGCTGTGTGTGGTGATACAAGTGCGGAGCTCAGGTTCCATTTCAAAAGGCAACACAACCCGCAGCCTACAGCGCTATGAAAGAGGAAATTTAGTGGTGTTATACATGCCACTGCGGTGATCAATCCATTTAATATTTTCTGGTAGCACCTAGGAGTCTGGACTTGTGCATGTGTGCATGGTCGGCACTGCTGCCTGACCCATCCGGGAGTACAGGCTTAAGGTATGTTACTTTGATTGATCTGCATTCAACAATATGTGCAGCTGCATTTTTGTGGCAGCCGAAGTATGTATTGGGTTTGGATTTACCAGTTTAAGTTTAAGTTTTACAATTAATTCTTGCATTAATTGCAATCTATAACTATTGCATTATTTTATTTCATGGAAATGTGTCATGTAAGTTACATAAAAAGAGTAAAAAAATATATTCAAACAGCGCTATCTGTGTAATGGTGTTGATACTGTATGTTTCTTTCAATAATCATCGAAATTAGATTCGGGACCCCATTAGCCGTAATATGCTGCTTGAAATAACTTATTGAATAGGTGCATGAATTTTTTTATGATCAATTAAAAAATGAACAAATCGTTTTTACATAGACAGAACGAGAAGTCAGTCCATGTCACTCCATCTATTGAAATCCTTGCTTTGTTCGAGCTTTGAAATATTTTGTTTCATCAAGTATTCAATCTTTTTTATTCACCAACAAAATAAACAACAAAACGATTTTCGCAATTTTATGTTTCTAATGTAATCGGAGCATTGGAACGTGGGGACGAAACGCAAAAAAAAAATGAGATTTCATTACATTATTATGTTGTTAGAACAATAATAAACGGTTTTGTGACCACTAGTGCTGTCACAAGCATAAACACAGATAATAAATAGGTTGTTAGTTTACTGACAATCGAGAAGTAAAGATATTAGCAATCCGTTTTTTTTTATATGTTTGAACACTAGGAATTTTAGCCATGCATTTTTTATTAATAGGTGTCACTTTAGATTTACCGTAAATATTACTACCACTGAGTTTGTTGTTGATTTGATCTCAAAGGGAATTTGTGAATATGCTATTCCTTGGAAACAACATACTTTCTAACTGTTCGTGTTCGTATTTTCAATACAAGTTTGAATCCAGTTACGGAACGCAAAAAGAAAAATCATAATAATAGTCGATCTTTAGCATCTTTGACCGATTGGGGTTGTTTTCACAACTAAATTAAAGTATCAGGTATAAGGGAACAATATTTATTTTGTTTACGTTGAGTTCACTTATGTTTGTGATATACATTCAATTATTTTTAAATGATATTTTGGTTCATATCAAAACAGAAAAATCTTATCTCGATTTTCTAAGGTGAAATATTGATTCGCTGGATCGATTCAGTACTGGATATCGATTGAAAAAAAAACGTTTATTTATTTTTTTTGTCCTTAAAATTGATTCGTCGATTAATCGATAACAGAACGTCATCCCTTGTACATCTCTTTAAGACATAAAGACATTGACAAGTAAGTGTCAACATTCGAAAAAGTTTGATGATACAAAACAAATAACTTTGATATGATTTTTAACTTAAAAGTTACTAGATAAAGACTAGATTATTAATAAATCGTTACAATGTGTGAGTCACTGTGAGGATTAGACTTTTAACTTTTGCATTGTTGCAAAGACATGCAATAACTTTCAGTTAAGAGCTATGTAATCAAGATTATTTACAAACCAGTGTTAAAGTTTAGTGAAATAGTTTGTTGTTCGACTCGATTTGCAATCTTACAACCTGCAAACATCACGAGGATTAACGTTACTATAGCCTAGACAGTTGGCGTTTAGTTTTGTTGCTACCAACGGTTGAATAAAGGTAAAGTTAATGTCTGAAGTTGTTATATATCGCATTGTAGAGAACTAACCAACTGATAACATGTCATTCTAATGATACCTACAAATAAAAATGATTTAAATTGACTATGGTGAATGACAAGTGCAACTAGACATTTAGATGGTGTCGAGAAGACGTGTTCAGGTATTATGAGATGCTCGAGAGCCAATAACTGTTCCAAGTCGTGGCTGAGAATAAGATAGATGTTCAATTGGCAACATTTTAATACACATAGAACGGTTTCTCAGTTTCGTGGTTCAGAGAGATGACGGAGTCAAGAGTTTATTCGGCGTTTAAGGTGAAAGTGCATTCTGTGTAGCAAATGTATTTGCTAAGTTATTGTGAATTGTAGACCACGGATGAGATACTTGGGTTCTATTTGATATACTTGGTACATGGGTTTTTGTTTTTTTGGAGGAAACTAAGAATGGTTTCCTTGTTCTGTGTTGTTCAACGATGCTTGGCCTCGGTAATCTTGAACATTGTTCAAAAATTTTAATAATTGTAACATCTCTTTAAAATAAAGGTATTTGTGAATTGTGTGGTGTCATGTAGGAAGTCTAGTACCTACCTAACTTGAATAATAAGTTTGGAATTTAAAGTATACTGTCAGTAATGGCTGTGCTAACTTGTTGAATAGTTGAATAGTCTGTGCTGGTCATTGTGAACATACCTAACGTCATTTTGTGTTATTTCATTCAAGTTGGATAAGATAATGTTAACACAGGTGTAAAGTCGGTGATGTGCGGTGCATGATTTAATTTTTAGTTTGCAAAAATTGGTAATGTTTGGTGTTTGTAGTTATTATACCTATCGTACTGAGAGTTGGGTATGAAATCATGAACATAGAATAGAGTTCTTGAGTATGCTTTTGGCTGTGTATGAAATCCTGAATGTGAAGTTGCCGTTGTATTCAGAATAAAGATTGATACTGAGAGTAAAGATTGAAATAACAAATTTCATTTTGGTTTAAAGGTGCTGTTTGGAAGTGAATTGGAATTCTGAATGGTGGCAATTATGTGTTGAATTAAAGGCTTTGTTTGGTTCATGATGAGTTAGAGAAAATCTGAAAGATCAAGTACCCATTGACGTGACTGAATTTACTATGGTGAAGACTGATTCAAATCAATCTAGCAATGGTGAGGTCGTGTGCATGGTCAAAGGACTGACTGTGCGGTGAAGAGTAGTCACTGCGGTGACTGCTGTAGCCTTTGATAGGCTGGTGAGTGGTCAGAGATGACTGCTGTAGCCTAAGATAGGCTGGTGAGTGGTCAGAGATGACTGCTGTAGCCTAAGAACGGCTGGTGAGTGGTCAGAGATGACTGCTGTAGCCTAAGATAGGCTGGTGAGTGGTCAGAGATGACTGCTGTAGCCTAAAGTGGGCTGGTGAGTGGTCAAAAGATGACTGCTGTAACCGAGATGGGTTACGAGGCCTGGTCAGGATGACTATGGTTGCAGGATGGTCACAGGGTTGACCATCAGGAGGCACAGCAATTGCTGTGGGACCAAGAAACATTGCTGGATATGTATGGGGGGGAGCCTAGTCCCACTGGGGCTTCGGTGACCTGTTGTTTAATGTATGTAGCATGGGTATCTGGCAGTCTTGTTGCTTCGAGAGGACCGGTTGTCTGGGGGAGCCTGGTCCCTCTGGGGCTTTGGTGACCTGTTGTCTGGGGGGAGCCTAGTCTCTCTGGGGCTTTGGTGACCTGTTGTGTGTCTGGGGGAGCCTGGTCCCTCTGGGGCCTCGGTGACCCGTTGTTTGGTGTATGTGGCATGGTATGTTGTGTTGGGTGTTTGAGTGGTTTCTGGCACACTTAGTGCTTCGAGACCGATTTGACGTCTGTTGGGAACCTGGTACCTCTGGTGCTTCGGTAACCGTTTAGAATGTGTGAGTGTTAATATGGTTGTCTAAACGGTGAGGTATCTGTTTCGAGAGTACGACGATGGTTGTGTACGGTGTACGGTGTGGAGACCTAGATTTACATGGAGAAAACAAATGAACAGTGTGTAAGCTATGAGAATTATGTTTTCATGAGTAAAGAAGTACTTGATTTTTGTTGTAGGCTGGTAATATAAGGTGTTGATTGAAGGTTTCACGTGGAAGATGTCACGACCACGTAATTTTTTTTTATTTGGTCAGGAGCGGCCGAACTTAACCTATTAGGTACTTAATTTTTTTTTGTTCTCTTGGTTTTTGTTTTTCATCACAATTGAGTAACGATGTTGTTCATCGCTCTACATCAAACGTGGGACCGTTTGAATGTCAAGATGGCCGTATCGGAGGAAGGTAAATGATTAATAGTTGGGAACGATGAAATATCGCTTGTAAAGTTATTAATTCAGTTTTATTTAATTGGCAACACTGAGTTTTCTCCAATGTCCAATCCTAGTGAAGGATTTGAATCCTAGAGTAAGGTGACAGACAATTTGGAGGGAAGGCGGGCGGCAGCGCGGAGTTGACTTGGGTAGAGGGAGTACGATATTCCTGGAGAGAACTGGAGCGGGACGTATGGCGATTACGTCGTGTGATAAGTGGTGCCGGTGGAGTTGCGTCTAAAAGTATCAGACTAGAGAAAGTGATTTCAAACTGGCGCGTCAACTTGCTACTAGAATTGGACAATGGAATATCTCTAAAACGGCATAAGTTACCTGCCTCGTGCATGCATAACCCACGATAAGCCCACAAGTACGAGGGTATATGGAAGGAAGCCCTCGTGTTTTCGACATATATATAAAACAAAGTCGTGTTAGTTACACCACTTTTAACTCGAGAGCGGCTGGACCAATTTGTATGATTTTTTAACCGACTTACAAAAAAGGAGGAGGTTCTATGTTCGACTTCTTGTATGTTTTTTTTTTTTTTTTTTTTTTTTCATGTATGTTCACCGATATCTCCGTCAATTGTGGACCGATTTTGAAAATTCTTTTTTTGTTTGAAAGAGTATGTTTCGAAATTGGTCCCATTTTAATTTGGTGAACGTCTGATGAAGAACTTCGGAGATACACAACAGAACTCTTCAATAAATAACGGCAAAACTCTCGGGATTGCTGCAATCGCATTTCTTTTTGTTGTTTATACCATTTCATAACATAACATCACGCCAGTACGCTCTAAAGGGGTAGGCAGATCTCTCATTTCACCGGTTATGTTCAAGTTTCATGTTATTCGGTTAATCTATTCTGGAGTTATAGGGACCTTAATAAACAACTTGCTATTAGGTAGGTAAAACTAAAAAGGGAAAAATAAAAAACTTTTTTGCAAAAAAATACTACCGACTTCCAAATGAAAAACTACAAAGTGAAAAATAACTTAACTTTTGGAAGTCGGTGTCCATATCGCAAAAAAATGGTTCCTACGAAAGACACCGACTTCCAAAAGTTAAGTTATTTTTCACTTTGTAGTTTTTCATTTGGAAGTCGGTAGTATTTTTTTGCAAAAAAGTTTTTTTGTGTTTTAGGATTTATCTTCATCCGGAATAGGATAACAAGTAATAAAATATCGAAAATATTAACGAAAAAAATAATTATGATGGTAATTCATTTTCCCATTCGTTACAGCGCCATCTCTGATACATGACATATACAAAACACGGACTGACACGGACCAAAATAAACATAGCGTTGTGTTTCTTACGGTAATTTTTCTGAAATTCAAAACAAAGTCGGGTTATAATACTCACAACGGATCTTTGTGGCTGTGAATTGGCTGCGCACTAGCTTTTTACCCGACTGCCGAAGGAGGGTAATGTGTTTATCAGTCTATGTATGTAAGTATGTATGTTTGTTCCCTATATGGCGTTCCAGAGACCAAACGCTTTGGCCGATTTGGATGATTCATACGTCAATCGATTCGTTTTAACCCTGCGAGTGTCATAGGCTACATAAAAATTGGACAATAGAAAAATGCGAAAAATGCTTTCAATACTGACACAAAAAAAAAACTTAATTCAAAAAATCAAAAAACCCGACTGCTCAATACATATTCGCGGGCTGGCTGACCAAAATCTGGTGTATCCTCCGCCTGCACAGCATGATTTTTCCCTTATTTACGACTTTTTAGTTCGCTTTTGAAGCAGTCGGGTTTTTTTGAATTAAGTTTTTTTATTTATAACTTTTTAGTTAGTTTTTTTTCGATTTCACCTCTTAAAACCCTTTATTTTGATACCCCACATGATGGGTCTGGAAGAAAAAAAAAATTTGGGCCCCCACATTATGGCACCCAAAAGCCGCCATTTTTCTATTGTCTAATTTTAATGCAGCCTATGACACTCGCAGGGTTAAGACAAATCGATTGACGTATGAATCATCAAAATCGGCCAACGCATTTGGTCTCTGGAACGCCATATCAATCAATCAAACAATCAAATCATTTATTTGCAATGAATGTAGAAACAAACATACATACATACATACACGCATACATACATAGTCTGATAAACACATTACCCTCCTTCGGCAGTCGAGTAAAAAGCCTTTTTAAGCCATATTGAGCTGTAAAGAATGTATAGAAAAAGTTGGCCGAGGCATTGGGAATGTTTTCTTTTATTGGTAAGTAAATTTGTTTTATAAAATTGATCGTAAAAAAGTGGAACGCTTGGTTTCCATACAGATGGAGGGACTTGCGTTATCTAGTTAGTTTTATGTCTGTGTGACCATCTGTGACAAGTCCAGAGGGGCCGGAGTTATAAAAATCTGACATTCGTAACATCATTTACGAAGGTCCCTTCAGCAACAACTTGCTTATCTTGCTTTACCTTGCGCTTGGACGTTGATTTTGAGGCAGAAGGGAGCCCCGTACTGGGCACAGGCAAACGGCACGAAAGCGTAGAAGTTCTTCGGAGAGGGGTGGCTGGCGGATGGCGCCGACTTATTATCGGTCTCCTCAACAAGATCTGATCCACTCATAGTTTCAGCTTACCCTTGATTTAGGTTTATTGATATTCTAAAGTTCTTAGATTCACGCACTCTCACAGAAGCACAGGAGTTGTTGACTGTTGGCTTATATTCAATGCCCAGAGAAAATTCTAAATACAATGTACCTACTCTGCATGACTCTGTGACTGTCACAGAACATTTTTACTCTTTTTTTTTAATCTGTACTAAGTTTATTTAGTGCCAGTCTTGAGGGGCAGATAGCCCAAAATAGACTTTATTTTACTACAAAGTAACTTCTTACCGTGACGTTTAAAAAAAAACAATTTTATTGAAAACAACAATAACGTATATTAACAGGGCGCAAAACTTCTCTGTCGTATATTTTGAAGAATCATATTTATAAGTAATTTATATTATTTATAAAAAAATCGGCCAACGTGTTTGGTGTTGGCGCGCACAGGTGCCTCAACCACGCATGAGCGGGACGCGGGCGGAGAATAGTTACGCGTCTCGCTCCCACACGCGCGCTCCCCAGCCGCGGCGCTCTCGCTCGCACACGAGCGCCAACGCCGCCGGCCGGCCGCGCCGCCTCAACAGTGTGACCGCAGCAGCCGCTAATAGCGGGCGTCGTTCTGCATACATTTTACGTACGATTCTAAACTGTCGCGACGCGGTCCATTCATTTACTGTAACCCAAACTATAAAAATATAGTCAATAATTGGAAACACTTCGGAGTCTCTTTTATCTCCACACACTAACCCAAAACCAACCGGGACGAGATCACAGCCCCAACATTTGGTGTCTAGGAACCAACATACATACATAGACTGGTAAACACATTACCCTCCATCGGCAGTCGGGTAAAAATCACAGAACATAGAATGGTCGTACCCACCGCGCTGGATGGCAGTTAGGGCATGCAATATCGCAAGGTTCTCAATTCCGGAACTGAGTTCTAATACTGAAGATCTGATGCCGAATTTGAAAAAAGATTATGAATGATGAATTAAATAAAACTTTTAAAAAGTCAGGTACCGAAACAAAAAAACTTACCTTCTTCTTCTTCGTGTCGCTGCCGCTGGCAGGACAGTCTTTTAAATGTTTTTGGCCCATCTCAACGGCGTCGTCTGTGACAGCACATAGATCATGTGGTTGCATGTTTTGTGCACAGAGGACAGGACAGGAGGTGGAGCATGGTTTGGGACTCAGCACCACATGCACGCTGTTCCGTCGAGGTAACCCCATTTTGCGAGGTTGGGAGTTACACCTTCCTACCTGGGTTCTGAGGCGGTTCAGGGACTTCCATGTATACCACGGAAGGTTAGATCCTGCAGGCAGATGCTCGCTTGGAGGTAAATAATGTGTTGGTGGAGGAAAAGTATTCTGTCACCACAGAACAGAGAAGACAGTAGAAGTCGCTTAGCGCTTCATTACTATTGGAACCAGCGTACCCAAACTCTCACATTTACAGGTTAATTGTATTTCGTAACACTAAGAAATCTTTGATGTGATTGGTAGTTTAATTTTAGTTGAAAGTAGGAAATATGTCAGTCGTCACTAGTTTTGAAAATAAACCACAGTTTTATGACCATAGAGTTGGTTTATTGTCTACTCTTTTTGAGTATTTTAACTTTTTCCGTTTAAAGCGCACATGGAATAGTTTAATGAGCAAGTTACGCTACTCGCCGCTAGATGACACTATAATAAATGCATTCAATTTAAAACTGTATTTCGTTACTGATAAGATTTATATTTGCGAAATGAGGTCATTATTATTCGTCCTCCTGTAGGGATGTACCTCTGTCGTTGAATTATTTATCGACATTCCGTTTTATTTTCAAACAAAATACAGTCAACAACTACAGTCGATAAATATTATTATGTTTGAAATCAAGTGTTACATAAATTTATTCTAATACGATTTATAGAAAGTATGATAAAGATTTTTTATGTTAATCTACTGATCTAATTTTGAAAATTATTCTATTGATACAAAGATACGCCCTGTGGTGTTTTTACCCGACTGCCGAAGGAGGGTAATGTGTTTATCAGTCTATGTATGTATGTATGTATATATGTATGTATGTTTGTTCCTATACGGCGTTCCAGAGACTAAACGAAAGTGAAAGAGACACAATCTAAAATAAATTAATGATCACCTTTACATTAGTGTTTTTTAGATTGCTGATATTTTCCCTTTGTTCGCATTAGGACAGATTCGCTTTAAGACAGATTCTCTTTACGACAGATTCGCTTTATGACAGATTCTCTTTACGGCAGAAATTGTACAGTCGTGTTGAAAATATCAAATCATTATACCAAATTTAAAAACTAGAAAAGCTATAACGGCGACGGTACCTTCAAAGTTGTTCCCAGGATCTTTTTATCAAATAATTCACGTTACATATTAATGCTTCACAAAACGAAGATAACGTAAATTTGGACCCTTAATTTATATACTCTTACCTAATAAAGCACAAGCTACTTAAGAATGATTCTGGGCTTCAGATTCGGTCTCTCCGGGAGGCCATGTATAAACGCTTGAACCTGTCCTTGAAGGCGGTCTCCAAATGGGATGATGCCAATCTGGTCAGTTTCAATGCTGCTAAGACCCAGGCGTGTCTTTTTCCGCTAAAAAGAGCCAATTCCACCCGGCTCCATCTTTCCGTGGTATAACCGTGCCGTTAATGGACCATCTCGATCTTCTTGGTGTTACGTTGACATCGACCCTCAACTTTGGTCCAATCATTGATGCGAAAGCTCAGTTAGCTGCAAAAAGTTGGGCAAAGGTGAGACGGTACTTCACGCCTGGACTCAACTTGTATAAAGCGCAAGTTCGGTCATGCATCGAGTACTGCTCTCGCCTCTGGGATGGATCAGCCAAATTGGTATTTGGCTGATCCATCCCAGAGGCGAGAGCAGTACTTGAATTGATTGATAGACGGGCTAAAAGGCTTATTGGGAATGATGCACTGGTCGCGTCAAAGCTCAAGAGCCTTGAACATCGACGCCGAGTTGCCAGCCAGTCGGTTTTTTATCGGTTACATTTCGGGGAGTGTGCGACGGAACTACACCATTTGATGCCGCCTAGCCCTTTCCATAATCGGCCTACAAGACGTACGGCCATGCGCCATCGGTACATGATGGACATCCCTGCCATAAGCACAAAGCGTTTAGCTAATATTATCATTGTGCGCACAGCTAAGGACCGTCACTCCCTTCCGGAGTCTTTGTTCCCTGATAGCTACAACCTTGGAGTTTTTAAGTCAAGAGTGAATAGGTTTCTTCGAGGCAAGCGTGCTTCACCGTAGACCACATCATCGCTTACCATCAGGCGAGATAGTGGGCAAACGCGAGCCTATAGATTAAAAAAAACTACTGTATTGCGCGATCAGTTTTCATTAAATATAGATGTGATTAAGAGTTAGCAGAAATTAAAGAGTTAAAGCCATAGGTATATCCCAATGCCAAAGTTACCGATTGCTTCTACCACTATTGGAAAGCGCTCTCATAAAAAGCTAAAAATAGGTCTGAAAAAGTCGATGGTGGAGAACGTAACGTATTACAGAAATGTATATGTAATTGGCATTGTTACCACAAATTTTGATCCCTGAAGGAAAGATACCTTCAGGGATCAAAATTAGCTAATCAAGAATCAAAATCAAAATTTATTTATTCAATTAGGCCATTAAGCGGCACTTTCGAACGTCAAAAAAAAAAATATTGAATCTAATACTAACCTCCAGTAAAGCGAATCTGTCTTAAATCGAATCTGTCCTAATGCGAACAAAGGATATTTTCATTGACTATAGAGAATTTTTCTTCTAATATCTTTAAAATGTCTTCAATTTTGTTTACTTTTTTATTAGTCTGCGATTTTTAGCTTTTAATCTGCCGATTATCAAGCTCTGTCTCTTAATTTTACTTTCCTTGTAGTCTTCTTTTTCGAGGACTAGAACCTGGTGAAGTAATATCTAATGTTTGTTTTTTTTGAGGGGGCGATTTAGTTATATCATCATGCTTTCTTTTATGTTGCATAGGTAGCAAGGATTCTTCCAAACTTGATCCTGCGCCCACATAAATTGATGCATCACTTTTAGCGACATTTTGCGACGCATCTGACTAGACGAATAAAATAAGAGTAAATGTTATGTCAATTATTAGTTAACACACACATACATAAACATTAACAATAAAAACATAAACATTAATAAGATTTTGTTCTCAAATGTCATGATTTCATGAAAAAGAGAAGTAATCCTGACACTGACCAGCAAATTGCAAAATACATAAGAATATTTGAATTTCGCTGCGGATCTACGATATGGAGTCAGAATCTCAGAAGCGCGATACAACAACATTATGTTATGAAACCGTAAAAAATGACTAAATTGCATAGATTTGATACAGACAATTGGCCTTAGGACAACAGGGAAATAATAACATAATTATACCTATACCTACTTCAAAATGAATAATTATTAGTTTTGGCACTGCTGTGTCGGCTAGGTATTTTTTTCCGCTTTTAATTAAAAAATCTAGTTCTACGAAGTGATCTGAGCAAATGGTTCTAGTTTTTGCGGGAAACCAACTTTGCCTTCCAGTCGCTTCAATCCATATTTATTTTCTGTCTGGATCCTTAGGAAATCTGAAGTCACAAAATAATACGAAACCATTTTTTTATAGGTTTGAGACTTTGTGAATTACACTTGTTTGATTAACCTTTTCTCGATTAGAATATTACGAATAGATTACCTATATCCATGTTATATTTATTTTAAACTTGGTTAAAGTTTAATTCGAAAAAAAAGTTTGGCCATGGAAATGTGTTTGGTTACTAATACTGAATCACCAAAAAAAAGCCTCACACAGGTTTAAATTTTGCCCGCTATATATATCATAGAACACAGAGAATATAGTAAGTTTTAAATATCGATAACTCATCATCGATATTGGTAATCTCTAATTGAGTAGCTGACTGTGACATGTGCATAGTTGGAATCTTCGAGAACAATATGTTTAACTTTAAAAGAAAGTAGACCTTAAATTTAACGTCACAAAATCAACTTTTACTTGTCTTGTTTAATAAAATATTGCTTTTACATTTTTATAGAAATAAAATCAATTAAGACTTACCGATGGTAAGCTATAACTCCATTTGATACATTTTTAGTTCTACTATCGTGTTTACATTCTAAAACAGCACAATAGGGCATTTTTTGTATTTTTTCCAAGTTTTTGTTACCGTGACAGTTGTAACAAGAATGATGTGCGTAGTGTGGGCGGGGCAGCAGACGTATGCGGAACTAAGCAAAACTCGGGGTACGCGGGTCCCGCCTACTTGCGACTTCTATTGTAGAAGGCGTTTTTTCTGTTCTGTGTCTGTCACAGTCTGCAGCGGGAGTCGGCCGGGTCTTCTGACAGGAGAACCACCGTTTTCAGGAAGCTGTGTCTGCTTTTGAGCCCTTGCGTCGGTAGTTGTGCACCGAATAGTGGGTGTATGGTGTCACGCTCCTGCTTTTGTTTCTCGACTGCACTCGCAACTTTACTTCGGACGTGTGGTGTGGTTCGACATATTGTTATATGTCTCGCTTTCGAGAGTAAGGCCGTGTGAGAAACACTCAACGCTTAAACACACCATGTTTCTAGCAAAGAAATATTCTATTCTATTCTATTCTTTTAAAGCTAAGCCTGCAACGTTAAATGTTTGACCCTGAGACTTATTAATGATCATTGTAAAATATAGCTTTACTGGAAATTGCAGGCGCTTAAATTAGAACAGTAAATCCGATGATATTAGTAGAATCCGGGGAAATAAAACATCTTCTGCAGTAGGTACCACATCCAGTAAGTATTGTGCACTCTATTGTGAGAGTTTTAAGGGGCTTTAACATACATATCTACATACATAGACTGATAAACACATTACCCTTCTTCGGCAGTCCGGTAAAAATATTATCTCACACAAAAATATTATCTCTCACCGACGCGCCGGTAGAGGCAAGCGTTTGTTATAAAGATTTATAACCAGCGTCACTTAATACTTTGAATACTGCAGTATTGCCGTTACGGAGATAGTCTTCGTTAAAATCTCCAAATATTTACAAACCGAAAACAAATATTTTAGTATGAGTATTTTCAAACAACCTTCTCAACTACCACAAAGTAAAATCAAATTATTCAATGATAGGAACAAAAAACCAACGTAAATAAGCTGCAATAAAATAATCTATATGAAGTACGTTAATTGCAATTCGAGCGCGCGTTAGAGCCACGGGGAATAGTTGGTTCATTGCTGGATCTCACGCACGCTCCTTTTTCTTTCTCTTTCGGAATTTGAAAAATGTTGTCTGTATTCACTATATCATTCTCGAAAGTTGTTATTAAGTGATTTTTCAATGGCACTTGTACAAAATGTTTACTGTTCCAAGTACATTTTTTTAAGTTGGTCAACTATTACTCATAAACTTGTGAAGCCTACTTAGCTCTGAAAGTTTTCCTTTTAATTTCGATATATATACTACTGGCGTGAATTTGGTTTTAAATTTACTTTCATTTAGTTTTAATATATCACAAGGTATTCAGTTATAGAATTTAACACGGTACCCCATGAAAGATGATTGTACTTTAGCTAGTCTGTAAGAAGGATGATCTAACTTATCTTTATTTCTGGTATTAAAATTGTGTCTATCACTGACTTTAATAAGGAGATGTATATTTTTCCCTACCTGAAGCCTGGGGGGTTAATTGATGGCTGCTAGATGTTGGTAGGTGAAAGGTTGATGTCCAGGAAACAAAAGACTTAATTCTTCATGACTACTTGCGATGTTTTTGCAGGGTCTTCGTTACACAAAGTTGCGCAAATTTGACTAATACATGATAATCGCTACAAATTGCTCAGTGTGCCTGCGCACTATCGTTCTACGAAACTTTACCGTAACGAGGGCCTTGATTTTCCGTACAAGCAGATTTTTTATTTACAACATTTTTCATTACATACTTATGCTATAAATCGACAGAACCTCCCCTATTCCTGAAGGGATCAGGGAGTGAACTATATGGTTGAATGTGCCCTGAGGTGGCTCATCCAATGAACCTTCAACCAGGTTCCCAACTATGCATGGAACATGGAGCACACAACCCATGGAGAGAGCATCGGCACGTTTTTGTTCTAAACCAAGGTCACCAAGAAACAGCGGTGGCAGGGGTAAGTTTCCCCCGCTGTGATTGAGTGATAGTTTGACAACCAAATGACAACTGATTCTCAAGGGATTCCAAACAAGTAATTTAAAAAAAATATGGATATCGGTAGTCTCTATGTCGGTAATTGTTTAACTTATTAATAGTATAAGGATTTCTTTGGGATACAGACAAACAAAAGAACGAATTTATTAGAATCTTCGGTACGTATAATATTTATGATAAGGTAAATACGGGCTAGATAATAACAAACAAAAGAACATACACAGCTGCAGTTCTTATTAATTTCAGAAACTTAGAAAGTATTGCCGTTTTCAAGAAGTCACTGAGCATTTTTTGCGCTCGACGAGCGTTTCAATCTTGGAGCCTTAAATATCGATATAATCGTCGTGAACTCGTGATGCTGCGAACAGCACTATCGAGAAAAAAAGAGACAACTGCTAATGTGCAAATCAGTGTACCAGAAAGAGACAGCAAAGCGAACCATCCAGAAATAAATATATTTGATTTTACTTAATGAAATTGATTAAATGGAGTACAAAACCACAAAACTGTGAAATGCACTCGTTCCACTAGAATCCCCTATTTCAGTCCCCCAGGGGATTGTACAGCACTCAATGTTCCACTACGATCCTTAAGGGGAATGAGATTCTTTATGTACTAATAAGTTCTATTCCTTTAAAGTCCCTTCTAAATAAAAAAAACACCTATAAAATAACAATACATGATGTTAATTAATTTTTCTAAAATAAGTTAGATGTTGAAAAATAAAGTACCAAAAGCGTTGAAGAATTTCGCAAGTTCGACTAGTGCAGCGTCTCGATGGCGGGTTCGAGTCCTTCCTGAGGCGTCGGTTTTTTCAATGTTTAACTTATTTTTACTTATTTTAGCACCTATTTTTAACTTTAAATATATGTATTAAATTACAAGCTGTTTCTCTAACTACCTCCTAACTATCAGTTAGCGGCCTGCACAGCTTACCTAGCGCAGACCTAGCCGTTACAGTGGCGCCCAACGTGGGGCAGTAGACCGCGGCCGGCTTAGCGGTAGGCCACAGGGACTGTAGCGGTTAGGGGTGCGCAGGGTAGGCTGCGCACGCCGCTACGTCCATGGGTAGCGCATAGCCGGACGGTACGCCCGTACGTCGACCCCGTACGAAGAACCCCTAAATCGGGGCACACAGAGTCGTGAGGATTGAAAGTAAGTTGTCCGCTAAGCCACCGGAATCGAAATGACCGAGTCACAGTACTCCGGAAGGTTAGAGTTGTGCCGTGTTTTTAGAGATGTGACTATTGACCGACTAATTTTGATATTAGTATCATTCGACTATTTTCAGTTGAGATCTCACAACGCTACAATGTACATTTATTTAACGTTATAAACGCAAAATATAAAAAAATACCTTTTGTACTTAAAAAACCGGCCAAGTGCGAGTCGGACTCGCGCACGAAGGGTTATACCGTACCATTATCGCAAAAAACGGCAAAAAAAAAACACGTACCTTGCGTGATTACGTCAGAAGTGACGATATCCGGAGGAGAACCAATGTTACCGACATAGCTCGAAGAATTGCCAAACTTAAGTGGCAGTGGGCAGGGCACATTGCTCGCAGAACGGATGGCCGATGGGGCCGAAAAGTTCTGGAATGGCGACCGCGAACCGGAAGACGATGCATTGGAAGGCCTCCCACTAAGTGGACCGATGACCTAGGCTTTTAAGTAAAAAAGGAATTATTTTTTTTGCGTTTATAACGGTAAATAAATGTACTGTAGGTAAGTAACTGTAAAATTAAAACATTGAAAAAAACCGAACACCTTAGGTGGGACTTGAACCTAACGCCACCGAGACGCTGCACGAAAAAATAATTTACATCATTGTAATCCCCTCTGTAGACCGATTTTTAATTCTGTGTATTAAGTATTGTTATTTTAAAGGTGGCTTTTTTATTTAGAAGAGACTTTAAAGGAAAAGAACTTATTAGTACTTATAGAATCCCCTGCATAGGGGATCTTAGTGGAACCTTGAGTGCTGTACAATCCTCTGGGGGATTGAAATAGGGGATTCTAGTGGAACGAGTGGTGAAATGTTGTCCCATCTTTTGGGTAAATTGAAGTAGTAGTACACTTCCCACACCATTTAATTGCACAAATAAGCATTACTTTTCATTTTATTTGTTTTAAAGACGGAAGCGCGTGACGTTCATACGTTTAGCTATGCTGCGACTGACCAAAATTTCGCCGCATAAGCTTGATATTGCATACGCTTGGCGCCCGCGGTAGCCCCCGCACGTTCTCTCCATGGGTTGTGTGCTCCATGTCCTGGAAGAATGAGAAATTAATGGAAATTCTGTCGATTTTTACCCGACTGCCGAAGGAGGGTAATGTGTTTAACGGTCTATGTATGTATGTTTGTTCCTATATGGCGTTCCAGAGACCAAACGCGTTGGCCGATTTTGATGATTCATACGTCAATCGATTCGTCTTAACCCTGCGAGTGTCATAGGCACACATTAAAATTGGACAATAGAAAAATGGCGGCTTTTGGGTGCCAAATTGTGGAGGCCCAAATTTTTTTTTTTTTTTTTCTTCAAGAGGTGATTTCAAAAATATATAACACTTATATGTTTAAATGTATCTAATTCGAAAAAAAAACTAAATAGTTATAATTAAAAAAACTTAATTCAAAAAATCTAAAAACCCGACTGCATCAAAAGCGAACTATAAAGTCATAGGATCAAAGGATACACCAGATTTTGGTCAGCCAGCCCGCGAATATGTATCCTCCGACTGCACAGCATGATTTTTGCCTTGTTTACGACTTTTTAGTTCGCTTTTGAAGCAGTCGGGTTTTTTGATTTTTTGAATTAAGTTTTTTATTGGACTTAGAAGCTATTTTCTTCTAAAACTATGCAAATTACTACTAGGATAATATATGGGTCTTGAAGCCCATCCACAAAGCTATAAAAATATACTATTTGTATAGTGACATCTATATGTTCCGGGCGCGTAACTGCCTGGAAGTGTCAAACTGAACAAAATGTACTAATTTTTAACGTTAACAGTTGTTTTCCCTCTGCAGCAGAAGGACAGATAAGCAAAATCCCGGAATAGCAAAAGCCCAGATTAGCAGAAGGACAGATTTGCATAAAGGCAGATAATGTACCTACTGTCGCCGTCAAAAAAGTTACAAGTCATAGTAACCGTATTATCAATTTGTGACCTCTTTGCTTTATATATTATTATCTAAAGGTCATGCATGGAGTACTGCTCTCGCATCTGAGACGGATTTGCCAAATACCAACTTGATGCACTTGGGTTGATTGACAGACGGGCCAAGAGACTGATCGGCAACGATGCGCTGGTCTACTGAAAGCTCCATAGCCTTGAACACTGACGATGGTCGGACGTTGCGGTTTTCTAGCGGTTAGGTACATTTCGGGGAGTTTGCGATGGAACTGCACAATATGATTCTGCCTAGCCCTTTCCATCATCGGACAACAAGACGTACGGCAATGCGCCATCGGTACATGGCGGATATCCCAGCCATACGCACAAAGCGTTTTGAAAATACTTTCATTGTGCGTACAGCTAAGGGGTGGAATTCCCTGCCGGCGTCTTTGTGTCCTGATAGCTACAACCTAGGGGTCTTCAAGTCAACAGTGAATAGGTTTCTTCTAGGCAAGCGTGCTTCACATTCGACCACATCATCACTTAGGCGAGATAGTGGTCAAACGCGAGGTTATAACGAATAAAAAAAAAAAAGTAATAAAATTTTACCAAATATTACTATTCAATTTTATTTTTGTTTTCTGTGTGGGTCTGTACTTCTGCCTTTAAGCAAATCTGTCCTTCTGCTAATCTGGGATTTTGCTATTCCGAGATTTTGCTTATCTGTCCTTCTGCTGCAAAGGGGTTGTTTTGTACTCAGACTATCTGAGGGATCTCCACCCACCAAGCATCACCCGGTAGCCATCCCGACAGGCTACCCTGTGGTAGTACTTTGGTGGGCGTAGCCTCAACCCTCGAAGTAGAATTCACCCTGGAGTGGTCGGTGCTACAAAAAAACCATGGAACCTCACAGCCTATTACGAAGGTTATCTCTCCAACCACCAGAGCTAGGCTCCTTACAGAGCACCCACAGTACAGTGTGGTTGGGAAGGCAGAGATATGGGCTATCGAATGGTGGTACCCTGATGGGTGTACCATCAGACCTTCTCGTGCTTTAGGTGCTGGGAAGCGGCTGCAGTAGGAAATAATTTGGTGTTGTTTCACAGTTTTGTAATTGGGTTTGCTCGAGTGAAGACCACAAGTGGCCGTGTATAATATCAGGGTCCAGGCGCCTGCCTGCGGCTCCCAAAGGTAATGAATGCTTTAGAAATCATATCAATAGGCCTTCAGGAACCAAATGTGTCTGAAAGCAATGAGTCCGCTGACAAGCGCATAGAAACCTCTATACTGGTTCATAAAAACACATTACCTCAACTAAGTGGTTTTTATATACTAAGACTATATGAGCCTTATCTAATTACAGGGGCTAGGTACAAGTCTAGGTTAACTAGAAGTACTAATTCGCAAATAACAAGTTTTCTTACCACTTATTTGAGGCAAATGTGTGTGTATTCACCACAGTACAGATAAAAGAGATTAGAAAGGAAATAGTTCCTGATTTGTATTAGAACGCGTGGGCCGCCCCACAGGACCCATTTTCGGGATTAAAAATAGCCTATGTCATTCAGGCATAATGTAGCTTTCTATTGGTGAAAGAATTTTTAAAATCGGTCCTGTAGTTTCGGAGCCTATTCGGTATAAACAAACAAAAAAATCTTTCCTCTTTATAAAATTGGTATAGATTAACGTATGGGTGGTATCAGTAGCTCCACGCGTGAGAAAACACTTTGGAAATGAAGGGCTGGTGCTGGCACGAGCTATTTTACCATACACGGCAATCAAGATGACATACAATTCGGGTAAACCATATTTGAAATTTTGAATTTTCGGTATGTGATTTTTCAAATCTTTGATGTGGTTAAATGAAGTTGCCGATGAGTCTTCATGTACAATCGTTAGTTTACAGCCTGCTAATGACCTGTATGATGACAATAATTAAATACGATATTGATCATAAACATTTTTTTACAAAATTGCTTTAACTCATTAGTTAATCACCGTGATAATGGTTGAGTTATAATGAGTTACTTATGACATGAGTATTAATCAGTAAAGCTCTAGCGGGACAAAATGGGCCCTAGTCGCAATACAATTCTATTCTCTGTAATCCAAGTATTGTAGTTGTTTAGAAATAGGATATTTTAATTAAAATTTAATTTTAATAGTAGCTCTCAGAACTTGTGAAAATAAACGTTTTTTTTATGTATCAGAATCTATATCTAATCTTCTAATAATATATAAAAATAAGTCGGGTTTTTTCCTGACGATATAACTCCAGAACGCACGAACCGATTTCGATGGTTTTGCATTCGTTGGAAAGGTCTCGGGCTCCGTGAGGTTTATAGGTAGGGTAGGGTATGGTAGTGTAGGGTAGGGTCGGGTAGGGTAGGGTAGGGTAGGGTAGATAAATGTTTGGTCTTTTTATGGCAAAACAAAGTTTGCCGGGTCAGCTAGTGTTATATAAAAAAAACGTTTATTTTCAGGCGTTGAAGGCCCATAGCATGCTAATAAAACTTTAAACAACTATGTTAGTAGTAACACATAAACACACATGAATATACAAAACAAACACAGCATTCAATTAGAGGAAAATTTATCAAGTCCCATGTCTGACATGTATCTTGATAAACCTATCCATTGTAGGCCCTTCTACCCTGTCTGAAAAGACCTTCAGAATGCTATAGCTGCTTCCCCTCATTCTGCACAACACTGATGCGACTTTTTTGCGCATGATCGCGAAATAATCGTCCGTGTGCGTGTCAGCGAACATCCCTGACGAACTATAGTAAGGCGGAAGCCTCAACAGTGCCCTGAAGGTATTATTGTATTAAATGCGCAGTGCGCTGTCTGCTTTTTGGGTATGATTAGTCCACAGACCGCTGGTGTAAAATATTTGACAAAACGCCTTAAAAAGTGTTATTTTAACCGGTACTGAACAACCAGCAAACCTGCGTGCCAACATGTTTCCCTTCACAGCCATCGCCCTGCGCTCTCTCCATATCTAAGTCATCTTTAAGATCCTCCTTTACAATATGGCCCAAATATTTAAATTGTGCTACTCTACGCAAAAGTGAGCCGCTATGTACCACGGGCGGGACATTTGAGGGACTTTTATTTCTTCCTCTAAACACCAACAGCTCACTCTTTGCAGAGTTATATATTGTGTTATGATGGAAGGTTTTGTTAGCAATTTGGACATTTTGAAGTGTTTTTTTTATTTATTTTTTGTCTTGCGATCTGTCATTCAGACTATAAGCAGATGAGGTGAGTATTTTTTTGGCATTTAGGGGAGTGCACCCATCGGAACCATGCCCTTTATTTATCTTTGTCTGGATATCTGCACTCCACTAGTCAAAGATGTCACGCCGCTTTTTAAGCCGACGTATGGTTTCTGGTATAGTCAGCTGCCCCGCTAGCTGGTTCGGGTGCCTTGACAGTCTTGATTTATATGTGGCTGCATACGTATTTATTTCTTCCCTTACCATAGGCAAGTTCAAAATTTCATGCACTTTAGTTATTTTACTAAACCACGGTGCATTGGATATTTGTTTTAAGATGTAGTTTTGTACTCTCTGTATTATCATTATGTTGGAGGTGCTGGCAGACCCCCATAGCTGTATGCCATATACCCAAATGGGCTTCAATATTGTTTTATATATTAGCAGCTTGTTATCCAAATAGAGTTTTGAGTTACGCCCTAACAGCCAATAGAGACCCTAGTATTTTAGGTTAATTTCGTCTCGTTTTGTTTCAACATGCTTTCTCACGTAAGTCTACGGTCCAAGTGCATTCCCAGGTACCTTACTGTATGTTGGTGCGGTAGTTGAATGCCATTCAAACTGACTGGAGGACAATCTTCTTTTCTGAGGGTGAAAGTTATGTGCACTGATTTGGACACACTAACGGCAATCCTCCATCAGGCTAGCCAATTCTCGATGTCATTCAAACAGTTTTGTAGGACTTGAGAGGCCTTAGTTGGACATTTGTTCGAGATTAATAAGGCAGTGTCATCAGCGAAGGTTGCCACGGTAACTCCTGGACTTTGTGGTAGATCAAATGTGTACAGCGTGTACAGGACAGGTCCCAGCACCAGAGCCCTGTGGCACGCCAGCTGTAATTTCGTAAAAGTTGGAGGAGCAGTCGTTCTCTTTCACTTGGAAGATCCTATCTGATAGGTATTATTTCAGGACTTCATAGAAGGTATGAGGTAATATTGATTTAATTTTAAACAATAATCCTTTGTGCTAGACCTTGTCGAATGCCTGCTGAATATCCAGAAAAACTGATGAACAATATTCTTTCCTTTCTAACGATGCTCTGATCTCTCGGCACACTCTATGTACTTGCTCAGTAGTCGCGTGTTCTCTTCGAAAACCAAATTGGTGTTCCGGGATTATTGACCTTTCTTTTATGACTTTCATCATTCTGTGTAGCAGTAACTTCTCGAATAGCTTTGACATTATAGGCAGAAGACTGATTGCTTACCAGGTTTTTGGATCATTACAATATTTGATAAAGTATCGGTTTATGGGATATTCCCATAGGTCTGGGAAGTATCCAATTCTCAGCATTGCGTTGAATACCATTGTTAGGTACACAGCTACTTTACGAGGTGATTCTTCGAGAACTTTTTTGTCAATTAGATCATATCCTGGCGCTTTATTATTCTTTATTATTGGCGGTTCCTATACACTTCTCTGGGAGTCACCAGTTTTAGAGGTACGTCCAGTTGAAGATCTTGGTTTAGAATCAAGTCAATGTCACTTTCGTTCCCATTCAGTGGTGCCTAGTTTGGAGTGAATACTTGGCTGAGAATCTGAGATGCTTTGCGAAGGCTTCCGCTGTGTCAAGAGAGGTTCTAATCCACTGGCCATCGTGTGTACGTAGTGGTGGTTTTTGGTATAATGATCTATCATGGTTTTTGAAGACTTTCCATAGCGAGTAATTGGTAGCTTCTGTCGCTGATAAACCTTCCAAGTAGGTATCCAACGCAGTGTCTTTAGCGTCTCTGTTAAGAGTCTTCAGGTCTCGAGTGGCTTTGTTCAATTCTCTTTTGTCATTTGAGTGTCTGCTACTGTGCCATACTCGATGTAGCCTCCTTTTTACAAGTATCATCTGTCGTATAGAGTCAGAGTATATTTTACTTTGATGGTGACATTCATTGACTTCAGGAGTAGCCAGCATCTTTCATAAATGACTGACGTTAAGTTGCGTACGGCTATGTTAATGTCCGACTCGGATTTTAGACCTACTCTCATTTCCAGTCTCTCATGGACCAACTCCCGGTAAGAGTTCCAGTCAGTGCGCTTGTTGTAGAGTTTTGTGTTATACTTCATGTTCAAAACAGTAGTGCCAAGTATCAGAATTACCGGAACGTGATTGGTGTTAGAGTCCAAGCAAGTTTCTATATGGTGAGGAAGTCTGGACAGGCCCTTAACAATGAAAAAGTCTAAAACGTCGGGAAGGTGGTTTGGGTCAGTTGGCCAAATGGTCGGTTCAGGTTCATTTTGATGTTTGTAACAAACAATAATTATTTTACACAACCTAGTGTGTTGTTTGAAGTTTATAAGAATACTCTCGATTTGTCAGAAAATAATAGTTTTTTTTTTGTGGTCTATACCCGACAGGACGACAAGCACCGGGTGATGGTCGCAGGCCCCATACGATATCGCGGCTGAGGTTTGGAGGCCACGGCGGGAGAGGAGTGCCGGTATTACGGTGCGCCGCTCTCCCTCCCTTCCGCGGCCTGGACGGGGTCTCCACGGTCTGATGGCGGACGCGGTGGGACCGCAGGGGAGGTCTCTAGCCCCCGAGGCCGAAAAGTATATCATAAACAAGCGGACCGAGACAGACTCAATTGATAATAATAATATAATAAATATTTATTCAAACTTCAAATTGGTGAACTATAAATATAAAGTAGGTACAACAATGATAGGTGCCTGTACTAGGTAATCCTGTATCACAGGCGTCAGGGGCTCAAACAATATAATTGTAAGGACACCCCGGAACCTAGTTGCTAAGAAGTGAGCCGGGGTCAAAAAATCCAAATCCTCAGGGTCTTCTGTCAGAGGGCACAGTGGTCTGGAGTTCAAACAAGCCTCGAGTTGGGTTAGTAGGGTAATATATTCCTCGTAGGTTAATTTTTGCTCACCCACGACCCGCTTGAGATGATGTTTTAGGCTCTTCACTGCAGCTTCCCAGAGTCCGCCAGCAGATGGCCATGATGGAGCGTTAAAGTGCCACTCAATATTCATTTCAGCGATTGTCGAGGTTACTTCTTGGTCCGACAAGATATAGGAGATTTCGGCAAGCTCTTGTTTTAAAATTTTGTTGGCTCCTATGAAGTTGGTTCCTTGATCACTATAGATGTGCCCTGGAACTCCCCTTCTAGCCGACATTCGACGAAGCGCGGCAATAAATGCTGACGCTGTGAGATCTGAGACAATTTCTAAATGTATGGCTTTGGTCACCATACAAACAAAAACTGCGACATATCCTTTACTGGTTTTAATGCCACGGCCTTTGTTGGCCTTAATAAGGATGTGTCCGGTGTAATCTATTCCTGTGTGGTAAAAAGGTCTGTTAGGAATCAATCGTGCTGGAGGTAGGTCACCCATGATTTGATGTTGTAGTATTGGATTGTTTCTTTTACATTTGACACACATTCTTATTCGTTTCTTTGTGGCTCTATTTCCACCAAGAATCCAGTATTTGTGTCTTATAAATCCAGTAGTCATTTTTACTCCACCATGAAATACAAGTTCGTGGGATTCATCTATGATTAGATCTGCCAGTTTCGATTGATTCGGGATTATGATAGGATGTTTCATTTCTGGATCAAGATTCGAATGTTTAAGTCTGCCACCGACACGGAGCATTTGATTATTGTCTAGTATGGGATTGAGATTAAGAATCTGGCTTTTCTTATTTAGTGGTTCATTCCTTTTCAGCCGTGATATTTCTTCGTAGAAATATTCGTTTTGGACGTGCTTAATTACCATTTCTCTTGCTGTCTTTATATTTTGCAGAGTAAGAAAACTTGTGCGTTTTTTCTTGTAAGCAACAATGTCGATGAACTTGTTGATGTAAGCTAATACTCGGGTAACTTTCCTTAAAGTGCTATATTTTGGTAATAGTTGATTGATTATTGAATTTTCGGGGTTAAAAATGACCGTATTTACTGCCTCTTTCTTTCTGAGTTCTGCGTTTGTAATGCTCGTATAAATCGGCATATTATGAGATTCTGTAGGCTTATATTGTGGTAACCAGTCGGGCCCTTGCCACCACAGTGAATAATAGGCTAATTGAGCAGCAGGTAAACCGCGGCTTGCGCAATCTGCGGGGTTTTCTTTGGATTTTACGTAACTCCAGTTATCTTTAGGGATTATTTCAGTAATTAGCCTCACTCGATTCGCAACAAAGGGTTTCCATTTCTCCGGTTCACCACTTAACCAACCTAGAACAGCCGTTGAATCAATCCAACCATAAACATGCACCTTGTAGCTCGATAGGGATGAGATGATTTTTCTCATAAGTTTTGACAACAAGAGAGCGCCGCTGAGTTCCAGACGCGGTATCGATTGTGGTTTTTTCAGCGGTATTACTTTTGATTTCCCTGCAATAAGGGTCACATGAGTTTCATTTTCTCTCTGTATTTTGCAATACACGACGCATGCGTATGCTTTTGTGCTAGCGTCGCAAAAGCCATGGAGTTCGATGATATCCTTTGCCTGGGTTTGAATCCAACGTGGTATTTTAAATCGAGATATATGAGATAGATCGGCTTTAATAGTATTCCACTCTGACGCGATTTCTTGAGGGACAGGGTTGTCCCAACCCAGGTCAGATTTCCATAATTCTTGGAACAAGATCTTAAGTTTTATTGTGACTGGTGCTAACCAGCCCAAGGGGTCAAAAATTTTAGATATTTGAGATAGGAATTGTCTTTTTGTAAGGATGTTTCTGGAGATAAATTCTATAGGTTGAAAAATGAATTGATCATTTTTGGGTTCCCACCGAAGACCTAATGTTTTGGTTGATTCCGGTTGCTTAAAGTCAAAGTCTTCCTTTTGAAGTGCATCTGAACTATCTATTAATTCCGGCAAGTTTGATCGCCATTTTCTGAGATTAAATCCGCCTGATTTGAGGAGGCTGATCATCTCTGCTTTGAGCTGTTTAGCTGCTGTCGCTGAGTGTTCACCATGCATGAGATCATCCATGTAAAACGAGTGTTCTAAGATGTCAGGAGCGCAACTTTGTGGATAGTTTGGCCTTTCATCGATGGCCAGTTGCTTCAGTGTCATCATGGCCAAAAATGGTGCGGCTTTAGTGCCATAGGTAACTGTCGCTAACTGGTATTCTTTTAAAGGTTGAGATTGATGGTTTCGCCAGATAATTTTCTGATATTTCTGGTCATCGGGATGTAGCCAGATTTTGCGAAACATTTTTTCTATATCTGCTGTAAAAGCGTATCTAAATTGTCTCCATTTTAAGATAAGGCTCTGAAGGTCTTGTTGTAAATTGGGTCCTCGGCACATGAGATCATTGAGGCTGTATCCGCTCGAGGTTTTTGCCGAGGCATTAAAGACAACACGCAATTTGGTAGTTGATGACTCAGATCGTTGGACGCAATGGTGCGACAAGTAGCAGTCCGGCTGTACGTGTGGCGCAACGGGTGTCATATGTCCGAGCTCTAAGTATTCAGAAATAAACATTTTATAGTCACATGCCAGAGCTGGTTGCTTACTTAATTTCCGCTCTATTTGGAAAAATTGAGCAATCGATTTTGTTTTCGACTCGCCTAAATTGTTCTCAAAATCTTCTTTGAAGGGTATTTTAACGACGTAGCTTCCATCTGCCCGTCTGGAGGTCGAAGTTTGGTAAAATTCGATGCAATTTTGATCTTCTTCTGATATTGCTAGAGGTTCATGTATGTCCTCCACTTCCCAAAATTGCTGCATATCTTCGATATTATTTAGGGTCACATTGCAATGGTACGTTTTGTAGTTGCCGCTTAAGATCCATCCCAACTGGGTTTGTTGGGCAATGGGCAACACACCTTCTGATCGACAGATACCGTCCATAAGGATAGTGGAATAGATATCTGCCCCAAATAAGATATCAATAGGCCTACTTTTGTAAAATTCGGGATCTGCAAGAGTTATTTGGTTCAGAGTAGGCCAGTCTGGCTTAGGCAAGGTACAGCTGGGTAAGTTATTTATGAGTCTATTCATTATATAAACGTCCGTTTCAAAGGTGAAATCGCTAACCAGCGACGAACATTTGATGGTAATCATGCCCTTGCAGTTGTTTTCCTTATTGCCTATTCCAGAGATATAGCCGTTACATTTCCGTCGCGGTAGTCTTAACAACTGAGCTGCGCTTTCCCTAATAATGGATGTCTGTGACCCTTGATCTAAAAGAACTCTCATTTTATGGTAAGATCCGTCCACTGCTTGTACGTTAATTATTGCTGTGGCAAGCAATATTTCTGAGGGTTCTCTACGAAGCGATGCAACTGTGTTAGTTTCTTGCTGCTGAGAAGGCGATTTCGTAATCGTGGCTGCATTTGACCCTGATCGATGTGACGTAAAAGATTCATGCAAAATGGTATTGTGTTCCTTATTGCATTCTTTGCACCTTATTTCGGAAAGGCATTTTTTGCCTTCGTGATAATGTAAACAATTGATGCAAAGTTTCAAGTTATCAATAGCATTTTTTCGTTCATTAGGTTGCAATTCCAATAACTTTAGACATGCATGAATTCGATGATCATTGGAGTCGCAAATAGGGCATTGCTTGCGATAGTTAATTTTGCGTTTGGACTTTGACGATTGCGAAACTTGGTTTGTTGAGTAATTCTTTATAGGATTATTATAATTTCGTTTGTAATTGGAACCCTTTGAAAATGATGGTTTATTATTGTTGTTGTATTGCGATGGGGGTGATTTCTGCGTGGAATTCTCAATCTTCTTACGTGAAGTTTCCAGCATCATAAATTTAGTTTCCAAAAAATTAAGGAAATCTTCCAAGACGGGCAACTCTCGCGGGGCTTTTAAGGCTTGTAGGTAATCCTCGTATGTATCTGCATCCAATTTTTGAGACAATAAACATACCAGGAATGGGTCCCAGGAAGACACATCGACTCCCAGATTCCTGATAGCATTCACGCTCTCATATGTAGTGTCGTGAATGCGTTTTATATGGTTTGATGATTGATGCTGGTTTGCGGGGATATTCATGAGATTGTTAAGATAAGATGTAAAGATCAGTCGTTTATTATTATAACGATGATTGAGGATATTCCAGCATACGGGATAATTGTTGGAGCTTATTTGGAGATGTTGGATCAATTTTTCGGGCTCACCTTTGATCTTACTCTTTAGAAACTGCATCTTTTGTGCATTTGACAAAGAGGGGTTGTTGTGCACTGCTTCGGTAAAAAGGTCTTTGAACGAAATCCACTTATTGTAGTTTCCATCAAAGGTGACTATCTCCATTTTGGGAGTAGATTTTTCAATATGCGCAACGGACCACATTTTCTTATTGATGTCTTTCTTTATTTTGTTATAATACTCCTCGTAATGGGTGAATTGCTCTTCGTATTTGGGGTTTGATCCGCCATACTCGTTGTCCAGCTCCCAATGAAGCGAGTCAATAGCCGCCCAACGGGATTGTATAGTCTTCAGGATATCTTCAAATTCCCATTTTTCCGTGACGAGATCAAGGTTGATATTGGAAGAAGTTCTCAAGAAAGCCTTAAAATTGGTAGCTTGCTTTTTGAAGAGAGTTTCAGCTTTACTCTCTTCAAGAGCAGGGGTTTTAGAAGCAGCGTGGGATGCGAGGTTCGAGGTTTGAGATTCCGCAGTAGGTTGGAACGAAGGAGGTTTCAATTCCGGGGTTTGCGGTCTGTTTGCGAGAGGGTTATAGCTTTGTATAATAGTCTTAATGTTGTTATATTTCTCCTTCATTTGATCGTATTGGTCAGTACTGAAATATGTATGAGATTGATCACCAAAAGATATCAAAGTCATGTGATTATTATGGAACTCTGTAAAGTATTGTTCCAATACAGCTAATCGACGACGTAAGTATTCTGCGGTCTTGCGCTCTGCACCATCCTTCTTGAAGTTGGTGAAGAGCTTATCTACGGCTTCGATTAGTTGTTGTTGGGTTGCTAAAATGTCATCCATTTCCGACATTTTTAAGATATAAAAGAGACCTTACTTGTGCTGAAGGCTTCTTTGGAGATCAAATGTCCTTGCGATGGCTGCAAGAACAAACCTGGAGTAGCAGCGCAATGAGATGACGCGATGCTTTCGTATAAACCAGGTTCAATCAGGATCAGCAGGATGATGAACTTTTCGGAAAGTAAATCCGATCAGTTCTGTTTACCAGGGTCTGGTAACAAATTCCAAGCGAGACACTCACACAGCACAGTTAGTAGATGCGCGCGTAATGATCCCGCTCCGATGGCTCGAAGGACCAATGTTCGGGGTTGGGGTGAGATAAATATAAACTAGGATTAAAGATTATAAAGATAGGTATATTTCAGTAACTTAACTGGGATAACTATTAAAACTAATGAGGTGAATGAGATGAGGTTGAGTCGCGCCCGATATGCTATCCGAAAGCGTACTGACTATTTTACTTAGGTAATACATAAAATATTCAGGGCATAGCGCGCGATGTCGCAATTATGCTGACATGTTTATTATTGTTCGGTGAATAACCCGAACACCCTACCCTACCCTACCCTACACTACCCTACACTACCCTACCCTACCCTACCCTACACTACCCTACCCTACACTAAGCAAAAATAGCTTATAATTGACTCTACGTTTTAGTTAGAAAACTTTTGTATGGGAAAAAGAAAACAGCCCTTCTGTTTACTACAAATTTGTACAATTTTTCTCCCCGTAAAAGCCATTTTTTAACTTCAACGAGCATTAAAAAAAAAGAATTGGCCAAATTAGTCCAGGCGTTGTTGAGTTATGCGCTTACCAACACATTTTGCGATTAATTTTTTATTATATTATTATTATTATATTATATAGATAATAATAATGTCCGGACCGGACCACACCAACACGCTCGGATATGATATGGGCCGACTAGCTCCGGCCAGAAATCCGTGGTCCGGCCGTACCAAATCCAGACGTGTTTTAGCATTAATATTTACCGTCCCAATTAGGACGTATTCGAGTCTACACAATGTGCGCGCTCATAACGTATATACCAGGCCCCTCAGAAAGTATTGCGAAAAAAAGTTTTTATATATAGGAGACTGGCCAGTTATAATGTTTTTCGAAAATATGATTATTTATAAGTAAAAATAAGTAAGTTCCAATTTCAAAATTTCCCTCCACATTTTTTGCGAGTTAATTCAAAGTATTGTGTCTCACTGAAATATGGATCTGCGCCGGGAACATTTTAGAGCTATGATTTTATACGATTTCAAGTGTCGCCTGAAACCGGATGAATCGTACGATAGACTTCAAATGGCATTCATGGATGAAGGCCCTTCCAAGGCAACCGTGTATCGTTGGTATAACGAATTCAAGCGCGGTCGACCAACTTTGGGGGATGACGAAAGAAGCGGTCGCCCTTTGACGGCTGTTACCGAAGAAAACGTGCTAGCAGTGAAAAATTTAATCCAAGACAATAGGCGAATTACATATCAGGAGATTCAACACATATTGAAGATTGGATCGGGAAGCGTTCACGAGATTCTACACAGCCATCTTCGCGTGAGGAGGATAGTATCACGCTGGGTGCCGCACAACCTCACCGATGCTCAGAAGCAGGCCCGGGTGGAATGGTGCCGTGATATGCTTAACAAATTTGAAGCAGGCTCGTCTCGGCGTGTTTACGACATCGTTACAGGTGATGAGTCCTGGATTTATCAATACGACCCAGAAACCAAGCGCCAGTCGACTGTTTGGGTGTTTCAAAATGAGCCAACGCCTACCAAAGTGAAGCGATCTAGAAGCGGGGGTAAGATTTTGATCGCTAGCTTTTTTAATTTGACTGGCCACTTGGTATCAATTCCCTTACGGGATCAAAGAAGCATTAATGCCGAATGGTATACTACCAAATGTTTGCCAGAAGTTTTCTCTGTTATAAGCAACAAGCGACCAAACACAGGGCTCCGCGGGCTACTGCTCCACCACGACAATGCACCTGCGCACACCGCACTCAAAACGAGGGACTTCCTGGACAGCACGCCAGTCAAACTCCTGGGTCACCCTCCTTACAGCCCTGATCTAGCACCGTGTGACTTCTTTTTATTCCCAAAAATAAAAAATCAGCTCAAAGGGATACAATTTTCGTCGCCGGAAGATGCGCTGGCTGCGTTCGAGCAGGCTGTAAACGAGGTGTCTGCGGCGGACTGGAAAAAGTGTTTTGAAAACTGGTTTAGGCGCATGAATCTTTGTATAGAGGCTGGTGGAAAGTACTTTGAAAAGATTTAATAAAAATATATGTACGTATAGAACAATTTTTTTTAGTTTCGCAAAACTTTCTGAGTGTCCCACGTATCTGATATTATTTTACCCTATATATTACTATCCTCTATGGTTAGCAATATAGATAATATGAACGCAACCAAAAAAAATCACGTTCCAATTCCCACACAAAAATATTTTTTTGCATGACATTGATAAGAATGAAACAGCACTATCCGTATTTTACAAGTTGGATAGAGACAGCATGATATTTTGACTCGATCATATGCCAACAAAATTACATCGAAGACGATCTAATCTGTATAGTCTATGGATCTAATGAAAGAAAAACAAGATGGCTGATGGCAGATTGATTGACCGTGTGAGTTGTGACTGGTGTTATTGTTTGTAAACGAAGGAAAAGGAGCGATTATTAAATAAAAACGTGCACATAAATAAACAACGCGATGGGTTCTAAGAAACATAAGAAGGACTCAAAGAAGAAGAAGCACAGGAGTCGGTCTCGATCGCCTTTGGAAAACGAGGAAGTTCAACCTCAACGTGAACGTACAGAACGTAAAAAACATCGCAAACACAAGGATCGCAAGCGCGACCGCTCTCCAGACGGTTAGTTTCACTTTTTATATTCTAGAATGAGATACGCTGGACACCGATGATTATTTCCAATTTGTTACCTATCCATTGTTTGCGGGACATGGTTGCAGGCAGTTATTGCGCATCCTAAATATAACATGCTGTTATTAAAAACTCAATATTACTTTGGAAATCATGAATGGTGCCGGTGTTATTCCCATTTGGCAAAATAATGGCATTGTTTGCTCGTTATTTCAGACTCGGTGGTATTCGAGTAGTTCCACCGCGTCCCTGTGCTGCCGTCGTCAGGTAGGTATTGTGTGGAGCTGTGTGAACCGGTGCCACTATGGACTGTCAACTAAAAGAGCCAGAGCTTCGGATTTATATGAATGCTCCAAACACTACTTCTTCTATAATTATGTCTGTTTTTAGGATTCCGTGGCCATTAGCCTATGGAAAAAAGCGTTCCCCTTATAATAACATCTTATTCATCTGTCTGAATGTTACACAGACATTTTACTTGGAGACCAATACCCTTCAAGGATGAAGTGTGGAATTAAGGTTTTTAATGTTCAATTATGAACTAGTGAATAAATAATTATTATTTCATAATGCACTAAATGCGCTTGGTTTATTGTTAGATCTCAAAATTACGTTTTTTTTTTTATGTTTCTTACTTTTTGAGGCAACGGTTTTTTAATGTATGTATAGGAAACTAGCTTCTGCTAACAGGTTCGCCCGTTGGGATGATAATTATCCCAGAGGAATATATTCATGGGATAAAAGTATCCTATGGTCTAGGTTAAAAACGGGCTGGTTGCCGCAACTCCACGACCAAGCGCGTATTTTGCATACGGGTGGGGTTTAACCTACAACCAACTTCCTCACTCGATCCATCCCAACTCCTCGAGGAAGGCCAGCAGCGCCTTCGTGTTGCTGACTACCTCCCGTACGGTACCTGGTTCACCGAGGTATTTGGCCCTGTAGCCGGCGATTACCTATGGTATATTCATGACATGGTCTACATGTCTATAGGTAACAGATACGACAGACAAAGTTACTGTCACGTTTTATTATGTTAGTATGAATTTTTCATTTATCATCATCATCCACAGCCCGACTTCGCCCACTGTTGAGCATATACCTCTCTGTTTTGTGCCAATCCCCACGCCCCTGCGCAACTCTATTTGAGCTCCATAACCCATTGACCAATAGCATAGAACTTAGTACACCTTCAAATTCCAACATTCGGAATTTCGAATCGAATGCTGCATGGAATGGTCTATTGCTCTCTGTGCAAGTCTCAGCTTGTGCACAACCTCTTGCGTGAGAATCCAATTCTCGGCGCTGTAAGTCTTAGTAGGCAAAACACACTGGTTAATAAAGAGGGTATTACATGTGCAAAAATGAGTTTGTTTTTCTGTTCTTTGAAAAACACCTATGAAAAAAAAATTGAATTTTGTTGTCCCTAATGTAAACATTCTGTTTATGGAAATCTTCAGTGTATGTAATCCTACATGCACTTGGCCAGTCTTTTAACCAATGCCAATGTTATTCATCATATCTTTGAGCAGAGCTAGGCTGGCTGGATGTAATTGGCTTTTATTATGTAAGTATGTTTACATTCTGTCCTATTATAAAAGTCATAGTAGCCTAAAAACAAAGAAAACCTTTTACTGTTATGACCAAAGTTAGCACTCGGTTGTCATACAATATGACCCTTTTTAACATTGATGATTCCATTTACCTTTGGACCAGAATTTGGCATGGCAACAACAAAATGTATTGAACAAATTCCACATTGTGGTCCTTTACATGATCTTACATCATTTCAGTCGAAAGATGCTCAATTTGTTCAATAGTGGGGGCTAATTGGAGAAATAAAAGCTAGATTATTATAAATAATTAAACTAAATATCTTTTTAGAGAAATAGGAAATAGTGAGGTAAATAAATTATTGCCGATAAGGAAAGTTAAAATAATAAAATGAGATAGAAGTTGCCCAGAAATCAATACAAGAAAGTTCTACTTGTCACATGCTTATATGATTATATGAAAATCATTCGGAAATAGTTCTCGCCAAACTTCTTGGTCGGCCTGAAGTTGGCTTGCCGATGCGCAAGGCACGGATCGGTGCTGTTTTTGTATGAGATTTACTACTGCGCAGGCATTGTAGCCAACTTCAGCGCGGCCAAGAAGTTTGACGAGAACTATAACTTTGTCCTACATCTAATAAAGTCATAATTTCCATACTAACAATATTAAGTCGATAGACACTCTCAGGGAACCGATGTACGTAGTAGTAGCAATTTGGTTTCTCTCTCTGGTTAGCTTTTTGCTTTTAATTGAAATTTGTTAAGGAATGCTTTAATCCTGTTGCTTTAAACATAAGAACATGTTTATCCATGTTCTGGTATCTTATTATATTAATTTAGTCATTTTCAATTGCATTTTAAGCTAAAACTAGTGACAGGTTTATGGTAAGAATTAATAAGTATGCTAGTATACAGAGCTAAATGAAGAGTAAATATTATTAATTAGTCAATAATTATAATTATTATGTATGAGTTTAAAAAGGTTTAGTGAAGTAATCCAGCTTGTAACTTTCATCAGACTAATGAGTAAGTTTTCATTCAAGTTGATGTATAAAATTGAAGTTTGTTTATAAAATAACCCCTCTGATGTAGCAACAGTTCTGTCATGATGTATGTTTGGTGGCTTACCCAGCAAGTGGTTGTAAAGCGGCTCTCTCGGTTGTTATAGTTGAGGAGGTGCCAGTGGACTCACACCTGGCGCGCGAGTCTGCCGCTGCCGCCCGGGAGTCTGCGGCTCGCGAGGCGGCGCCGGCGCCGGCGGCCGCGCACAGTCGCAGCGACAGCGAGGAGCGCGACCGGCGCGCCCGCGAGCTGCACCGCGCACGCAAAGATAGAGAAGATGTCGACTATCACAGGTAATCAGTTTATTTGAACCTTATTGAAACTATTCCATTTGATTCATCATCATCAGCCTTTTAATATTGTTGTTTAATGTTCCCACTGCTGGGACACATTTGATATAATGAATGAACTAGATAAGTTTCATCCTTGTGCCTTTATTCTTCTCAATAGTCAGTTCCTTTTTTTAGTCCTATCATCATTCTCAGAATCCATACTTCAATCATACTCAATTCATTTTCTTAAAACTTAGATATTAAATTGAGTGCTTATTAAATGTGTTGTAACAGAGAGCAGAGCTCGGAGAGAGTGCGACCGGCTGAGAAGTCGCAGTCGCCGCCGGGAGGAGGCCCGCAGGAGAGCCTGTCCGTCGAGGACACCAACAAGCTGCGCGCCAAGCTCGGCCTCAAGCCGCTGGAGCGCGCGGAGAAGCCTGCAGGTAAACCCGATCTTATAGCACACATCACCGCACCAAGTGAACTAAGACAGCCGAATACAGGACGTTTTGTCAACCTAGCACAATCCTGAATACAAAACAACAAAATGCTAAATTGAAAATAAAATAAATTTACATACAACTAAGACTCTTGCGCCAAAAACTTAACTCAGAGTTAGGTGCTAGCATGAGGTTAAATTAAATTATGTATCCTACTAACTCGTGAATTAGCAAGATAACTAAGCCAGGCTGCACACCAGAGCAGCAAGCAGGCTAAGAGTTAATTTTTTTTCTGTGGTGTGTTTGCTTAAGACGGTACCCTGACCAAAAAATCGGCAAGAGATATGAGCATTCCTATTGGTCTAGCGGCACTGGTGGCGCATGAATTACAGTAGTAAATACGCCCAGATTTTAGAATAAAATCTTTATAAAATCGAATTTTGGTCTTTCGAAAAAAAAAAATCTACAAATATGTTCGTTATTAAATTGTCTATACATTAGTGTTGTTACAAAAAATAATTAATGAACACTTTACGAGGAGATGCATAATATCAATAATTATTTCTCATTTTTATGTTTTTTTGGAAGGAGATTAGTGAAATATATACAACATTTAAAAAAAAAAAAAATCTACCATTTTAGAATCAATATTACGTAGAAATTTAATGTATTTTTATTAATTGATATTTCTTTTTAAATAACGAGTAGATAGCTTCTAAAAACAGCACAAAAAACGGCTTGCGCGGCGTTTTGCTCGGGGTACCGCCTTAAATTGCGTTGTTCAAAAGGATTTTGAACAACGCAATTATTGTTCAGACTGTTATTGGCGAGAAATTATTACAGTGTTCAAGAATATTTAGAAGATAAGTCGTTACTAATTTAATACTATTTTTTAATTTTTTCTTCATTATTATTACTGCAATACATTTTCAATCTTTATAAATTAACTATAACAGATTCAGATTATATAAATAATTATTAATAAATATTTGTACGCCATATAATGGCAGGCTATGCTGGAACCAATATTGTAACATCTATTTTACCATATTCGAACAAATAAACGTATTTGATTTGATTTGATTAAAATAATAATTTTGCTCAAAACTTGTTTTTCCAGTGCACGCTGACTGATTGACTGTTGGTAAACATTAGTAAATTATGTAAAGGAAATATTCACACAACAGCTTATTCTTATTGCTTGCTTGATTTTTTTTTTATTCTGACATTTGTGTGTTGTGTTACAGAGGATGGCAAGATCAAGGACGACCTTGGCGAGTTCTACCACAAGCCGGCCGCCAACATCGCGCAGCAGAAGAAGTCTGAGAAGATTCGCGAAAAGCTGCAGCTGCACAAGGAGAAGAGGAAGATTGAACAGAAGTAAGTACCACATACGCTGGCTCGTAATATGGATAAATAGTACTTTACACTCTGAAAAGAAGTAGTATTGATTTATAACATAATTGTTTTGCTGGTCATATAGTCTGCTGAGCATGTTCAGGGTTCTATCCCCTGGGTGGGCAAGGTATTCATGGGTTTTTCCGTTAATTTTATTATCACCATCATTGCTTACCATCAGGTGAGATAGGGGTCAAACACGAGCATACTGACAAAAAAAAAGTTAATAATAAAATCAAAATACCTGACTGCTTAAAAAGCAAACTAAAAAGATGTAAACAAGAAGATAATCATGCTGTGCAGTCGGAGGATACATGTTCGCGAGCTGGCTGACCAAAACCAAATGTATCCTTTGACTGCAGATGATTTTCTTCTTGTTTACGTCTTTTTAGTTCGCTTTTTAAGCAGTCTGGTTTTTTGATTTTTGTAATTAACTTTTTTACTGATAAGTTTTTAGTTGTTTTTTTTTGAATTAGGTATGTTTAAATAAACAAGTATTATATATTTTTGAAATCACCTGGTACCCCACACGAAGGGTTAAGAAGAAAAAAAAACCGCCATTTTTTATTTTCCAATTTTAATGTAGCCTGTGACACTCGCAGGTTTAAGACGAATCGATTGACGTAAGAATCATGGAAATCGGCCAACGCGTTTGGTCTGTAGAACGCCACATAGGAACAAACATACATACATACATAGACTGATAAACACATTACCCTCCTTCGGCAGTCGGGTAAAAAGAAAGGTTTTTCCCAGTGGCTGTCTGGGGTCTGGTTTATGTCTGCTCATCTTCAATTCCATGGGACTAAAACATATTTGAAATATGTGGCCATTTTTAATTTTAGAAATCTGCTTAAAACTCTACTGATTTCCTGTGAAACAACTTAACTTCAACACCTGTCTGCCTTCCTCTCCATTCATAAGTTCGGGGGGATGTGTGTGTGATGCCATGTTCAATATCAGTTATTGTGCAGGCTGCAGACGACGCTGCTGGCGGAGGAGTCTGACGAGGACGACGCGGCCGCCTGGGTGAAGCGCTCCAGAGACATCGACAAACAGAAACGTGAGGCCGCCAAGAGGGTAAGGAACACTTTTTTTATTCATTATAGGCTCGCGCTTGACCACTATCTCACCTGATGGTAAGCGATGATGTGGTCGACGGTGAAGCACGCTTGCCTAGAAGTAACCTATTCACTCTTGACTTAAAGACCCCTAGATTGTAGCTATCGCTATATACACTTGTCACTATCTTTCTCTCGATACTGAAAGCGTACCCCTATGCAGAATATGACACACATGCTGGAGTGCTCCAAGTGTCCATGCATCTGTGCTTTAGGTATAGGACCTAATGAACGCCAATCGACGTGACCACCTCACTGAAAAAGTAGAAGAAGCTATTCTACATACAATCACTTTTTATTTACCGATAAAATAAGCAATGTCTTCTATTTTAGATACTTTTTTAATTTTATGCCAATTTTGATACAGCTGTTGACCTTTTTACCTGAGATATTTTTAAAGTTTTATCAAAGCTACTATGACTAATTTATTGTTTAGTCATTTGCAGCCAGATGTGCTATTATTGTGTGGATGGATGGATGTTTGTTACTCTTGCACGAAAAACTATAGAATGGATTTTGATGAAACTTTACAGAAATATAGCTTATATATCAAAATAACATAACATATATATCAATATGGAGATCTTGACACACAGTTTTGAGTAGCAAAAGTAAGGAACAGTGCTTGAAGTTTCAACATCAGCTTTTAAATGTTTCCACAGGACTCATTTCTGTGAGAGAGGGAATGGGTGTTGATGTTTAGTTGTGTATGTTGCAGGCGGCCATGTTGGACGAGATGGACGAGGTGTTCGGCGTGTCAGCTCTGGTGGAGCAGGAGCAGCAGCGGGACAGGCAGCACAGCTACACACAGCATGAGCTGCGAGGGCTGCGGGTCGCGCACGACATCGACGCGGTGAGTGTGGCTCTGAGAGACAGTTCGGCGCTGCAGGAGTGATACAGAAGCCGGCTATAGTTTGTAACATGTGTAAATGTATGTATTGTTCACAGATCGGAGACGAGCGTGAGCTGGTGCTGACGCTGGCGGACAAGGACGTGCTGGCGGACGACAAGGAGGATGTGCTCGTCAACGTCAACATCGTGGACGACGAGCGGACCAAGAAGGTAACCACTACGCCACTAGTGTTCTATCCATTCAAGTTCTGAATGAATGACTCGGATATAATTATATAGTATACACACATCACAGCTTGTAATTAGCACATTTTACTGCCTAGTTTATTATTAGCCTGTAAGCTTTCTGTAAAACAACTTCATAAATATCATTGGATTTAATAGTTATGTCGTGACATAATATTATTAAATCCGAAATCATACTTTGCCTAACAGATAAACTAAAAACATAAATATGATACTGGCAACAATATAAATGTTCTAGACGTTGAATTATCATGTTAGTACTCAATATTTCACAGATATTATGACAATATTTAAAAAAATATAAATATATACATCAATCTGTATGTATATAAATCAATCAAAAATATAAAGATATTTTAAACTGTGTGTGGTGCAACTTTACTTCCTACTTGACTGACTACACAAAAGTCACAAATACCAATATAGTTCTAAATTTCTTTCCACAGAATCTTCTAGAAGCAAAGAAAGCCAGGAGCGGCTACCGCGCCTACGACGATGAAGCAGACCTGGAGGCAGCCTCCCTGGGGCTGGCGCGGCCCGTGCTGGCCAAGTACGACGACGAGCTCAACAAGGAGCAGGACGCCAAGTCGCGCGGCTTCCTCATCGGGGACGACGACGTGCTGGAGGCCAAGAAGTTCCGCGACATGATGGTAAGACATACCGTCCTGTCGCCTGTGTCCACAACATCACTGACTCCCTTTTCTTTCATATACTCACCTCATCCCAATGATGCTGAATTGATTCAATTTTTATATGACACTGTGTACTGCTGGGACACAAGACCACCTCTATGCGATAGTGAATGAGCTATTCTATTCTATGAGGTCTCATATGAGTTAGTACCGAACAAAAGCGGTTATAAGAGCGATGTTGTGAAACTACCATTAATACTCGTACTACTTCTCGGTCATGTGATTAGGAGTGATAAAGCTGGGATATTCTCATCATCATGTTTTGTCGTTCTTCAGCTTGGTATATTCTAAATGGTAGTATGTGTGTACAGCGCCAGGAGCGGCTGCAAGGCGGCGGCGACAAGCGGCTGGAGTCGCTGCAGCTGCCGGCGCTGCGCATAGCCTCCGATTACCTGGACGAGCACGAGATACAGGCCAAGTTCAAGAAGACCAAGAGAAAGGTAACACCGACCATCCACTAAACTGCTGTTGCTGCTATTCAGTTAAGAAAATTACAACACTGCGATTGAATCAAGAGGAAGAATTCTACTAATATTATAAATATGAGAGTTTGTGTTTCAATCACACTAACGGTTTGATATAAATTTGCACACAGATAGATTACAACCTGTATTAACACACAGGACATTTATTTTGCCAGATAAACGGACAAAAGCTAGTTTACTGGTTGAATGTCTCGCGTGGTTCCACGTGCCATTGTGTCTCGGGTACTCAAAGGGTTAAACATAAAAATAAACTCTACATGACAGCTTATGTGATTCAGAGATTAAATGCTGAATTTCATTTCTTAAAATTAAAACATAATCAATTTTTCCTTGCAGGGTAAGATACGTAAGAAGGCCAAGCACGAGCCCATCGACGTGGATGACTACGACGCGGCCAACGCGCCGCTCGACACGGACGACACAGGTATGTGTATACTCCGCTCCACCAGCTTCTAGTCTAACATCATGCTTTGTTCGAGATCAAGCCTGCCAGGGGTACCACGCAACTAAATATTACGGGCACGCCAAATTAACGATTGTCAGATGACTCTAGCTTGCATTCTGCTTGTAAAAAAGTATCAAATTAAGATAAAAGAGCAAATTAATAAAGTATGGGCCCTTTGTTTGTATCTAATCATCTAATTGGAACTTCTTAATATTTGAAACCACTTGATGAACGAGTGAAGCACAAAACTGTGAAGGAAATGAATGAACAATACCTGGTACAGACAGATCCGTCATTTTATACTAAAATAATTTTAATGATGAGTTTTGTCTTTGTTGTGCAGAAGTGAAGCCGGAGCAGATGTCGAAGCCCCTCGCAGAGGATGACGAGGAGACCGAGCCCGACACAGAGCTGCAGGCGGCCTTGGCGCGCGCCAGGCGGCTGCGCCAGTATGAGCTGGCCGAAGAGGCGCAGTTCAAAGTGCCCAAGGTGAGGGGAACACAATACATTTGTAATAAAATCTCTATCACGTACGCTGGGGTAAATTCTTGAGACCGCGAGTACCACATAACTGCGTTATCTCCTCGTGGTAGCGCAGTAGATGTGAGCATTTCTTCACGCTAGGTGGAGCGATGATCTTCGCAGACTGGTTGAGAGTTGCCGAAGATCAAAACAAATGGCATGCAATTGGAGAGGCCTATGTCCAGCAGTGGACTGCTATGGGCTGATGCTGATGATGAAAACGTCTATTCATGGCCTCGACTCATTAATAGAGGGTTTTTAGAGGCCTAATAACATATGTTTTCTCAGTCTCTTCGGTGATAAACCAGGATGAATAAGGTTCAATATATTTAGTTTTTTTTTTTTTGCTTCCTTTTTTATCTATAAAACTTGTCAAATCATTTCTTGGTACTGGATAACAGAAAATAAATCGGAGAAATATATTTTTTATTTTCTTTTAGCTACAGTTTTGTAACAATAGATATCGATCGATAAGTTTGAAATTGCACCCAACATTGAAAAAATATACCTGTAACTGCATGAGTGATAGAATGTGACAGTTTCATCCATATTTGTACATTTACAGGTGGAAGAGATCCTGGAGCGTGTGAAGGAGGAGGAGGTGACCGAGGAACAGGACGGCAGCTCCATGGTGCTGGACGCCACGGCCGAGTTCTGTCGTACGCTGGGGGACATCCCCACCTACGGGCTGGCCGGCAACCGGGACCATCATGCCGAGATCATGGTACATATAATCAATATATTGAACAGTATGTCTGCTTTCTCATGAGGATAATTTAGTGAAATAAGCGTAGAACCAAATCTACACGCTATTTTGTGATTATTTGGATAAAAAGGCTATTAAGGTCGAAAGTTCCTTTATGCCACAAGCGACGTAAACGACAGATGGTCGTGCTTTATCTACGTCATTATTTATACAGAATGATTCAATAATTAGTCTACATTTCCTTTAGCTTTATCGCTGTTTGTTTACGACTACAGATTATATATTTTGTCCAAGTGTGTTTAATCTTCATGTTTACTTGCAGGACTTTGAGCGCGAGGATATGGAGGTGGAGCCCGAGCTGGACAGCAACGCGGGCGCCTGGAGCCGCGTCGACGTCGACAATGAGAAGCCCGCCGACCTCGCCGCAGGTACCGTACGACACCACACTGAGATACTTTGTCTTGCTATAACAATACAACATGCCTACACATGAGAAATAACGCGTGTTTTAAATTTACGAGTCACGATACGATACATGGAGCACACAACCCGTGGAGAGAGCGAGCGGGGCTACCGCGGGCGCCAAGCGTATGCAATATCAAGCTCATGCGGCGAAATTTTGGTCAGTCGCAGCATCTGTAAGCTAAACGTACGAACGTCACGCGCTTCTGTCTTTAAAACAAATAAAACGAAAAGTACTGCCTATTTGTGCAATTAAATGGTGTGGGAAGTGTACTACTACTTCAAGTTACACAAAAGATGGTACAACATTTCACAGATTTGTGGTTTTCTACTCCATTTAATCAATTTCATTAAGTAAAATCAAATATATTTATTTCTGGATGGTTTGCTTTGCTGTCTCTTTCTGGTACATTGATTTGCACATTAGCAGTTGTCTCTTTTTTTCTCGATAGTGCTGTTCGCAGCATCACGAGTTCACGACGATTATATCGATATGTAAGGCTCAAAGACTAAAACGCTCGTCGAGCGCAAAAAATACTCAGTGACTTCTTGAAAACGGCCATAACGCCATTATTAAGCATTATACAATACTTTCTAAGTTGCCGAAATTAATAAGAACTGCAGCTGTGTATGTTCTTTTGTTTGTTATTGTCTAGCCCATATTTACCTTATCATAAATGTTTATTGTAAGTACCGAAGATTCTAAGAAATTCGTTCTTTTGGTTGTCTGTATCCCAAAGAAATCCTTATACTATTAATAAGTTATACAATTACCGATATCGATATTTTTTTTAAATTACTTGTTTGGAATCCCTAGTGAATCAGTTGTCAAACTATCACCCAATCACAGCAGGGAAAGCTTACCTCTGCCCCCGCTGTTTCTTGGTGACTTCGGTTTATAACAAAAACGTGTCGATGCTCTCTCCACGGGTTGTGTGCTCCATGATACGATAGCATGACTACTAAGAATTTAAGTAGTAGCCCTCTGGCTTGTGCTTGTGAAATTTGTTCGACTTTCTTTTTTCATATTTGGTTCTGAAACATAATAAGCTCAATGTATGGTTTACCATCACTTCTGTCTGCCTGTTAGGGGCCCATTGCCCTGTCATGTACGGTTCATACTAACGACTTATCTCGGGCAGGCTCGTGCGTGGGGCTGGAGGCCGAGCCGTCGCTGGGCGCCGGCGTGTGGGGAGCCCTGCAGCTGGCGCTGTCCAAGGGCTACCTGGAGCGCACGGGGCAGACGCCGCAGACCAACAGTGTGGCCAAGCATCTGCTCACTGCCAGGCACTACTCCATCGAGGACAAGACTTACGGGTAACATATAATCCTACTAATATTATAAATGCGAAAGTTTGTGAGAATGGATGTATGTAGGTATGTTTGTTACTGTTTCATGCAAAAACTACTGAACGGATTTTGATGAAACTTTACAGTAATATAGGTATACATCAGAATAATAACACAGGTACAATTTATAATGATTTTTTGTAATTTGTTCATAATATAACGGTAAATATCAAGTAAGTCGGAAAAAAATCTGCCCTTTGAGAGCTATCCTCGCATGCGCTGCCTAAACCATTGGAGATACACAAATATAATGTACCGTAGGATTGTTTATCTTAAATAGTTCTAAATAAAAGTCCTTGACAGCATGTATCTACCTTTTATGTGGAAGCCACTAAGACCAAAAAATTAGGGATTCTTATTATTGCAATAATGTAAAGTAGCAACATGTTGCATATAAAATTCATTCTTTGGCGAGCGCTGAGAAAACTATTGATGAGACATAAAAAATATGTACTACATGATTAGGTAGGGTAGGGTATGGTAAGTAGGGTAGGTGGGTAGAGTAGGTATGGTAGTTAGAGTAGGCAATTGACGGGTGCGAAACCCCGGGGGTCAGCTAGTTATTCATACTTTCAATCTCCGGATCTACGACGTACCTTACGACATAGATAGATAATGTGTGTGTAAGGTATTTTAAATGTCATGCATATTTTGTTACGCTTAAGGGCCACCCTGAGCGCAAAAGTTATTCACATGATACTAAAGTCTCCTAAAATATTAAAGATTTATCTTCTCCAATTCCTTGCTGATGTAAATTACTAATAACAATGCTATATTAACAAATAACGTGTACGTTCCAGCGAGGACGACAAGTACGGTCGTCGCGAGCGCGGCGGCCACTCGGGGCCGCTGCAGGACTTCCGCGAGAAGAACAACTTCCGGCCCAACATCAAGCTGGAGTACGTGGACGACGACGGTCGGCCGCTGTGCCCCAAGGAGGCCTTCCGCTACCTGTCGCACAAGTTCCACGGCAAGGGACCTGGGAAGAACAAGCAGGAGAAGCGCATCAAGAAGGCCGTGCAGGAGGGGGTGAGACACTGCTTCTTACATCTTACGTAGCACTATCACAAACGAGAATTATAGAATACTTACTAACTGTTTCCCACGACGTGGTCCAATCAATAGACACTCAGCTATAAAGAGAGAGCTTTCTAACACTTAAATAATGTTCGAAATTGGATCAGTACTTGCAGAGATTATCCATTACAAACATACAATTTTACCTTTTTATAATATTGGTTAAAATGCCATGTATACTGTTCTCGGAGGGTTAGTTTCGTTTTATACGTTCGTCGTACGCCTCTTAACTAACTTACTCTGTGGGCGAAGGAGCACATGCTTGCTTGTGTGACAATTGAAATGACAATTGAAAACAAAGTAAAAATTTAATTGAAATAAAATCTTTATACCATTTAACAGTTCTAAAAACCAAAAATGCATCGTCTTATACAAGATGTCCTCCTAACATAAATGTTGTTCTAATTGCAGTTGATGAAGAAGATGAGTTCAACGGACACTCCCCTGGGCACCCTGCAGATGTTGCAGGACAAGCAGCGGGAGACACAGTCGCCGTACATCGTGCTCAGCGGCGTCAAGCGCGAGAACGCCAACTAACTGCACTGACCACCGTCTACTGCAGAACACGACAAACTGAGGACACGACTTCTAATAAATTCACAAAAAAATATGATTAAATACACAATGCTAATGAGAGATGTATGTAGCCCGTGCCTCATGTTGTATCAAATACTGTCGTGTGCTGTTTTGAGTGGGTTAAGACTGCATGTGTCTTTTAAAATCATTCGCCTACACATCGCGGAACTAAATGTACCGATGTAAGGTTTTACTCGCACGTTCAAACGAGCGCAGTTTAGGGTCAAGTTTTAGTGATGCTTCGATATCGGGCGGAGCCATGTTACTCCTGCGACCGCCTCTTCCCGGATCAAGAGGCTGCATGGCAACCCGCCATGCAGCCCAGCTCACTACCAAATTAGTCTTACACGCAATAATGCAGTAACCGTTGTAAACTCCTAGCATACAATTCAAAACATCACCAACACGTATAGAAAACCAATTTGTTTGTATATTTTCCAATGACCTGATTTTGTGGCAATAAATACATATTAGACCGACTTACCCGTTTCATTTCTAGTACTTGGCAATGCTGCCACCGTTCTGGGCACTTTTCACGTTGACAGCGATGTGGACGAATTTATTGAGGGCATCAATCCGTCACACAATCTCCAGTTATTCTAGTCTAGCTAACGGATACTATTTGCATAGACACGACCTTAAAGCCAGGATTATCCATCAACAACTTGCTCTTAAATACAATCTTGTGGAATCGCCTTACTATAAGTATGGTTTACCAGCAACAATTTGTTTGCTGGTAAACCGAGCCAACTGCCTCAAGACCTAGCGGAGGAATTTGTGTGCTCGCTTACACAGATCGGTTATGTGAATGTGATGATCTTACACTTAGATTTGTTACTCTAGGTTACCAAATTGTCGGTGGCCCGCCCAATCCCACTTCAGCTTAGATTTGTTGCCTTCATCACCGATTCCTGTTTTGGAGAGTATTGCTGTATTATTGGGTCGGATGGAATAAAAAAGATTATTAAAAAAAAATGTTTTATTGGTTTACAAAACTCAACAGCATAATATTAAAATAACTTACAGTACAAACGATATTTTTACTGTGTTGTATTAAAAAGACGGCAAGAATATTTACTCGCTTTATTTAAGGATAGGTATGTGTTTATTTATTGAATCTTTTTAAAGCATATAGGTGTTACTGCTTATTATACAACTGTTAGACATTCGACAAGTAACTTAGCTTTGCCTCCACATCGACCGTAAATGCTCAAATAAATATCTAAACGAAAAACAATCATATCTATGATAAATACTGCAGGGCTTGTACCTTTATAGCCTCGGAAAAAAAATCATAGATTTAACTCGCGGTAGAACAACCAAGTTAACGTATTACACATAAAATACACATAAAAGAAAAACAAAAAAAAATATATTACGTAAATGAAGGTAGGAAATAGAAAATGTACAATTCATAAAATCTTATTAATATTATTGTAGGATGCGATTTGAAATGCATTCTGAGCAACATTAATTTGCAATTACAGGAATGTTCATACAACAATATATTTACAACAAACTTAACTAAGATATGCATTATTGCTCACTTCACTTATTGGTTACATACTTTTGAAAATAAAAACAGTCTTATACACAACTACAATAAATAAATATTTAAAAATATATAAGATGATTATTTCATCATTAGTTGCATTACGTACCGCTTTATACATATGTATACTTATAGTAAATCTTAGTATTCAAAATAAATTCGTAAGATATGAATATTACTAATTTTGTTAAAAATATATAAAACTTCTGCTTGCACAGACAGACCACAATGTTTTCCATTTTAAAACTACATATAACTCGAGACAAGCATCATACTACTCAATTTTAAATCAACACTAACTACCAGGAGTTTTTCTGATTAAATAAAACTTATTTATGTTGTTGGGAAGATATATGGAGCTGCCTGCTTACACATTTAATTCATATAAAAATGAATACATAAATCAATCATACAAATCCATATTTTTTATTCTATTCACAGATCCCAAAATGTAGATCTATCAAAATATTAATATTTCCGCTTGTAAATAATTTAGTCATGTCGCTCTGTTAAAATATTCACCGCCTTAGAAATTACATCTCTTAAGTAAGTTCTAAACAAAAAATATTATTCGTAAAAGATTTGGCACGAGTGCTACAAAACTATATAGTGTCTTACACATACAATACTTACATACAGAGGAAGACTACTATTTATCTTGATATATTTTACTTATCTGCAAAATTATTAGTTACTATAATGGCTTACAGGTTACACAAAATAATCCATCTGTCTTTGACTCAAATTTATCTTAATTTTATTTTGAAGTATACGTATTGTTGTTACATTTGAACCTTTGTTGAACCTTTTTGTTCAATAAAAGAAAACTCACGCAAGTCATTGTGAAATGCAACATGAATCTGAAGTAAATACAGACACGACCATATGACATAGCTTACATAATCTACTGGAGATTATCCTTGCAGTCTTTCGGTATCATCACACGTTAGCAGTCCTTTGTTAGTCACTTATCATATTTATTACTTGGTAGGACACTCGTTCTACGCTCTCTTAGGCTAAACGATTTAGAGGTAAAAGTATCATAGAGATATGAGGGCCAAATATGCAAGTTTTAACTATATAGTAATATAGTAAAGTTGTGTGATATTTGCGAATATTTCAAATGCCAGAAAACAATTCATTGGCATCGGTAATTATAGGGTAGACTGGCGAGAGATCCTATTGGAGACTCGGTACATAGCAAATATCGAGCTACAAAGAATCTTAAATCGTTTTAAAATTATAGTTTTTTTTGCTAAAATAATAAAACAAGAGAAGTAGAATTAATAGTAAAGGCAGAATTGATATGTTAAACGAATCGAAGATGTTTAGTGGCTATTAATTTTGATGGGCCAAGTCTCCTCCAACGGAAGACTCCAAGTCGTCCTAGTCACCCATTGTTGTGTAAATGTTGGTGATAGATTGTAAAGAGTCCATTTTCAAACGCTGTAACTGAGTTGTGCGAGCCCCCGCACGATGGTCCCCAGCACGTTGTCCACCTCGCCAGCCAGCACGTCGGTCCAGTGCGGCTGTCAGAACAGCGCGTGTGCAGGCACGATGCGCACGGGCGCCGGCCGCGTGGCGCCGCCGCTCTCCCACGCCAGCACCACGCCTGAGCTGTAGCAGCCGAACAGCAGGGACGAGTCGCTGCTGTATGTGAGGCTACGGGTGAAAGCTTCGTTTATATATAGGACCTACTGGTGTAAGGTGTCAGTAAACATGCATAAAAGATTATGGGCAGATTTTTCAAACGTTAGATATCTTTTATACGTGGAACTTCGATGAATTAAATTGACGTCTGAGAGTGTTTGTAAGAAAATACTATAAAAATTTGAAATTTTCCTTTGATATTGTAATGATGAAATATTGCATTGAAAAAATTAAAATCATAAAACTGAACTTCATTAGTTAAAAGTTTGCCTTTTACTCAGTATAATTTATTTTACTTTGCCTTACAAAATCGTTGCTATAATCGCCGCTTGCTAATTACTTTGCTACTAACATTATTTAGAAACTTTAAATCCTCTAGTGGACTCATTCATAGCCTCTTCTTGTGAGACAAACTACCCCAGCTGAACCTATTCCAATTTGGTAATGTCGGGCGGCGGTATGTATAGCAGCAGCCGCAGGTCCCACGAGGACGGTGGCCAGCCCGGTCGCCACAGTGTATGACTCACCTCAACAGCGGCGCCCTGGTGTCGGGCGGCGGTATGTACAGCAGCGGCCGCAGATCCCACGAGGAGTACAGCCGCACTCCGCCGGTGGCCAGCCCCGCCGCCACACAGTTCACGCTCACACCCTCGGGCGCGTTGGAGTAGCAGATGCACGTCACTCGCTCGCACACTTTCACGCTGCCTGTAAATTGTATCGATTGTCTGGTTAACAGCCTGTCCTAATAACCAGTAGACAGCGACTAGGAGAGGCCCACAAATCATCTTCCTTCCCTTATCCTAATTAATTTGGTGACAGCACAGCATGTAGTCTTCCATAGTTGTCAAGTCGCAGTCATCTCAATAGTCGTCTCCTTTCCAGTTAGAAGAGACTGATAATAATCATCTGCCTGCTCTTATTCTAAATCATTCATCATTAGTAATAAAGGCTATAATTTTGACGGGAGAGAAGACGCGGGGGTCAGCTAGTTATTAATATACAGTGTAAACTCTTTATAACGAAACTCGAGGGACTGAGCATTTTTTGTCGTTATAGAGAGTTATCGTTATATGGAGTGAACAAAAAAAAACCAAATTAATAAGAATTTTTAATACAAGAATTTTTAATTGTATGTATGTCTTAGATAAGGCCATGTTAACAGTTTCAAAGTAGGTTTACGACTGATAATACGATAGGTACCCAGTATGCTTGGTCGAAGACCATCACTTCCGAGAAAACAATGCGTCATACTGCACGTGTACAAGGCAATTAAGGATAACAAAAGCTAGACCGACCTCGGATGTTTCGGAGCTTCAAAGTCTTTTGTTACCTGATAACATAACATAAACAATAATACCGATAATAAATATTTACTGTCTACAAATATGAACACATTTCTTCGTAATAGAGAATGGCGTATCGCTATAAAGAGTGTTTCAATATGTGAGTTTTAACGCAAACCAACCAACTTGGGCTCACTCCAACGTTATAGGGAGTTTATCGTTATAAAGGATAACGTTATAAAGAGTTTACACTGTATGTTATATTCACAATCATTCTTTATTTTATTGTTTATATCCCTTCTAATTCTAGTAAAATATCAAAGATGTGATCAATACTTAGGTATTTTATTAACAACTAGCTCCTGACCGCGTAAAAAGTATTTTATCATCCCAAGAGAATACAAAAAAATCCTGTCCTTCCCAGGGCTGTCAAACTATCTCCTTGCCAAATTTCATCTAAATCGGTTCAGTAGATCCAGAGATTACCCCTACATCCTCACAAACTTTACCTTTTTATAATATTAGGATAATTATTTTATTTATTAGGAATTATAATATTGGCTTCAGATGAAATACATCTGAAGCCCTATTTGCAGCCTACTTATATTTGCATTATTAGAGTTTCTCAGGGGGACGGCGCGTACGCAGTCCCCACTACCAAAAATTACGCATCCGAGTTATCCACATTAGGGATAATCGCAGGGGTCAACCTAACCGCAGTGCAATGGGAAGGCCTCGCCCTGGGGGAACCGCCTTCATGATCACGGTGTCCCCTATGCCAGGTAAGTATGAATTCTACACAAAGTCTCGCGAGGGTCGTTCAACGGCGGAGAATCTTAACACCGCGATTCAGAAACGTGACGTATACGGTCAACGCCATCTATCGCAGCTAGTGGAACTAAACTGTCATGGCCGCCAATTATAGCCAGGCTCGATCGTACCGCGGATGAAAAACAACTGCTTGCCTGCTATCTCGCTTACACTTTACAGAAAACAATATCTTCAGAGCGAGATAACAAAGGAGCCGTGGTCATTCGGTGCTGGTTCCGAAACATTCATATTGGTGTTGGTTTGGTTATAATATAATGTGACATTTCTTTTGTTTACTTGATTGAAAATTGAAATACTGGTAGCAAAATACATGAACAATGAAATTCTCTAAGAGGTTAATAAGGTGTTGTATTTTATGTAACTGTTGATTTCATGGACAAAAATAAAGTAAGCTATGGTAAATTACATTGTATTCTGCTAAAGACTGCATATATATGAGTTAAATATGTGAGAACCAGGTCATAATGTAAGGTTAAGTATTGACAATAATCGATAGCAATTATCTGTGTCGATAGTAATAATATTGTGTTATGGCGATGAAGGGAAAAAAACATAAAACATTAAAATCTAGTTAAGTATTAAAACATTAAATAGTATTACAAGAATAATGTTCTTGTATTATTGCAAATAAATATTAACATGTTTTAGAGATTGTTTTTAATAATCAAATTCATTGCATTGCATTTCACTTTGAAATTTATTCTGATAATGGTATCTAAGTTCTAGAGAGGGGAAATGTGGGGTGGGTCAATTTTGTATGTCATTTCTTATCATGCAACTTCTTCTTATTACAGACCGATTTAAAAGAAATTTGGTACTTATAGAGATATTTTGAGACCCTGAGAAGGATTAAGCTACTTCTTTGTGCATAAAAATCGAAGGGATAGAAATGAGAGGTTAGTTGTGTGAAACTTATTACTATGGGGATCGATTCGCTTCAAACTTTGCGGTAATACTTCCGTAACAAATAATTAAAGTGTTTTGTTTTTTTTAATTACCCCTCTATGGGGGTTGGGGTTGTAAAGATAAGGTGTACAAATTTTCTTCATGAAGCTGAATTTTGGCAGGTGGTAGTATAAAGATAATAAAGTGGGTTAAGATAGGATTTAAAAAAAAATAGTATTTTTAGTGGGTAAATGGGGAAAGCTGAACTTTGTATGCAACATTTTATTGCGGCTCCCGGTTTTGGTTGAAACTTTGCAGGCATGTTTTTCGTAACAAATTATTGAGATCTGAATATTTATTTAGACTATGATAAATGTTAAATGATAAATAGGATGAGGATTCGTTTTACACAATAAGGGTTAAATATAATAGGTGCCAATATATATGAGAAAAGGGGAAACCGTGTTCATACTTCGAATCCCATTAGTCCCCACTGACCTATCATTTTAATTCTAAAGACTCTAGTTTCCAGTCAAACTTAGTTTTGCTATAACTATTAACAAAGCTCAAGGGTAGTAGGAATGCTTCAACCACGGCCACCTACATTTAGCTGCTGATGTTCCATTATGTCCATGACTACCTATGTGTATGTATTAGCACCAAATGGAAGAACATACAAAATAGTATATAGCAGCGTCCTAAAATGTTGTACCCATGATTAACGGCATGCATAATTAAGGAATGTCAATTAACTGAAGAAAAAATTGATGATAGTGTGGTATCTTCATTTCGCAGCAAAGCAGAACCTATGACTCTGTAGTTTATTTGTTTCCTTTTGTATCTATTTAACCTATACCTGTATTGATCAACGTCTTCTATTAAATAAGTTAATCGTTTTTACGCTTATGCTGCCTGTACATACCTAAAGGCTGAGTTTTCCAAGTGGGCGTGGATAGCCAAATCATCACTATGAAAAATAGCACAAAAACAATCAAAGCAGTCAAGGGGCCGATTTTGATTCTAACTAAAACTGGAACATTGGTTTTCCTCATCCTGTATGTCGACAACCAGAATTTATTGACAAAATGCTGCGAGCTGCGGGTAATAAATAGCTAGTACTACATTACGAATGTAACCAACTTTTGTTTCTACCGGCAATCTAATTAAGTTTTAGAACACAAAAGCTGCTATTGTGACTTAACTATGATAGTGAGATAAATTCTCTCACAGACTTTTTGTAGGTATATTTTTCATGTAACATCAATAGTTTTCTCAGCGCTAACCAAATAATGAATTTTATAGGCAAAATTTTGCAACTTTGGTTTCAATTATTGAAATTTTCATTAGGATCTCAAATTTTTTCAAAATAAATTATAATAGCCTATGTTACTCGGACATAAAGTAGCTCAACAATCCAGTAGTTTGGGAGCCTATTCGGTACAAACAAACAAACAAAAAACTCTTTCCTCTTTATAATATTGTTATTAACAATAATATGAGGGGTACACTCGTCATCAGATCACTACGAATATTAAATACTAGCTCGAGACTTCGTCTGCGCAGCACTTAGTGCTTCTAATAACCTTTTTTCTATCGCGCAATAATATTGTAGGTGTGTGGGCCGCCTTACTTGAGAAAGTATCAGTTCACCATACAAATTTCCACCACCCTTTCCACCCCATTAAGGATGGTTTCCGGGATAAAAACTATCCTTTGTCCTGCCCAGGGTCTCAAACTAACTCCATCCAAAATCAGTTCAGCGGTTTAAGCGTGCAAAGGTAACAGACAGACAGAGTTACTTTCGCATTTATAAGCGATTTAAGTTGAAAATGTTGAGATCAATTTAAATTTGCCTCCTTCACTTTCAAAACTGTATGACAGATGTCACTCTGCCCCTGCCCTGTGCTCTGCCCGCTATTTTTTTCTACTTTATATCATCAGCTTTCTTGATTTCTTTCACTGATTCATTCTTTTTACTTTTAAATTCAACTGGGTTGCCATAGCTAACGCGTAAATCCAAAAGTAAGGAATGAATAGTTAGTACGAAGTTATTTCATGTTTATTAATAATATTGCTAAACCTAAGTTAAACCTTAGATACTCCGGGATTAGCTATAGTCCAAGAGTATCTTCGGAGTAAGCTGGTAATACACCATTTTTATTAATAAGACGGCATTATGTTTAGCCCAGTATTCAGCTACGGCAACATTATTTGCTGACACAACAATAAGATCCTCTCATGTACAGGTAACAGGGCATGCGGTACATGACGAAAGGTGGGTCTAGGTCTGCGGCGTCGCCGCCAAGCACTGACTATCGGAACTATCCGAGAACCACCACCTGTGGATAGGGACACGGTATCGAATAGAAAGTATCGATACTGTACTCATGAGTAGTATCGAAAAAATAATATCGTACTCATAAAAGTATCGAAACAAAAGTATCGATACTTTAAGGTATCAAGTACTTTTCTTAGGGCCCCTAATTCGCATAGAGCATAGGTTAATATCAGCCAGTACATAACGTCAGTTTAACTACAGTATGCAGGACATGAAAAAACAAATGGTATTGGTATGTAGCGGCACCAACGCCGCCACTCCGCCACTTACGAACTATTGACATGACGTCACACAATCCTGCATCGCACAAGCAAAGTTTTCGGCGCGATTAGAACACATACAACAGTCCGACAATAACCGTTGGGCAGTTGCCGTGACCAGACACAACACCAGTCAAGTCGGAGGATCTTCCCTTTTCTATGGAGGTTTGTGGGACTTTACACCCTGTTCCGCATACCTCCAAAGGTACACAAATTAATTACAAAAAAAAAAAAATGAAACAAATTAAATTATTTAGTACTTTAGGCATATAAATTAAAGTTCCCAGAAGGTTCAGAACGAGTGAACTAGATGGCGTTGCCATAACCATAAACATAATCCGCAAGTTTAAAATGGGTTATTTTTAAGATTACCCATTTAAAACTTAATTTCTTATTCAATACGATACCTGCCAAAAAGTACTCATTGAGTAAAAATATCGAATGCAAAGTATCGAGTGCAAAATTATCGATTGTAAATGTACTCGATACCACAAAGTACCGATACATTTTTCGTGTCCCTACCTGTGGAGGTTTTCGGATGTTGTTGTTGGTGTTGTTCAGAGCTATGTAGCTGGATATTAAGCGGTGTCAAATTGTCGAGACAGGGAGGTACAATTATTATGATAGTTCAATTTTTTTAATACTCACCAACGAATCTCGCGTTAACCGTATGTACTCTAATTAGAGACTTGTACTTATAGGCCGCATTCTTCTCGTAAGCCTCCGACTGATTGTCGTCGCCGAAGTTGACGTTGACGTCGGCGTCGGGCGTGACGTCGCCGCTGACGTCGCTGGTGGGGTTGCTGGCCATGTCGTGCACTGACGCGATGTCGCAGAGAGTCTCGCTGATGGTCACGTTGGTGACGGAGAGCATGTCTCGGTTTGGTAACGTGCGGATGTAGATTAATCTGAGGAAGAGAAGAATATGTGATTGATAGTGTGTTTTCGTAGTATTCTTTCGTAGCGGCTGCTTAGTGAGTCAGTCTAGTATCGCCATAGAATTTAGCTATCCAAGGGTCGGATTTCTACTTATTGTGTAACTTTTAACTGCAGAATAAAAATATTAGGGTGGTTTGATAATTGTTTTTTCCACTACCTTCTTTACCATTGCCTAAGAAACTCGTTTCGAAATATGAACATTTAGACACAAGATTATAAAAAAAAAAATACATAATAACAGTTACGAAATGTCTTTTGTATGGAGTTTTGATATATTGTGTAACTGGCAAAATGATACTGAACCTGTTACCTCTCGAAAAAGAGCGCGTTGATTGTGTGTGTATATAGTCTGTGGTTTTTAGTCTGAATGTTTCTAATTAATTGTTGTTGGAACTTATTTGCATTTAATTAAGTAAGCTCATCAGGTAGTGGAAAAAGAATCGTTCGTGTCTCGCATAAAAAGGCTTTATTTTAACACTCGCATGTAGCTTTGGCTTAAATAAAATTGGCTACATCGCTCGTGTTAAAATCTCGACTTTTTATGCTCGACACGAAATGTACTATTTATCTGCAAACCATATACCTAAACCTCAGTTATATAGTAATTTCAGTGTATCGATCATTACTTAGAGTTGTTAAGATTATTATTCGAAACTATAGGCTTTGAGAAGTGTCTAAATTAACCCACATAAATATCTGAGTTATTACAGTAGCGTAGGACATAAACCTCAATATTATTGGTCTGAATATGCTTTATTGTATATGAGGTAAATAATGTTATCATCATCATCTTCGGTCAATATAATCATGTGCTACTTGGGGTTGAAGCAATATACTTACTTCTTTCATTCCATCCTATCAACTGTCCGTTTTCTTTCATAACACCCTTCACACAATCCATCCATCTTATTTTTGGTTTCCTTCTCCCTCTCTGGAGGCGATAAATAATTATTTAAGAAGCAAATGTAGGTAGATTCTGTATAGTTACTTGTAGGCATCCCACAGCACGATATGTCCATCAGTGCTGGCGGTGACCAGCAGGCCGGCGCGCGCGCACACGTGCAGGCCGGCCACGGGCGCCGCGTGCGCGTGCAGTGCGCGCACCGACACGCGCGCCGCCCCGCCCGCGCCCGCCTCCCGCGCGCGCAGCAGCAGCACGCGGCCCGACGAGTGCCCCAGCACGAGGGGGTAGGGGCAGCCTGCTGTCACGCACGACGATACTACTTTTGTTATCTGTGGAGTTCATCATAACAGTGCCAATGTTTTATTTAGATATAGTTTATTTTGTGTTTAGAAAATTCTTGTAATGTTATAAAAATGTAACTTTGTGCGGATGTTTATTACTTTACGGACAGTGTTAGTTTAAGCGGTTTTGGATAGCTTTTATATCTAGAACAACATATAGGCTATAATTTAGAGAGCTAATACCTCGCGGGTGATAGCCCGTTTAGAATAATAAGACCAGTAATGCAAGTATCATTATTTAATTTCATACTGTTTGGAAATAAGAAAATTTTAGAGTAAGTTAGTTCAGAGTATCTTAGATTAAAACTAAAATCTAAAGTCCCTATCTGGCTTTAAAGGCCCTTCTATTACAGAATTTCTACTATAATTCGTGTTATCAGGAAACCTTTTAAAGAAAAATTGGGCTAGTATGATTTGCAAATGATTATTGTTTCCACAGCACGAAAGATACGGAAGCAATAAAAAATGTGAACATCTATGATTTCAACATTGAAAAAATAAGGATAATAATAACGATTACTTTTAACTTTGTATAAAATACAGAACATCTTATTTAAGGACTATGTCTTACCTGATCCAGCGCACACACATGCAGCAACAAGTCGGGTCGCATGTCTCGTCGTCGCTTCAGTCGCACGATGTTGTCGGAGTGTCCCCACGACACCAGTGCGAGGGGCTGCTGTCCATTGTTCTGCTTGTCTGGTGCTTCTCCTGTATAACCGTTGACATGTTGTGATTTGTAGATAGTTATAATTTAGATGCAAAGAGAACATGTGGCGTTTATTATTTGATATTTTTACTCCAAAGGATAAGGGTAGGCAGACTTGTAGGCATCCCACAGCAATTTTCATTCCCAAATTGTATTGTATTTATAGTTCTTGTTGACTTTTGATGTTGTTTCCACTTAAACATGTTAGCTGTGGCTGTCTAGCGATTGAGCTACGGATGTTTATTTCAACTATTCTATAGAGATTTTGAATTTAGAATGAATTAATCAAAGACTGATATTTTTATAAAGCCCATATTATTGTACTTTAATTATCACATCCTTTTAATTATGTTCCCACTGCTGGGACACAGGCCTTCTATCTGTGAGAGGAAATGGGCCGTAATCCACCGCGAGCCCAGTGCGGATTGGTGAAAGTCACATTTCTTAGAATTTTTGGTTCTAGGACATGCCGGTTTCCTCACGATGTTTTTTTTCACCGTTTTAAGAGCAGTGGTGATGAAATAATTTACACAAAGTAAAGCGCCTGCCTGGGCTCGAACCCATGACCTACAACTTGTAAGTCGCGGCCGATACCACTGGGCCACCACTGCTCTCTTTAACCACTATAACTATATGTAGGTGTAAAAGAAGTTGATTTCAGAATGTTCAGCACTCTTGAAAAAAAATCAAATAAAACAATTAGCCCAAACTGAATCGTGTGGACATAAAATATTTAATAAAAACATATTACTTTGGAAATTAAATTGCGGTTGCAAGATAAAGTAGGGTCGAATATTGACTTTATAACACGGGCCACTTAACTGTGCACCTGGCACTGTGACGTCACTCTGACGTTCGTTTCTCGCTGTCGGCGCACGAAGTGCCGCGAGGGTAGGCGCGAGTGGGGTCGTATTTCAGCAAGATGCTCAGTTAAGTTGATAGTGTAGTACTGACCATGCATGGCCAGCAGCGCTGTGGCCCTGTTGGCCACGGCCACGGAGCGCGCGTGCGGCAGCGCGTGCAGGGCGGCGGCGCCGGCGCACGTGCGGCGCCACACCACGCCCACGGGCGGCAGCGCCGGCGAGCCGCAGTAGCGGCCCCAGCGCGCGCCCACTACTCCTGCCCACACCGGGACCTGCGGCAGATACAGTACTCATTCTTATTCTTAATTATACAGACAATTTATATACAATTTTCATTAGAAAAGCTTATATATATAGACGAGCTTAACCCAGAATTAGACTAGTTAGTGATTAGTACTCAGTTTAAGCGTCAGGGCAAGTCTTTCATGTTGCCGCACAACGAAACTATCCTTCTATATAAAAATCTATGTGATTCGTCCTATCCGTATCAATCACGTGTAACGATTGCACGATTTTGTGAAATTCAGATATTCTTGCTTTTCCCGGCGAAGTAGGTATTTAATGCCACTGTTACCGCGGAGCGAGAGGCGCATTCGCGTGTGCGTAAAGCCGACAAAACTGTCACGGTAAAGGTGTTTAGAGAAGGCTTACTTTACTATTGTATTTAAAAGTTAATAAAATACGAGAATTCATGCCAAAAAGTTTGTTGTTTTACAATGCGTAGTAATAGCGAAATTTTTCGAAGCCGTAGTATGTCTGTACAAGTACCTGGTCAGTAGCATGTGTAAGGTCGTGCGCAGCATGCGGGTGCGGCTGCCGCAGCAGCTGTCGCGGCGCCTGGCCGTACGTGCGCACCATGGCCGCCGCCGCCGTGCGGTCCACCTCCTCCTCTAGTGCGGATGGGTCGAAGCCGTAGTATGTCTGAAGCAATAGAAAATGTTGTAAAATTATTTTTATTTTATTGAAAACAGTAGTTCAGTTGAACTGGTAAATAAAGCCGGCTTGTGCTAAAGTAGTGCTGTCTTGAAACAATATTTTATCATCAACCAGTATCATTAGTTCGCATAATATATTCTAAAGAGAAGATACACACTATCGCAGATCGCCATATCTGCGGTTATACGAAATTTCTTGGTGGAATGCCAGTGATTGCATTGTTTTAATACTTAAATTGTATATGTTTTTTTACTTCTGATGACGTTAGAAAATCATCACGTGTTGTAATGTGTTTGTCGCGATTTCCCTTGATGAAACGTGAATCCCCGCACAATCCGTGTTAATGAATTTTAGCTCTGTAGTGGGTCACTTATGAATGTTATTTGTAGGCACTTTTCAATTGTTAGGACGTTAAATGTTAAACTTCAAGTACAATGCTGATACATAGGCGGACTTAATGCAGCAAGGCATTCTTTATCAGTCGACCTTTGGGTTAAAAAGGACACAAAAGTAGTAGGTGTACAAAAAAAAAGTAATTAAAGTCGGCTATTTATAAACGGGTGGTATTTAATACTTTAACTGTAATTCCCCTTTTTTCAATCAAAATATTCGAAATTACTACCAAAAATACTGAATTGCACACTAAATTTGCTCATCAAATAAATGAATTATACTATACTGCTAGATCTTTAAAGCTTAACTGTTTTACTGAATAACTATCTGTTAACTAAAAGTAAATCTAATAATTCTTCGAGTGCAACAAAATATTTAAGTTTTAAGGGAGGGGGGGAAACGAAACAAAGTCGACGGAGCCCCGCTGCGCAGGGCTCCTATTTCTGTCTGCAGGGTCTAAAGTAACCTAACATGAAGGAGATGACGGGAGCTGAGTTCGCTCGCTTTGCTCGCTCACTTCAGCTCCCGTCATCTCCTTCGAACCTAACCTATCCGTGTCGGGGTGCCCTAAGCTCCCGAGCTCGCTTCGCTCGCTCTTGGACTAATTCACACTTATTTTATATTTAATTGAATAATTTGTGTGCAAATCAGTATTTTTGTTTTACGGTGAGTAATATTGTTTTGCAGTAGGTTATTAGTGGAGATATTTTGTTTGCTTAAATTTCTAAATAGAGGTGCAGTTAAAAATTCCCCTTTATAAACTACCTAAGTAATAAAATACAAAAATAATTTCTTAAACAATAGACAAACAATCCTGGAAAGATTAATGTGATAAGGTTGAAATAAATAAATAGACTTATAAATATTATAACAAATAACCAATTTTGTATGAAACTGAAATTAAAATTTAATAACTATGACGAAAACCGAGCTATGTATGAGAGGGCAAATAATAGTTCCGGATGAAATAGCTTATATGAAAATCTTCTATTAGCTTGTTTGATATCAACGGGAAGCACGTACCAGTGTGTTATAGTTGAGACAGTGTAAGAATTAGATAGAAACCCAGTGCGGTGAGAAGGAATATGGATCTGAAATGTTGCAGGAGTTCTGGTTTGTTCCTTGACCATTTCCGCAGGTTCACACCAGCACCCCGGAGCATTTTGATAAGTAGATCAGCGTAGAAGCACAGTTCGATAAATGCCAGCCACGCTCTGCTGACGCTGTATGTAGTAGAGATGTAGATTCAGGTCCATCGATGTCTTTATGGAACGATTCACTGCTGGGTTCAATAAATGGACTGATTTGAACTATTAACGGAACTGTCGCGAAATACTCAACGAATATTATCAAGGGTGTGGATGCGTTTTCAAACACCTCGATCTATGTACCCGATGGTTTGATACGCGTGTTCACAGATCCGGCTCGAAGGACCAAAACGACGAAACGAAACGACGTCTGTGTTGAGTGTGGTAAAATCACTGATTTAATTTTACTTCGCTAGCTTACGAAATGATAGGGCGTATGCAATATCTGATGTCGCTGAACCTACTTAATGTTACGAAATGTACGGGTTCACCGTACAATAATCCATAGGCTATCTTAGGCGAAAGTTTGGATGGATGTATGTTTGTCATTCAATCACGCCAGAACGGCTTGTGGCAGCCGACATCAATATCCACGCACTACGCGTGCGGACACACAACTACCGTTGTGTTACGGCGCGCGGTATTTATAGTTCGTGCAAAATCGACCCGCTAATCTATAATTTCTACAAGTGGGTATCATAATATTATTGTAGGTCTCCTACCCTAAATCTTCGTAATTAACGAAACGAATTGTATAAAAATACCTGCACCTAAATATGTCTTTCAACCCGAATACTCTTTCACTCACCTATCTCCTGACAACTGTTAAAGGCTGAACGGATCTAAATGAAATTCGGCACAGAGATAGATTATAGTCTGGAATAGCACATAGCATACTTTTCATTCCGGTATAATGTTTACTTAGGATGATAAAACACTGTTCACGCGGGCGAAGCCGCTGGCAGAAACTAGTCTAATATATAAAATTCTCGTGTCACAGTTTTCGTTGCCAAACTCCTCCGAAACGGCTTGACCGATTTTGATGAAATTTTATATGTATATTTAGTAGGTCTGAGAATAGGTCAACATCTATTTTTTTTATTTTTTTTTTTAATGGGTAGGGTAGGTATGTAGGGTAGGGTAGGGTAGGGTAGGGTAGGTAGGGTAGGGTACGTAGGGTAGGGTAGGGTAGTGTAGGGTAGGGTAGGGTAGATAAATGTTTGGTCTTTTTATGGCAAAACAAAGTTTGCCGGGTCAGCTAGTTACTTATAAAGATATTTGGAGAAGTACTAATACAACGCTGGCGAAACCGCAGGCAGCAGGTACTTCAACATAAATGAAGCAATGGATTAGGAAATCGATTGTGATTGAAACTGTGATGCAGTATATGCTGATATAAGTTGTTTTAACTCACACAAGCCGGAAACACATTGAGGGCATCCAAGGCAGCTTGTCCAGTCTGCTTGTAGCCGAACACCAGGTCGATCCAGTGCGGCAGGTGCTCCGTCACGTGCTGCGACTCCAGCGCCTGGCGGTGTATCAGCGTGAACAGCCGCGCGTCGGGCGCCCAGGCTGGTAGCTCCACGTCGTCTACGGATGCACCGCATTGACGCGTGCCTAGGTTTAGACCTGGGGAATAAAGAGTTTTTTAGGCGAGAAGAACGAATAACACACTGGACTAAAGGTAAAGACGTCGCCTCACATGCTCGGGTTCAAATCTGGGTAAGTATCAATATCAATCTGTCTAGCCTTTTCACAACTATTGTGGGGTCGGCTTCCAGTCTAACCGGATTCAGCTGAGTACCAGTGTTTTACATGGAGCGACTGCCTGTCTGACCTCCACAACCCAGTAACTGGGTAACACGTTCCTCTTGGCTAGACTGGTGTCAGATCTCAAGCTTCTGACTACCTGTAACGACTGTCAAAGATCTCCAAATGACAGCCGGGACCAACGTCTTAACGTGCTTTCCGAGGCACGGAGGAAACTCGGTATGTTGAAATGGTCACCTATACACGGACCAACCTCGGCAAGCGTTGCTTAACCTTGAATATCGACCAGTGCGGCTGTTATTATTTAGCCACGAGCTCCTCCTGGGTAAGTATCAATATGCGTTCTTTTAATTCATAATTTAGTACTTTTTAGGAAACCAGCATGTCCCAGAACTAAAAATTCGAAGACTTGTAACATCTACCAACTCGCATTGGGCCCGGGTGGTTAATTATGGCACATTTTTCTCATAGAGAGAACACCTGTGTCCTAGCAATGAGGACATTATAGGCTGATTATGTTTTGCTATGTTCTTTCTAAGTTTAAAATGGACTTCATTGACATCGATGAAGGAAAACATTGAATTCGGATTCGCTTCTGTGGCCCACCCCATAGGACACGTAGCTTTTTGCGGGTTTAAAAAAAGTCTCTGACACCCATTAGTGTAACTGTAACTCAGTGATAGAGTTATCAAAATCGGAACAGTACTTTCAGAGGTCAACTATTACAAACTAATTTACCTCTTTATAATATTAGTAAAGAAATGGCCTAATAAGTTGGTAACATACCTTCGTTGTTGTGGAACATCTCGGGCAGGTAGAACATCTCGGGGATGAGCTCCTTCACATCAGTGGGCGAGTCGTTGGTGATGAGGCGCCACGTGGTCGCCAGAGAGTGGAAGGTTCGGTCGGGCATGTCGAAGTTGTTGTCTACAAAGTAAAACATACCAATATTATCATTTTGATGACGAAAATTATTGAAAAAGCACAACTTGAACTTATCAGTGCTGAAAACTGATGCGAAGCCCTTGACTACATTTTGAGAGGCCGTCGGCTCTAGATACACAAAGTAACATTCCGCCGACGATAGCAACCAATCTATCTAGCATTTTAACTCAGTCAGAACGGATGCAGTTGAGTACGATTGTACCAGCGATAACTATTATGTACGTTTATACTGTACAGCTTTTGAGTGCCATCTAGCCCTGGAGAGTATACCGAATCTTATTACCATCCCGTGGATCAAAGGGATAGTGGATTCTTAGGTACTGATGCATTTGCGAAGAGAGGCTCCGATATGATAGTGCTAGGCCCGTACCCTCTGCTTCCCCTGCCTTTCTTACAAATTCGTGCGAGAATTCGCTAAAGATCGACCCAACATCATAATGGCAGATGGTCACGGGTAACGGACTGGGTTGATCCGTGATTAACCAAAAAACTTCTCAGCCTGAGTAGAAATAACCTTAGAAAATCATAAGAAAAATTACGGGCCATAACCCCCTTAACAAATAACTTTTTTAAATAGGCGCCACAGACAGCCCTCTTTGTAGGGGCTGCCTTGACGTAAAGGAATCAGTCGTCGTTATCCTGAAATGCGAGGCCGTGGCTTCTCTCACGTGAAGAAATCCTCGGAACAATAATGTCGCTCCGCGAAGCCTGTGAAGTTTCCAGGAAACTTCTGTGCTTTTGGGCAGAGCTAGGCTGGCTTTGTTAGCCAGAACCCCCACGCACAACAGACCGAATAAGAGTCTAAGTTCGGCAAAGGGAGTCCCCATCATCGTCATCATCATAGTGTAAGGTCGACTGGTAGGAAATGCCTAGGGCATCAAGTCCGCCTTTGCACTTGTGCATAAAGTTTTAATAAATATATCAAAAAACAATAGTTTATTTCAAATAAACCTTAGGATAGGATAGATTGACCCCTTTGCCGCACTTAAGACTGGCATTTGGTTCGTTGTGCGTGCAGGCCTCCTCTCTGGGAGAGGGAATGGGCCGTAATCCACCAAGCGGGCCCAGTGCATGTTAGTGGAAGTCACATGTCGTCGAAGTTTTAGTTCTAAGACATGCCGGTTTCCTCACGATGTTTTCCTTCACCGTTTTCAGAGCAGTGGAGATGAAATTAAAAAAAAACCTTATTCGTAAGTTTGAGTAGCCAAACAAAAAAAAAAGATGAAGTTGCACATTCGCAAGCGTCAGAAGGTCTCCACGGACACTCTTTTCTATCAATAAGTTTTAATTACAAGTATTTGATTACATCATTCTTGTTGGCAAATTACATAATATATACGTGAAAACGATGTAAAAAGGCGTGCCCGTAAAAGCGTCTAGAGTAAAATAAACAACACCAAAATACAAAAGCTATATAAAAACAGGTCGAGGCAACCAAGTTATGACCCGTCCCAACTGATGGCACCCCTTCACGAACATGACGCATGGATTGGCACCACTCAGCTCAACCATCATGAAGGGAACCAAATGATCCAATACATATGACAGAGAGACATTTGAGAGAGAATGACACGCTCAACTGCCAGGGAACACACAAGTCAACGAGTGCTGTATTTACTGTACCTATATATATATAGGTACAGTAAATGGTAGATTTACAGCTGGAACATAGTACTCACACATATGCTGTGCAGTTATATAATACTAAAACAAATTAAGTATTCATCGAAATGTCATTTAGACTTGGCTTCTTATTCACGTTATCAAAAGCGTCTCTAGCGATATGATCAACCCCTTGAATATCGCTCAAGACTCAAAATGAAATGACGGGAACAGAACGGTTATTACCTTGATAGTTGAGGAACAGCTCAGTGAAGGGCGGTATCCTCACCAGGTAGTGCAGCACTCCGCCGGAGTTGGAGTACAGCGACGCGTAGTGGTGCGGCTGGCGAGACAGCAGCGGGCTGCAGCCTTCACGCCGAGCTGCCTTCAGGTCCTGGGGAGTAGTAAGTAAAAAATCTGCTGAATTTTTAAGTATACTGACATGTTATAATTTTCGGTACCTCATAAATACTCCTACTTTTATTCGGAACAACGCACATTCGTGTTTAGACAACTTAATAACAAATATTGCTGACGATGACATAGATCAGTGTTTTGTTGATCACAATGGATTAGCAGATGGCCATGGTGGACTATTCTGCAATGTAATTCTTGACAAAATTAATATTAAACCAAAAAACTCACAACAAACTATAGTTATTAAAAAAAGAATTTTTAATGAAAAAAAATGTATTGCCTTCAGGAAAAGTATCAACAATAATAATATGGGAATAAATACTTTTATAAAATGTCTTGGAAAAGTTTTTCAAGACTGTTACAAAAAGAAGTCAATTAGAATAAAGTTATATAAAAATACAACAGTAAAGTGGATAACTAAAGGGGTTAAAATTTCAAGTAAGATGAAGAGGTTACTATGTTCAGGTACGCTAAATAATGCCAGTTTAAAAAATTATAAAAATAACTATGTTAGAATTTATAGGAGGGTTATTCAGCAAGCCAAAAAACAGGCCACATTAAATCACTTAAATAACGCTAAAAATATAACCAAAGAGACGTGGAAGCTTGTAAACCAAATTACAAATAAGTCAAAAACAAAAAGCACAAGTGTAAATTTAATCTTGAAAGTTAATAATAAAGTGTTAACTGATCCCCAGGAGGTCGCAAATCAATTTATCGACAGTTTAGTGTTCAACGCGTCACTAGCTAGTAATTTATTTATTTATTTATTTAATACTAGGAGAACCAACAGCTATAACAGATAGTTAACAATTGTTTAGGAGACATAGAGCCAATTACAGGTTCTCACGGATAGAAACAGAAAAAGTAGTAGAAAACTTAGGATCACTAACAAGCACGATTTATATGATTAAACAAAAAACAATAAGAACTAAACACTTTTAAAAAAGTCAGCATTCAGCCGAGTGCGTGCCGAATAGGTTTTAGTGGTAAATGGGTCAAATGAGAACTCTTTACAAAGAATATTAAAGTCCTTACTCGCTCGCACCATGTATGAATTTCGCCTGTAGTTGGAATAAGAAAATGGAATGGAGATAGGCGGATTAAATCTAACCGATCTCCTGGGAACATTGAAGCGCAGTTTATGCAGGAGATCAGGACAATCAATCTCGTTAGAAATATTTTTTAAAAGAAAGGTGCAATCTGCTAGTCGACGACGATTTATAAGTGGTTGCAAATGAAATTTCTTGCAAAGATTTAAGTAATTATCAGAATGACACGGTATACGCAGCCGAAAACATAGAAAGCGTATAAATCTTTTTTGTATATTTTCAATACGATCAATGTATTTGCCATAACAAGGGTTCCAAATTTGTGATGCATATTCGAGGTGACTTCTCACAAAAGAGCAATAAAGGATCTTCAGGGTCTTGGCCCTCTTGAAACACCCTGCGAGTCTCATAACAAAACCCAGTGACCTCGAAGCTTTGGCTACTATTTGCTCAATGTGCACGTTGAATAGAAGTTTGGAATCATGATATACACCTAGGTCGCGTACACCATCGCATCTCTGCAATAGCTGCCCTTTAAGATTATAAGTTGTAGGGAGAGGAACCCGTTTTCTGCTAAAGGAGATAACTGAGCATTTGACAGGATTCAAATCGAGTTTGTTAATCAAGCAATAATCATCCAGTCGCGCCAGGTCAGATTGGAGAGCATTCATATCATCAACTGATGATATAGAAGAAAATATCTTCATATCATCAGCAAAACAGAGTAAACTTGAGTTGTGGAAACACGAGTCGATGTCGCTTACATAAATTATAAAAAGTAACGGAGCCATCAAGGAACCTTGGGGAACACCACTGGGAACTGAAACCCAGCTCGACATGTAGTTACTGATAACAACAGCTTGAGATCTGTTTTCAAGGTAAGAAATGAACCAACGAAGAAGATCCCCTCTAATACCGTTGTTAAAAAGTTTTGATTTTAGAATATTATGGTCGATTCTATCAAACGCCTTACTGCAATCGGTGTAGACGACATCGACCTGCGCCCCATTGTCCATACTGTCCGTAAGAAAGTCATTGAGCAAAGCCAGATTAGATACTGTTGAACGGCCCTTAAGAAATCCGTGCTGAGAAGGGCTAAATGACTGACTCAACGCTGCGTAAACTTGGTTGTAGACCACCCTCTCGAAAACTTTAGCTAATATGCACAATTTGGAAATAGGTCTGTAATTAACTATTTCGTTTTTGTGCCCTTTTTTGTGCACCGGAGTTATAAAGGCAGACTTCCAGATTTGGGGAACAGAACATGAAGAGAGCGATTTTTTAAACAATAGAGATACTGGCAAGGCTATGGTTTTAGCGCACCCAATCAGAAACTTAGGTGATAGGTAGTCCGGACCAGCAGATTTAAATGGATCAATTTCACTAATAAGCTTGACTACAACATTAAGGTCAATCTCAATTGAGTGAATATCTGTGGTTATGTTGGGATTTATCACAATTTGGGGAGGACAATGAATAGTGGGGTCATCTTTGTTATGATCAAGAAAAGTAGAATGAAAGTGGGAAGAAAATGCGTTACAAATAGACTCGGGAGAAGAAACCGTGACATCACCATACTTAAGGAAACTGGGCATTGCATTGGACTTAGATCGCTGCTTCACAAAGCTCCAAAAGCGTTTAGGATTCGTTTCCAATGGAGGCCTCTGTATCAGCTAAGTAGTTGGTGTAACAATCTGCTTCAAGTTTATTAACCCGCTCACGTAAATGTTTGAAGGTCGCCTCGTCGGAAAGTCTGCCATACGTCTTAAATTTATGAAGATATTTAGCCTTCTCTTTAATCAGGCGTTTGAGTGCCGGAGAGTACCAAATAGGATATGAGCTGTGAAGGACTGTCTTAGTAGGAACAAACTTATTTTGGATATCCCCTATAGTAGCATAAAAGTAGTTTACGGCGTCATTAAGCGACATGTCAGAGAATACATTAATCCAATCAATAGCTGCTATTTCCCTGTTTATGGCCACAAAGTCTGCTTTACCGTAAATGTAACTAATAAAAGGAGCTGGAGTTAGGTATGTGTACTCGGCAAAGTTCACGTCGATACAAAGGGCCGGGTGATATTTATCAACAGGTGATAAAGGCACCAAACAATCGCACACTGATACAGTTTCATTACATAAAACTAAATCCAGAATCTTACCATGTTCATTTAATATTCCATTACACTGCTTTAACCCTAAAAGACGCAACTCATCTGTTAGCGCGTACTCGTCAGAACTACAAACATTTACTGGCAATAGTGTGTTATTATTTAATTGCCACAAAATTCCACTCAGGTTAATCACTATATTACTTAAGCTATGGAGAAAATTTGATAATTGGTCGGAAAAAGAATAGCCACGGTTTTGCTTACATAAATAGATGACACAAATATTCAATTTAAAGTAATTTCTTGTGTTAGGCTGACGCACACTCAAAGTTACCCATAAGTCTTCAGCCGAGGAGTGAAATTGCGGCTGAGGAACCGCAGAAATACACTTACGGACGGCCACCAAGACACCACCACCACGAGACTGACCTGTAAGACAGTAATCCCGGTCGCGACGCCACACAATAAACTGATCACCAAATAATTCCGAATTTGATATGCCATCTACCAACCAAGTTTCCGTTAATACAATAACATCATATGAGCATAAGCATAGTTGGCGAAAGAAGGATTCCGTCTTTGTACGGAGGCCACGAACATTCTGATAATATACATGCAATCTTTTACCGCTGTTTAAAGCCATTGATTTATACAAGTTATAGCAACAAAATTATCTACACGGTAACAACCACTCAAGCAATAAGAAAACACTAAAAGAATAATTATTGCTTTGTGTATGAGAATGATTACGAATAATAAATACTCATAGTTATTGCAATATAGATAACTAAAAGCATATAGTAAACTTGTAAAGAGGGTATTTAGTGTAATAACGCAAACACGATTGCCAAAAGGTACAAAAAAAGCAGCGATATCCCAGGTAAGTGTGCGAAGAAGCAAGCAGTAATAAGATTCAATAATGAGTGCGAGCGAGATAAGCATAGATTGGTATTTTCTAATGAATAGAACAGCGCGATAAGAGAAACAAAAGGCCCATATGCGAATACAAAGGCGAGGTGACGAAGCATCGGACACGTCAGCGATGCTAAACCTTTTGCAAAAATTTAAGTAAGAAACATTTGCGGTTGTTGATACATAATTAAAAATATTTTTACTTCTAGACATATGTTTTAGAACATTTTGATAAAATAACGATAAAAGAAGAATGCGCCACTCTAATTTAACTTGTTTAAATCTTTCACTTTAGATATTACAATGACAGCTGATCCTTCCTGCCTGCGGACATGAATCTTTCCGTGTTTGACCCATACGTGCTTGTAGTCTTTCTCCTTTGCTATAGTTCGGGTTTTGTTCAGCAACTTTTTGGAATCGGAGTTGAGGTGATCATTCACGTAGACTCGGTTCGTTTGGCCTACGAATCCAAGGTCATGGGCGGATAAGGTCTTGAAAGAGCGTGCAGCCGCAACAAAGTCCTCCTTAATATATCTATTCAGGAAGCTGACCACAATTGACTTATCTTTTGTGTTGAACAATGGAATCCGCGATATGTAGTTGATCTGGGTTTTAGGAAATGTAAAATTTACTTTTTGACTTATCTTATCCAAGATAGCGAACAGGTTTTCATCCTTTTTTAGTGGAATGCCCTTGATTTCCACATTGTTCAGCCTTGATCTCTGGTCGCCAGCGGACAACTCCGACCTAATCAAATCAATGTCCGATTGAAGAGTGCACACAGATTCCTGCAGATGCTCAAGAACAGCCACCCTAGTCTCAATGCCTGCAATTTTGACAGAGAAATCATCCAACCGGTGACCATCGAACTCACAAGTAGCCTTGAGTTCTTTGAGTTCCTCTTTTATGCATTTGACATCGTCGGAAAGCGTCGGCAGGCCAGCCATTTGAACCTTGAGCTCACGAATCTCGTTCAGGATCGTTTCAAGAGACGCAGGTTCGGGTGTTGGTTGTGGAGAGGGGGAAGGGGTCACTGACGGTGAGGAAACTCGACACTTAGGGCATCTCCACGCCGCCCTTCGGTCAGCTCCTAATTTTCTCCACCCGGCCTCCGTGATGCTAGCGCAGCCAAAGTCCAAGTGCCGCCTGCATGAGGCACACTGAACACCATCATTAAAATCAGAATTACAGCTGGCACACTTCATCATAGTTGACGGTGAAGTTTGTGGATGAACTCGATTAAGAAGGAAAAAATTGTAAAATGTTTAGAGCCACTGATAAACCGGACCGGTCGCTCGAGGTGCGTAGGTACTTGTGTAGCAATCGCGCGAAGTGCGTAGTAGTAGCGGACAACCGAAATGCGTGCTTGCTTAGTGGGTGATCGCGAGTAACCGAGTAATGAAAAGGAAAGGGCAATATCTTTTCTGACGAAAACTACAAAAAGAGTTGAAAGTGTTTTAACGTTCGATCCGACTACTCCATCTGAGATCGCAAAAATAATAAGTAAGATGGCCAACAAAAAATCTTGTGGTTTTGATGACCTACCAATTTCGATTTTAAAGGAAAATATAGACTCATTAGCCTTCCCTCTTTCTGAATTTTTCAACAAATGTATCGAAGAGTCGGTATTTCCAGAACAGTTTAAATTGGCTAAAGTAATTCCTATTTTTAAAAAAGGCCTTAAGACTGATCCAAAAAATTACCGGCCCATATCCCTTTTGCCAACCTTATCAAAAGTATTTGAAAAAGTTATTAAAACTAGACGGTACATTTGAATGTAAATAAGATTATTAATTCAAGACAATTTGGCTATCAAAAAGGAGTCGGTTGCTCAGATGCAATAAACACTCTTGTAGATGACATAATTGCTAAATTAAATGACAAAATGAAAGTGGCTGGACTCTTCATCGACCTTAGTTCTGCTTTTGACACAATTGATTATGAGTTGTTACTGACTAAACTTGAATATTATGGTGTCAGAGGCAAGTCCTTACAGCTTTTAAGAACGTACTTACAAAATAGGCGGATGTATGTCGAAATAAAAAGCATCGATGATAGTAATCACGAAGTCGTATATAAGTCTAAAATTAAAAATATAAAACGTGGTGTGCCTCAAGGCTCAATTTTAGGACCGATACTATTTATCATATTTACAAATGACTTGCTGAACTTTATGCATCACTTTAAGCCTGACGTAAAACTTGTTGTCTTTGCAGATGACACAAATATAATTATTGGTGAAAATGACTTAAACAAATTGACCAAAAATGTAAATAAAACCCTAGAAATTCTTTGCGATTGGTTTACAGCCAATAATCTTTTACTAAATACAAGTAAGACTAACATTATTTTATTTAAGACCACTACCCGTAACAATGAAAGTTTAGATGTACAAATCAAAGAAGACAAGATAATATTAGTAGATAAAGTGAAATTCTTAGGGATTCTAATAGACGGGCTTTTAAACTGGAAACAGGAGCTAGCTGCTATTGACTCCTCTATTTCATCAGCATGTTATGCACTTAGGAGCCTCAGAGATATTTTGGATGTAAAACAACTAAAGGCTGTATATTACGCGCTAGTAGAATCTAGATTAAGATACAGCATCATGTTTTGGGGTAACAGCTATAGTTATAACTGTCAGAAGGCGTTCATCTTGCAGAAACGTGCCATTAGAACAATAGTCAGGATTTCACAAACAGACTCATGCAAAGATCACTTTAAAAAACTAGAAATATTAACAGTACCAAGTTTATACATTTTAGTAATCCTAAGTCACTTTGCGAAGTATATTCATCAGCATGAATCTCAAGAAGAACGAAAGTTAAGAGAAAGCACAAGAAGGAAGGATTTAAAACACACGATATCACCAAATTTTAACGTAGTTAAACATTGCTCCAGATACCAAGCAGTGGAATTGTTTAATGGGTTACCGACGGAGTTAAAACTATTAATTTATAGCTTCCACATTTTTAAAACCAAGTTAAAGGCAAGAAGGCCTTTAACTTGGTTTTAAAAATGTGGAAGCTTGTTGGAAAAATGTTATTACTCGATATCAGATTTTATGTCAAGAAAATAAACTTATAGATGAAGTATTCTGACACTATAAATATATTTGATTTAATTAAACATTGTAATTGGTTAAGAAATATTTTTATTAATTGACATTATAATTGTATGTGACATAAATATTGGATTAATTTGACATTATTATTTGTTTGTGACATATTATCATTTATTTTTTTAAATTTAATTTGACATTATAGTGCTCGGGACATCTAATGGATTATTTTGACATTCTAATAATGCATATGACTTATTGATTAATTTGACATACTAATTGATTATTTTGACATTCTAATTGTTCGAGACATATTGATTGCTTTGACTTGTGAGATATATTGGAATAAATCAATATTCTAGTAATTGTATTTTTGTCAGAATTAATTAATTTGATATTATATTTGCATGTGAAATATATTTTATGGAACTGATATGCTAATTGTTTGTGACATATTTGATTAATTTGACATATTATTTTTCACCATTTCTTGTAATTATGTAACCAATATTCGACACAATGTTAATTGTTTGTGAATAAATAAATGAATGAATGAGTTACAGAGATACTTGGTGAGGCATTTGTAAGAACTTTGTTTTTATCGTTCATACATATTTACAGATGAAATTTATAAGGCGCTATATTCGCCCCAATGTTAACGCAGTACTGGCCGTGCGCACGCTCGATGCCAAAATATCAATATTGAACCTCCTTTTGAACAATTTTGTTTGCAAAATATTAAATAAATTTATACCATTCCCCCTCTAAAAAGCTTATTTTATTCACTGAAAACAGTGAATAAAAAGCACTTTTAATCACTGTTTTGGAGTTTGAATTTGGAACACCAATGTATTAGACGTCCATCTCAATGCCATGTAACCTCCTTGCGCAAAAAATACTCGATACAAACTTCTTGTGCGACTAGAATATTTGACTTTAATTTTGAGTTTGTTTATATTTAGGATTTTAATAATGATTTTGTTTTCAGTCTAGGATATTTAATGAATACTTATTTCGATTGTAATTCTTATATTAATTGCAATGGTGTTTAATTAATTATAATTTTGTATCGTAACGGAGGTGGTCACTGGGCCCTGAAACACAGGTGCTGTTACCTAGCTCAGAGTTCAGGATTTTAATTTTTTTGTAAATCTTGAAGGAAATAAACCATTTATTTATTACTCGTAATATTCTTTGTGTTTTTCGCTTAGATCTTGCTTTTTTCTCGAAGTCATGGTATAAAATATAGTATGCAACTCTTGAATAAAACGGATTTATATCGAGGGCCATGAATCACTCGCGTCGCTCATGATTCTAACACTTGAATCACTCGCTATGCTCGTGATTCAATCATCATGAATCACTCCCTACGGTCGTGATTCATTAGTTAGAATCCTTCACTTGCTCGTGATTCATCTATGGCCCTCGCTTTAAATCCTTCTTTTATTCACTAGTTGCATAATATACTATTTTCTGTGAAAACATATTTTTAAACATCCATTTCGTTTTGGAGGAGTTTCCAAATGTTGCGAAAAAATAGCGTGTTGTTTTTTTTTTTAAAGCAAAACTATTAGTTACACGAAAAAACCTTGTGTTCAAAATTATGTACATAAATCAATAATAAATATAATATTTTTCAACCCATTAGCCTAGCCGTTACTAAGGAGTATGCTTTAGAAAGTTACCGTTTTACGGCACTAAAGGGTATGTAGGCCCTTAAGGCTGCGAAGGCTGCGAAAACCATAATTATGGTAGAAGTTCTAAACTAAATTCTAGCTAGGGCGAAACTTAAACGCATATTTTATGCTATGATTAATTAAAAAATATCACATTTTCAGCCAAAATAAAATAGACTAGTAATAAGATCGTTTGCGAAGCATTTTTAGGGTTCCATACCCAAAGGGTAAAAACGGGACCCTATTACTGAGACTCCGCGGTCCGTCTGTCTGTCCGTCTGTCTGTCACCAGGCTGTATCTCATGAACCGTGATAGTGAAATTTTCACAGATGATGTATTTCTGTTGCCGCTATAACAACAAATACTAAAAACAGAATAAAATAAATATTTAAGTAGGGCTCCCATACAAAAAACGTGATTTTTGTGCCGTTTTTTGCGATAATGGTACGGAACCCTTCGTGCGCGAGTACGACTCGCACTTGGCCGGTTTTTTGTTTCAAGGGATATTACATTCGGACAGTAAAAACAAATAATTGGAGATATGTATATTGAAAAGAAAGAAAGAAAACACATTTATTTGACAAAAGCCAGAGCACTCAACGAAAACATAAAAAAAGAAAAAGTTACTCACATTATAAATATTAATATAATGCTGCTCCCTATTCTTGTTCTGTACGGCCATGGGTTTGCTGAGGTCCCTGAAGGAGCCCGGGTCATTCAGGTCCAGGATCCTCGAGGTGTAGTCAGCGATGACGAAGGGCAGCACGGGGTACTGCATGAGGTCGTTGTAGGAGCGGCCGCCCAGCCCGTTGAGCCGCATCAGGTACTCCCAGTTCGTGATGCTGCCGTTACGCCACTGGGTCATCAAGTCGGTTAACGTGTCGGGTTCGATTCTGGAAGGGTTTGGGGTTGTTTGTCAGAATTTGATAGGGAGATTTGGATAAATAGATATTTGAAATAATTGTGAACACCCACGTTCATTTCTATGCCGGAAGGCCAACACCCGTATAAAAAAACGTTAAAAATGTAGTCGCAATGTCAATGAAATGTAGAAGTCATTAATTATTGTGTCTGCTAATTAACGTTTGACAGGTTATAGAGTTATATTGAGACTTTGATTAGAATCTTAGATAAAGTACCTATAGATTTAGCCTTAAAATGAACTTGATTGATAGAGCGAGATCGCTAATTGGCAGCCCCATGTAAATAATAAGGACAAAAGATTATTTTTTGTCTTTGTCACCATGGCCGGCTTTTGTTGTTTGTCCAACGCTAATATCTTGGCAGGTTTGACAAACTAACTCGGTCGTGTTTGATTTTTTTGTGATTTCGCGGGATTAAGTGTTTATTGAGACAATGAATTGGGTTATTTATAGATACTAAGTGTCAGTGCAATGGTGGGTTGAAGTGTTCTAGGCTGTAAAAAAAGTGTTATTGTTGTTTCATGTGCGGCCACGCAATGGCTCCATCTATAGGAATTTTATCTAAGATTAGAATGGTTGGTACTCTTCTCCATCTAGAAATATGGGAACTTTCAGTTGGCGCAGTGGTTGAGCGATTGACTGCTGCGTTTCGTATCGCGGGTTCGATTCGCGCATAGAACAAATATTTGTATGACCTACAGATAGTTGTTCCGGCTCTGGGTGTTGTGTATATGAGTTTATATGTTTGTAAACGCACCCACGATACAGGAAGAAATGCCTAGGGTGTTTTTTTTTTGAACTTTGTTTAAAAAAAAAACTTTCGTTCTTCGAAGTAATTTACTACGTATTGACTGATTTTCTGTGGTAAAACGATGCCTTAAATCTATCTCAGTAAATAGCACAAGAAAGTTATATTCTTCATCAAGGGTAGATTTTTATAGACTTGAAAATGCATGGGTTCTCTTAATTTAATAAATGAGTGGTAATATATAATATCGTCACCTAGCAGGCGGGTGATGCGAGGCAGCCAGCGCTTTAAGGAAGGCCGCCCGCTCCAGCGTGTCGCTGAAGGCCAGCATGTGCGCGTGGCCCGAGCTCAGGAACAGCTCCACCGCGCGCTCCTGCAGGCACCAGCGGCGCGTCGCCACCTGCGCCATAACCACAACCACTTCAGTTACATTACTTTGATAAGTTCACAGGGTTCAGATTGTATTTTTTGAGGTTGCCAGAAGAATTCAGCCATTGCGAAGTATATAATAGACTATTAGGGCAGATTTTGTAAAAATCCGATCAGAAGAAATTCAAACAAGAACAATATCAGCCTGTATACACATTAGCATAGCAAAGTCAGCCTATAATGTTCCAACTCCTGAGACAAAGGCCTAGAGTGAATGGGCCATCATTTTAACAGTAGTGGTGATGAAATAATTGACACTAATTCACAGATAATATAATATTAGCATACAGATGCCACATCCCATACAAAGAAACTGTGCCGACGTAACTATCGTTTTTCATCTGATTATATCGATTATTCTTTGTAATATCGATCGCGTTCGGTTCCGTTCCACGGCGACAGATAGATCACCATCTATATCCGTGGAACGAAACCGAACGCGATCGATGTACAAAAAATAATTAAATCAGTATAGAACGTTGGCACAGTTTCTTTTTATGGGATGAGACACCACTGACTAAGTTATAGTGCCTGCCTGTCAAAAATGCGAAACATACAGGACCGGTCGATGTGGTGACACTTTGGGAGATACTTTTGTTCAGCAGTGAACTTCTTTCGGCTGAAATAATGATGATGAAGAAAGATAAAGAAGAGAAATCATAATGATGAAGGAACCTGCCTGGATTCGATTTCCTATCGGCATGTAGTAAATCTATGTATGTATACCTGCAGCACGTCCTCCAGCGCCCACGACATGGCTTGCGGCGCGGCCTGCACCTCGGGGATGTACAGGCGGTCCTTGCGCGCCGGCAGCTGCTCGGGCACGTCGTCGGGCACGAAGTGGATGCACTTGTCCGTCAGCAGCAGCTCGCCGTCCAGCTCGGCCGCCACCGTGACGCACGTGGCGCGCGCCATGTGCGCCACCGTCTCGTGCAGCTGCAGGCGCGCCACCAGCCCCGAGCGCAGCGCCCACCAGCCGCCCACCACCGAGCGCAGCGGCGGCCCGGCTCTCTTCAGCTCTGTGGACACGACAAGCTGTATAAAGGATTGCTCAATTGAGGCGAACCCAGTGCGCGGGTCAAAACTATTTTTAACCGACTTCCCAAAAGGAGGAGGTTCTAAATTCGATTGGTATTTTTTATGTATGTACACCGATTACTCAAAGACGCCTGGACTGATTTGGAAAATTCTTCTGAATACCCGGATACCCGAATACCCGTTTGAAAGGGAATACTTCCCATTTGGTCCCATAGTCATCAAGTCAGAATCTCATGATGGGATCTTGGAGAAATCGAGGGAACTCATCAAACATATATAGCGATTTTGGCATATCAACAATGCAATCATTTGCACTCAGAAAGTATCATTTGGTGAAGTGAACTGGTGAAGAAGACCACAAAAAGCCAATGAAACTCCTTAATACTAAATATACCGCGGGTCTACAATATCTCGAATAGTTAAACGACTATGATGACGCAAATACTTATAAATAAACTAGCTGACCCGGCAAACTTTGTTTTGCCATAAAAAGACCAAACATTTATCTACCCTACCCTACCCTAGCCTACGTACCCTACCCTACCTACCCTACCCTACCCTACCTACCCTACCCTACCTACCATACCCTACCCTACCCTACCCATTAAAAAATAAAATAAAAAAAAAATTAAAAAAAATATATCCTATCTCTCAAGTTGGATCGAACTGCACATGATGTGCGAATTTTATTATAATCGGGTAAGTGGTTTAGGAGTCCATTGAGGACAAACATTGTGACACGAGATTTATATATATTAAGATAGTACTGATAAAAATGGTACCATCGAACCGATCTGATAATGAAGCCGGCAGGTAGGAACTGGAACTCCGAAATAAAACAATGTATCCTAGTCGTGTTTGGGCTTATTGGAATCGTCATGAGATGCACTTTGGCTATATTATTGTACCTATGTTAAACAAATGATTTATAAAAAAAAGCTTTTTAACAAAAAAAAAAAAACAAACCCACTTCCAAAAAAAACACTACAAAGTGAAAACAGTCGTTTTTTTTTTGTTTTTTTTGTAAAGACGTGTTTGAACTGTCGCAAATAGTTCACAGAAAAAATTTTTCTAAGTCGGGTAATACAGTCATTATTTCCAATTTTACACAAAGGCAAGAAGTGTCACTTTCCAATTATTATTACAAACTATAGCGTTTCGTATACCATGCGGGTTCCGCATCGACGTAACGCAATAGATGTACGAAATACAAATCAGGGTTAATTTCCGAACAATTTACGCCAAAACATTAGCCAGGACTTCCTGACAAATAAATGAATTCAAGCAAACGCAAGTAAATAGTCATAGTGATATCTTACCAGTCTTATGTCGATGCTGCGGTTTCAAGAACTTGTCGGCTATGTGCAGATGCGCCCGGCGCAGACGTACGCGCACGCGGCCCGGACCTTCTGTCGCGTCCAGCTGCCAGGAGCGCGGATACGAGCGCGGAGAGTGCCACACCGCTGCAACGAAACCATTCATTAATCCTCATGTTTAGCTGACCAAGTTACCAGTTGTGTTGGATTTAGCGAGAAGCATGTCTGTAATACTAAATCTGCTCTTTGAACGTCTTTAAAATCGAAAATCAATTTTGAACTTGAAGCTGGGCGTTATTTACATCGTCGAGATTTGTGGTAAGTCTATTTGTAGAATTTAGCGCCTGTTTGTTTTTTTTATTTATTTGTTTGGCACTAACTTCTGGGTTGCTTGATTTGGTTTTCTTTATGATAGGTAGGTAATGGTTTACGACCTTAGGTTTAATGATACGCAATAATATTATGGTTTAATTTTTCTTTATTGTACACAAAAAAAATACACATACAACATGAGTGATTATAAAGTTGATGTACAAAGGCGAGCTTAACTCAAAGAAGTGTTTTCTACCAGCAAACCCTAGACTGATGAAGAGAGTTTACAAAAGGAAGAAGAGAAGTAGTCCAGTGTACCATTTTAGAATTATATAAAATAAATATAATAATATATTGAATACTAGTTAACTAGAGTCTGGCAAACGAAAGTAGACACTCGAATTATTTGCAAACTTTTTATATGGCAATGCTATACTAATGTCAACCTCAGTTTTCCAAAACAAGATTGCGTGTTGTTTTGATTTGTTTTGGTCTTGATAATAGCATTTATTCATTGAAAAATGAATAAAACAATTAAAAGTGGATTACGGGAGATGTTGTTTCGCATGATGTCTGAATATAAAGAAAAACAACAAGAGAAAGACGCCGAATTCAAACAAAAACAAGGTTGTTTACGTGTGCTGTTAGATTTGATAGGTTAGTATGACGCTAATAATTTGATACTTTGTTTTAATTCGTAATTACTATTGGTGCAAAAACTATTTATATATTATTATTCACATTCATTTTATAATAAGTTAAACACCTTCAATGCATTATGGCTATTTATCATACCATAATAAAAGTTGCATTGTAATTTTAACATTTTTTTCTTTTACAAAAGATCTGGAGGATGTAGCAGGGGTTAATGAGATAATAGAAACTATTGAAAAACTTACGGATTTAGAGCAGAAAGATAGGATAAGAACCCTTAACCAGTACTTTGGTTAAAGCTAGCAGAGGATTGGAAGAAAATGACTGATCATGTCATACAATGTTGAAAAAATATGTAATGAAAGGGACAGAATTACAGAAAATAATTTATAAAGTTTCATGATTAATGTACAAAACAGTGATTCCAGTGACTCTAATGAATCTATTCACTTTAAAGTGTTAGATTCACATTTTGATTATGGTAGTGAATAAACCAAAATTATTATAGAATACTGTTGTTTTTTTTTATTCGGATTGATAGATACATAATATCTAAAGTATTGCCTGCATAAAGTACCTATAGTATCTTTTTCAGCCGAAGTATAATAATTCTAAAGTATCAAATTTGGTTATTCCAAGTATTTCATACTAGTTTTGGGGTTGCTATGCTGAGATTTTTTAAATTTGCCGCGCTTTTTCAGTCTCTTCTTTCGTTTGCCAGACTCTATCAAATGGTAAGTAGTAACTCTATGCTAAAGTAGCACTAAGATGGTTTGTCTCTGGCTTGATTTGAGTTACGTGATTGGTATCAGAACACGCACTAACTGGCATTAAAAATGCATTTATGGAAATGCACACACATGCAGGCAAAAGTGCTGAGCTGTTCGGTTGCAAATATTGATCCGAACACTATTGTTGCGTACAGTACGTGATTTGTCGGGTAGACAGTTCATTCGATAAAGTAACAATAGTAACTGAGACTACGCGGCGACACCGTGTTTGAACGGTTCGCGGAGGGCACGCTGTGCGCGCACACTTCGGTGGTTCAAAGCAGACTGAAAAACGGGAGGGGCCCGGGGGGCGCGAGAGCATCGCGCGCGTAAAAATTTTTGCCAAATGAAATGCCTACCCTTACCACAGACAATACAATATTACATTTCCGTACGTAACAACTATTTATCTTAAAATTAAAGAGGTATCGTCAGCAAATAACACTGTATTTAGTTGGTTTTGCAATAAACGAGGCAAATCGTTTATATAAACCAGAAAGAAAAAAGGACCCACAACACAACCTTGCGGTACCCCCATTGTCACATTTGATCCCGGAGAATGAGTACCATTTATTTGCAACAGTAAAGTTGCTTTCTATAATTTAAATATTTGATTTATATAGGTTTAATGTTCCAATTTCAAGAGTTGTTGTTTCGTGATCCACGCAATCAAACGCATTAGACCGGTCGTAGAAGACACCTATGTCATCTTGAACCTCTTCCCATGCATATAAAAGCGCTGCGTAAAAATAACCGAATGGTACCTGCTACAACCTTTATTTATTTTTTGATTACCCGTCAAATAAGTCCAGTCGTACATCTAAAACGGTTGCGTGTACTACGACATAGAACTTTCCAAGTAACACTACCGGTAGCAGGTCAGTGTTTGTTCTTCTAGGTCATCCCCAGCGTTCTGTAGTGTTTAAGACATACAATGGACAAAATATTGACAAGACTAATGTTGCTAAATTCTTAGGTATAGTTATTGACAGCCAATTATCTTGGAAACAGCAGGCAGAAGAAGTCTGCAAAAAGTTAAGTAGAGGAGCTTATATTCTCTATAATTTGTCGAAAAAAGTTAATATTGACACCATCATTATAGCTTACCATGGTCTGGTTGCCTCTATATTAAGATACGGTGTAGTATTTTGGGGGAATTGCAGTGAACGAGAAAGGGTATTCAGAGCCCAAAAATATTGTTTGAGATCAATGACCGGCATACATTCAACAGACAGCTGTATCCCTGTGTTTAAATCCCTAAAATTATTAACCTATCCATCACTCTATATTCTGGAGGTGGCATTATTTGTTAAAAAGAACCTAAATCTTTTTGAAACAATGATAAATCATTCTTCAAGACCGGCATTACTGAGATCCCAATACAAAGGCCTACTTCATACAGGTAGTTTCAAAACAGCTTTATTAAGAAAGAATATTATGCATATGGGACCAGTTATTTACAATAAAATACCTAATAACATTAAAAATGATACATCTCATTTTTTCAAAAAGAAATTAACGAAACTTCTAGTTGAAAAATGCTATTACACTGTTAGCGAGTTTTTAAATGATACACCATATGAAATTGTTCAATAATATTTCAATTTATTACGTTTGTTATATTCTAATTTTATATACTAAGACTATTATTTTTCCAGTGAATTTGACTTTTAAGAATATGACATTAGAAACTGATTACCTGACAATTTTGATTAATATAGATTTGCAATTCTTATGATTGTTATAGTGCTTAATGTTGCATGCCATACGGTAGAATGTACTGGATCCAATTGTTTTTCTTTTTTACACCATCAAAACTATGTTTTGTTACCTACATTCTTTGCAAATAAATGATTTCTGATTCAGATTCTGAAGATGGGAAGAAGTGGTGCAAACGTTTCAGCAACACATCTGACTGATAGAAGATTTTGTGTACCTTGCTCGTGTGTGTAGGTGTCGATGAGCCTCTGCCAGGCCTGCGCCGCCGCCGCGTGCCTGGCGTGCGCGCGCCGCAGGTGCTCCATGAAGGCCTTGCGCTGCGAGTTCTGCACGTCCACCACGCCGCGCGTCACCGACATGGCGCTCTCCGTCACCTTGCTGGCCAGCCCGTCCTTGCTCCACACCACTCTGACAACAGCAAGCTATGCGCTGAGCCTGGAGGCTGTGGGTGGTGGGTACAGTACTACACACTCACACGTGGTATACTCACTTGGCTATAACAGAGCGGGTCCTGTTAGCTGCTCGTGCCCAGCGCTCCTCGTCCGCCCGCAGCAGGGCGGCGGCCTCGGGCGCCAGCGCGTCGTGCGGCACGCGCTCGCTGAGCCCGGCCTGCGTGCCCACCGCCCAGGCGCGCGCCCAGTCCGTGATGGGCAGTTCCACTGGGGGAGTACCGCACTCGGCTGTGCCGTGGATGTGCTTGAGGATTGTAAGCAGGTACACAGCTAGCTGGAAGAAGAGAGAAGAAATACACGTTTAGTCATAGTCATCTTTCCGATTGTGCTGTAAAGGGTTAAAGAGACATGGGTTGTTTGTGGGATTTGGCAACGCATTTGTGATGCCTCTACTGTCCATGGACGGCAGCAACTATTTAACATCAGGTAAGTTTCATGCACTGGAATGGTTACATTTTATGTATTCTCCGACGCACGTTTCACTGTCAAACTAATAACCAATATCGATTCTAATACAGTTTCTGACCAAAGGTAGATTTCTGGCCTCGGCCTTCCGTCGATGCCAAAGGTTGCGCTTCATCCCTTCTCATGACCATACCAGGACAAACAATTCCTTTTGAACTTTTCTGTTACTGGCGCCACTTTCAAACTGCCTCTAATATAGTAATTTCACACTATATCCATTTTTTTTACTCCGCATACATTGCCCGAGACAGCGGCAAATGTTTCACTCTGGTATGAACTATGTACGCCTGGATTTTTTGTGTCACGTTACACAAACTAAAATTATTACTACTACGGCAATCTGCGCATGGTGTCCTAATCCCGCAATAAAAAAATAATCTTAAAACATTGCATAAAATGTTTAATTATGATGGATAAAATGATTTTTAACCGACTTTACAAAAAGGATGAGGTTCTATGTTTGACTTGTATGTTTGTTTTGAAAATTCTAGTTTAGTTTGAAAGAGAATGTTTCTGAACTGGTCCCATGTAAAATTCTGTTAAAGAACTTCGGCGATATACAACAGAACTCTTCTCAATAAACGACGGCAGATCTCTCGGGATTGCTGCAATCGCATGTCTGTATATTGTTTACAGGATTTCACAACATACCATCACGCCAGTATGCTCTAACCAGGTACGCAGGTGTATACAGTTCACCCTGGTACACTCTCATTCCACCGGCTATGTTCAAGTTTCATGCTATCCGGGTAATCTATTCTGGCATCACTTTGGGCATTATCGGTACCTTACTAAAGAACTTACCTAATAAGCACTACATCTAAAAACCGGCCAAGTGCGAGTCGGACTCGCGCACGAAGGGTTCCGTACCATTATCGCAAAATAATCACGTTTGTTGTATGGGAGCCCCACTTAAATATTTATTTTATTCCATTTTTAGTATTTGTTGTTATAGCGGCAACAAAAATACATCATCTGTGAAAATTTTATTTGTCTAGCTATCACGGTTCATGAGATACAACCTGGTGACCGACAGACAGATGGACCGCGGAGTCTTAGTAATAGGGTCCCGTTTTTACCCTTTGGGTACGGAACCCTAAAAAAGTAACTTTAATTTCGTAAGTCGGTGTTATAAAACGAAGAAACGAAAACAGGAACACGTACTTCCGAAATTGAAGTTATTTTTCACTTTGTGGTGTTTTTTGGAAATCGGTTGTACTATTTTGTAAAAATGTTTTTACAATGAACTGACGTTGCAGCCGATGTTGACCGATGACCTGGTGAAGGTTGCGGGGATCCGCTGGTTGCGAGACGCACGGGACCGGTCAATGTGGCGACGCTTGGGGGAGGCCTATGTCCACTAGTGGACGTCTTACGGCTGATATGATGATGATGATGACCTTGAAGCCGGGGTCCTCTCTGAGGGTTCGTATCAACGATTGGCCTTGTGGCAATTTTTTAATAGCTTGCTGGATGTTTTGCTGTATTTAAACTGGGCAACTCATTGTCTTAGGCCGATATTATTTAAAAAATATAGTTCATTATATAATTTGTACTTAGCTTTAAAAGACAATCTCCTAATCTACCGCTGACAGTATCCATTAAAATAAAGTTTATTACATAAAAAAAGTTTTTATAGTGCTCAAAGATCAGTCCCCTGTAGTGTTAAGGATCTGTGTAGGACCGTTACGAGCGCGCGATTGGTTGGTCAGTTGACACAAGGTACGACTGACCAATCGGGTCGCAACCACGTTCGGTTCACTCTATTATGGTCAGTTCGCGAAATATGCGCGAAATTACCCCCACTACGCCAAAACCTTGCCAACTGACGTGCCGGGCACTATGTTTCTTATATTTAAAAATAAGCCTCAACATTTTAAGAAAATATTTTTATTTAGAATGTAAGACTGGCAGCATATGTTTATTAAATCTGCCTAGCATTTTCCAAATTATTTCGCCAGCGGCTTCAGAATCAGAATCAGAATCAGAAATCATTTATTTGCAAAGTATGTAGTCTTCGCCCGCATGAAAGTCAAAACTTTTCCCAAGGGAACATATTTCTGGGATAAAATGTATCCTATGTGCTATGCTATGCCTGACTATAATCTAACCCAGTGCCAAATTCCATGCAGAGCCGTCTAGCCGTTTGAGAGTGAAGAAGTAACAAACATACAAAAACACACACACTCACAAACTTTCGCCTTTATAATATTAGTATAGTAGCTTTATAATAGTAGCTTCTGCCAGCGGCTTCGCCCACGTGAATTTTGAAAATTATCCTGAAGGAACATATACCCGAAATAAAAAGTATCATAAAATATGTGCTATTCCAGACTATGATCTATCTCTGTGCCAAATTTCATCCAGATCCTTCCAGCCGTTTGAGTGTAAAGAAGTAGTAAACATATAAACACACATACACACACACACTCACAAACTTTCGCCTTTGTAATATGAGTGTGACTAATACATATCTGTATTTTACATGGACAAACTGTCTAAGTGCATATGTGACGTCCACAACCCAATAACACACTTGTGTGAACACTCTAGACGACAAATTGCAATGGGGTCCTCATATAACATCTCTTGCGGGTCGGCTAAGCTCAGCCGCTTATGCTGTTAGAAAGATAAGACAGTTAACGGATGTAGAAACCGCGCGTTTGGTCTATTTTAGTTACTTTCACAGCATAATGTCATACGGTATTTTACTGTGGGGTCGAGCGGCTGACATTGAATCCATATTTATATTGCAAAAGAGAGCTGTCAGAGCCATATATAAGTTAAGTCACCGTGAATCTCTTAGGGAACTGTTTAAAAATATTAATATTATGACAGTTTCTTGCCAATTTATTTATGAAAATATTATGTATGTAAGGAAAAATATACATCTCTTTAGTAAAGTCAGTGATAGACACAATTGTAATACCAGAAATAAAGATAAGTTAGATCAGCCTTCTTACAGACTAGCTAAAGTACAATCATCTTTCATGGGGTACTGTGTTAAATTCTATAACAAAATACCTTGTGATATATTAAAACTAAATGAAAGTAAATTTAAAACTTTAGTTAAAAGCACCCTTTGTAAACAAGCATATTACAAATTAGATGATTATATTCAAGATAAGAATGCTTGGAAACATGCTGGTCCTGCTCCATAGGGCAATCTTTGGTGTAGACAAAATCAAATTTGTTAATTTATATTCCCATTCATAGTTATTGTATTCATTGTATTTTTTTTTTTTTTTTTTTTAGGAAATTGACTCACACACTGTTCCGTTGTTGTTGAATTAGGTATTTTACCTATGTTTGTAATATTTGTAAGTATGTGAGAACCATGTTCCTACTTATCAAATTAATTAATTTTCCTGTTAATGCTTTTTAATACTTTATACCTGCGTGTAGAGCTATTCTGGGTGCATCGTCCTCACATATATTAATGTATGTACGTATGTTAATATTGTAAAAAACCAATTTTTTTTTTTTAAAAGAGTAAGTATGGAGTTTCTTGTGCGTTCTTCTCCATATCAATCTACTTTCCGAATGCACGGTAGAATCATTTTTTTTTTTTTTTTTTTTTTATCTATGTTTTTTTTTTTTTTTATTACTTTTAAATTTATTTTTTATTACTTTTAATTTTAATTTATGTGACGTTCAAAAGTGCCGTTTATTGGCCTAATTGAATAAATATATTTGACTTTGACTTTGACTTTTGACTTTGTGTAACACGCACGATGCTCCTAAAATAAATCCCAAAAAGTTTGTTTTGTATGTTTTATTTAGTAGGTACTTGATAGGTGATTGAAACATGGGTCGGTGCAGCACGTTTTCTTCTTCAAAACATAGTTTGATAAAAAAAATCTTTAAAAAAAAACAACTTATTTTTATGGGTGCACTTTACTAGTGCAGTAAATGCCAGCAATGCATGAGACAAGGCTCTCAACAAGGCAGGCTGCAGAGTCCTGACACTAGGTACGTCAGAACAACTCCTATAGTGGAGTCACCCGGTCTGTGCTACTGTTTGCCTTCACTTGAGACGGGATGGTACTCGTATATGCTAAAGCTTACCTTCCTCAGTTGAGCAGGATCAGTAGGTGTCAACACATGCAGCACCGGCGCGGGCGCGTGGTACAACGCTCTCAACAACGCTGGCTGCAGAGCCCTCGCCCCAGCTGCAGGGGATGCTGCCCACCAGAACAGCTCCTGGAGGGGCGTCGCCCAGTCCGCGCTGCTGCTTACCCACCACTTAGGGCGGGAGGCGTTAGACCCGCTTACGGCTGGAAAGGAATAGACGAATTATACTACCAATAGATAAAGTAACAATTATATCAGTAAATGTCAAAATAAGCAGTATGACAGTAAGATATTTATTTTTATTTTTTTGAACTTGCTGCACCGACATCGAGGAGGTTTATGAAGCGAAGGAAAGCTCAGTATTTTTTTATTTTTTTTTATTTAGAGTAGACTCGCGCTTGACCACTATCAGCTGAAAACCAGTGTTAGGCAACTAAGTATGTACTAATTGTCTGGCATTTTGCTGGGACCTATTTGGCGCAGCTGTGAGGCACACTTTTTCATGTTTTTCTTACTATTTTGTATCTTTGTTTCTTTTGTCCAGAAAACTTGATATGTGCTTTTTTAACCGACTTTCCTAAAAAGAGGAGGTTCTCAATTCGACTGTTTTTTTTTTTTTTTATGTTTGTTACCTCAGAACTTTTTACTGGGTGAACCGATTTCGATGATTCTTTTTTTATTTGAAAGCTGGTGCTTGTCATGTGGTCCCATTTAAATTTCATCAAGATCTGATGAAGAACTTTGGAGATATACATCAGAACTCTTCAATAAATGACGGCAAATCACTCGGGATAGCTGCAATCGCATGTCTGTTTATTGTTTATACCATTACATAACATAACATAACATCACACTAGTACGCTCTAAAGCAGTACGGAGGTGTGAACAGTTAACCCTGGTATACTCTCATTCCACCGGTTTTGTTTAAGATTCATGTTATTGTGATAATCAATTCTGGCTTCACTTTGGGCATTATAGGTACCTAACCTATAGAACTTTGGAGATATACATCAGAACTCTTCAATAAATAACGGCAATCGCATGTCTGTTTATTGTTTATACCATTTCATAACATAACATCACGCCTGTACGCTCTAAAGGGGTACGCAGATCTCTCATTTTACCGTTTATGTTCAAGTTTCATGATATTCGGGTAATCTATTCTGGCGTTATAGGGACCTTACTAAACAACTTGCGTATCTATTAGGTAGGAAAAACTAAAAAGGGAAAAATAAAAAAACTTTTTGCTAAAAAATACTATCAACTTCCAAATGAAAAACTACAAAGTGAAAAATAACTTAATTTTTGGAAGTCGGTGTCCATATCGAAAAAAAATGGTACCTACGTAAGACACCGACGTCCAAAAATTAAGTTATTTTTCACTTTGTAGTTTTTCATTTGGAAGCCGGTAGTATTTTTTTGCAAAAAAGTTTTTTTTATATACATTTCTTTGATGAGTTGGTGACATAATGCTGTGGTATATTTAAATTTTTAGGGTTCCGTACCCAAAGGGTTGTAGGGTACACTATCTACAGTACCTACCCACATAGTTTTTTATTTATTTAATACACAAACATACAAGATACACAATATCGTTATATTTATTTTATTTATTATTATAATAACAGTAACACACCGTTGACAGACATTCACGGCATCGTATATCGTTTACGATATAGCGTCGGCTGATGTCTGGTTGAACGCCACCGCGAGCAGCTGCAGCGGTACTGGGCGTCTACTCCCTAAGCACGAAGTCCGTAGTTTCGACCTTAGTCACCTACGGACGGATGATTCGTTCGGGGCCCGAACGAAGAATGAATGGCAACACAATTTGACAGTTGAACCTACTTCCTATGCGTTTTTATCCGTTCGAAAAATTGAATTTGACACTTGTTTTAACGGATCGTTATGTCAGATATTACGACAACAAAATAGTTATCGTCAACCAGACGAAACTTATAATTCCCAACTATGGCTGCTTTTTTAATGCTCGCAGAAGATCTACACGAAGAGCGGAGGCAACGTCGACGACATTTGCGCCAAAACTTCCAGTTGGCAAGTATGCCCGACGTTGAGTTCATAATTCATAATTCATTTATTCACATATAAATAGAGTAATTACATACGTTGGTTTGTTATGTTACATCATTGAATCTTATATTCTATTTAGCCTATGTATGGCATGTGAAATTATTTATTCATGCAAAGATATATAAAAATCGTGGGTAATTAACAATAATAATTCAGTCCTATTGTCTCTGAAATTCGGCGTGCATAATGTCAATTAAATATTACTTGGTTAAATACAGTGCAATATAGATTATTAGTTAGTTATATTATAACGTTAAATAGTGTCATTTATATAATATATTATTTAACAGTCAAATAAAAATAGTAGGTTCGATGTCACACTTTTACACACAAACTCATCATTGCATGTACATATATTATTCTTGAAACCATTCATTTATAGAGTAAATCATTTTTTTTAGGAGTATCTCTTTAAGCACTTTTTTAAACTTTGGTAGAGGAAGATCTTGTATGATTGTTTGTAACCTATTATAAATTTTAACACACATAGCTGAACAATTTTTATTAAACACAGCAGTCTTTGGTACAAATTCTAACACCAGTCGCTGACCATGTCTTGAACTACGTGGGTATTTATTATCACGTGCATAAATGTCACAAGCTTTCACAAATAGGTTAGGATTAGATTTTACAAATACACAAATTTCAAAAATATACATGCTTGGTAAGGGTAATATTTTGAGTTTTTTAAAGTACGGTTTACAGGACTCATATGGAGGAATGCCAACAATGGCTCTTATGCAGCGTTTTTGAGATAAAAATGCCCGCTGGGAGTCTGTTGAGTTTCCCCATAATATCAACCCATATCGTAACACGGAAGCTACATAACCATGATATGCTAACAATACCGTATGTTGAGCTGATGTAGTTCTAAGTTTATTTAAAACATATACAAAAGAGTTAACTTTCTTGCAGACTTCATCAACATGTGCTTTCCAATCTAGGTACTTGTCCATGGTGAATCCTAGAAATCTTACATTGGTAGTTTCATTGATTTGTGTACCGTCATATGAGACATGCCTAGGAATGATCTTAGATCCACGGGTTTGAAATTGCATAAAAGTCGTCTTACTAATATTTACGTGTAAATTGTTCCTTACCAACCACCCTATAACCAAGTCTATAGTGTTATTAATTTCAATGTCAAAATCATTATTAATTAAATTGTCATTTGTCAATATGATAGATATGTCATCTGCGAATAATATACATTTATTGGTAATAATGTCAGGTAGGTCATTAATATAGATAATAAAAAGAGGCGGTCCGAGGATACTTCCTTGCGGAACGCCGTAACCATTAACAAGATACTTAGACCTCTCTTGTTTTACCATTGCATTTTGTTCACAAGATATTTCGACACATTGTTCACGATTGTCTAAGTATTGTTCTATCCATCCCAACGCTGGGCCTCTAATACCATAATTCTCCAATTTATCTAGAAGCAGGTCATGAGAAACGAAGTCAAATGCCTTTGACATGTCAAAAAATATCACCATTGTCTGCTTTTTCTTATCAACATTTACTAATATATTGTGCACTAGATCAAATGCGGCAAGTGTAGTTGATTTTCGTTTTTGAAAGCCATATTGTTCCTTTTTTATTATTTGAAACTTATCTATATACGATGATAATCTTCTATGCATGGCCTTTTCAAATATTTTAGAGATGATAGGAATTAGAGTTATGGGTCTATAGTTGCTCATTTCTGTTTTATCTCCTTTTTTATGCAATGGCTTTACTACTGATTTCTTTAATCGGCTAGGAAAACTCCCTTGCTCGAAGGATAAATTTATTAGGTATCCTAACACGGGAACAATACTAACGATGCTTTTTTTCAAAACGTTAGTTGAGGAGCATCTGTTCAAAAGGTCGTATTTCTATGATAAACAAACTTTACAAAAACAGAAAAAAACATCTAATTCCTATTATAAAAATTCTAAAATTAAATTAAATTTAGATCATTGTGAAGATTAAGACTACAATATTACATGCATTTAAAAAAATAAAAAAAATACACCATAACTTTTTTTTTATTTAATTTTAGTTCAGAAATAAGACTTATTGATCGGAAAAATCAGAAACACGACCTTTTGATTTGTCACTTCTAGAAATATGCCCTTTTGATAAGTAGTAAGCTTTTTGTAATTTAGCTCTAACTTTTTTATATCTTTGAGTGTCCAATCAAAACCAAGGTCCAACGATACCGTTATTTACTCGAACGAAACGATTTTTATTAAAGTTGTTATGTATGGAAAAAAATATGACCTTTTGAACAGAAAAATAAATAAAAGATGCTATTTGTAGAAGAAATATGCCTGTTTTGTTTAAAACAATCCAAGGGAACATTTTAATGCAGAAATACATCCGTTTTGATTGGAATCCAAGTTTTTTGGATTTTATTATATGGGAAATACGCTCCTTTTGAACAAGTTTTTACGCTCATTCGATGGAGTTTTCTGCTATGAGTTCAAAAAAAATATAAAAAAAATAAAAGTTGAAAAGTGAAATACGACCTTTTGAACAGACGCTCCTCAGTTGTGATACTATCATAACCAACAGAACTGGTATTATTTAAGGACATAATTATATTTGCAACTTCAATGTCTTCTACTGGTGTGAGAAATATACTATTGTTTGTAGGGTACATAGGGAACTATAGGTTCACTCGGGAATTATTTGAGGACTTGTGTGAGGACCCTTTTGCCTCACCACTTACGACGAAGTGGTGTTGATCCAACAATGAAGGTAAGGATATTAAAGATTCTGCAATTTATTGAGCTGTATTACCAATCAGTCCCACCCATTTTACTGTTGTTATTCTTTTATTTCAGATTCCTGCTGCTCTTAATTTTTGTGCCCGGGGGAGTGACCAAGGTGCAGTGGGCCTTAGCAGTGACGTTCTAATCGCACAACAGACAGTGTCACGGTGTCTGCGGCATGTCGCAAATTCACTGAACAGCCCCTCATTAATAAAAAAGTATTTAAGGTTGCCACAGAATTTGGCTGAGAGGAACCTTATAAATAAAAAGACAGTAAATTTAAAAGCTTGTACCATTTTTCTAAAACAATTATCCATAGGTATTTAATAAAATATAGCCTGCCATTTGGACAATGACTACCTATGCTTTGAAGAGTGTTTATACCTACTTAAAGAGTGCACTTAAATAAAGTTGTATCATAAAAAAAAAATATGAAAAATATGGCCTGCCAGGTGTTACAAGAAATTTTGGGTACCCACTGGGAATTCATGATGACCCCAATAGACAATAACATACAAAAACATGCTCGGTCCACTATACAGCATATGTTTGGCATTTTAAAAGGCCGATTAAGATGCCCCTTAGTAGCAAGAGAGCTGCATTTACAACCGGGCAGTTGGTATTTGTCACAATTTATACTGGGTATAGCCATGTTTTTCTAATAACGCATTGAACGGGTGAAAAGTATTTTTTTCATCTATTTAAAACATTGAGGTAATAATGTACTAAGCACATTTAAGAGCATATTTTAATTATATTTTCAGGTATAATTAATTTTAATCATGCAGACTTAATATGTTTAATCAGGCAGACTTAGAAGCACCTTCCCTCAGCGAGAAGATCTTCAATTTAAGCGTAGTAGATGGGGAGAAGTGTCTACAAATATATTATCTGCCCATCAAGCTCTTCAGCAAGAGCAAAGAGCGAGAGACAGATTAGTGCAATTGCTAGAAAGAAATAGATACTTATGCATTCTCACAAGACAACTTCACGAATAAAACAAGTAAACATGCATTGGGTATGTGTATGACTAGATGTATGAATGTGAGTGAGCAAAAAAAGTATGAAAGGATTGTAGCAGGTGGCATTCTGTAGTGTCTGCCTATCCCCATGGGAAAAGGGCGTGAGTTTATGTATGTACCTATGTATTATTGACTCGTCGCAATAAAAGCATTGTTTTATTATTATTTTTTTTATTTCACCATTCAAATCTTAATAAATTTAACAATTAACAACACTATGACTTATACAATAACTACAAAAATACAACTACAAGAGGCAAATAAACAACTTTTATGCAAAAAAATACTACCAACTTCCAAATGAAAAACTACAAAAGTGAAAAATAACATAATTTTTGGAAGTTGGTGTCTTTCGTAGGTACAATTTTTTTGCGATATGATAGACACCGACTTCCAAAAATTATGTTATTTTTCACTTTTGTAGTTTTTCATTTGGAAGTTGGTTGTTTTTTTTTAGCTCGCGTTTGACCACTTTCTCGCCTGATGTTAAATGATGATGTAGTCGAAGGTGAAGTACGCTTGCCTAGAAGTTACCTATTTCTCTTACACTCTTGACTTGAAGACCCTCAAAAGTGCTTTAAATTTTGAGCTAAATAAAATTTTCATTCGTTCAAAGTTTATAATTTGTCACATGCAATTAATTAGGTCTACCAAATCGAATCGATTGGTACCAAAATAACACCACAGAATTTCTTTGCAAAAAGATTTGATGTTATACGTGTTTTTTATTTTTCTGATAAAAATTCATTCATTTATTTTGGCTTGTGTGCTGAAAGCCTGTTTAACGGATCCACGTTTCAAGGGGTTAAAGATACCCTGTTTACTCGTAGATTCAACATGTTCCACTTACCTAACAACAAGGTCGATAATAACCGATCCAGTAGCTGTGCGTCCGCATGTAAGGGCTCTCGTGGCGAGTGCGTCAGCAGGAAGTTGACGGCGCGCACGACGGTGGACAGGTGGCGCGCTGCCAGCTCCCCGCGCTCACTGCGAGATGAGCCGTCCCCACCCAGTGACACCGCACTAGACAGGACTGGGTAGAAGAACGTTATCATATATTAGGAAAAAAGATTACACAAAGTTTTTACATTGGCCCTACACTATATCATCATTTTCACGCACTTGTCCCATGTTACTTGGGGTCGGCGCAACGCGTTTTCTTCTTCTATACCGTCCTGACCTAGCTCCAAACTATACAGTCAGTGTTTTTCAAGTAGGTGTGGATAGTCAAATTCAGTCAAATCAAATAAAAGTTTAAAATCAGTTAATAGTATTAACCTGGTGCATCAAAATATTCAAGGATTTTTGAACAAAGATTTAGAAGTAGATTTATTTATGAATTTTAATAGCATTGATATTCTTTGTATAACAGAACATTGGCTTAAAAGCCACCAGTTTTTGTTCAATTTTAATAATCACCAGGTTGGTAGTTCATTTAGCAGAGTTAATGCTATACATGGTGGCTCTTTGATTTTAGTAAGTAATTTAAAGACCGTAAGGATATTGTGAGCCTATCTGTTGAGCGGACAGTTGAAATAGCTTGTATAGAATTGGAGCAGTTTATTGTATTAAGTGTATACAGACCCCCTTCAGGATTGTATGACTGCTTTGAAAAGGTAATGGATGAAGTGTTACACAAGATTTGTAACTCAAATAAATCCATAATCACTTGTGGTGATTTTAATGTTAATTTATTAGAAAACTCAGGTTCTTGTAGTAAAATAATAAGTCTGTTTCAGTCCTACAATCTTGTAAACCTATTTTTGGAGCCCACAAGAATAACCCCTACTAGTGCCACATGCTTAGATAATATTTATACTAATGATATACCTGTCCACAAAGAAATTATAAATTTACTAGATTCTGATCATTGTGGGCAGAGGATTACTATATAAAACCTAAACAACAAAGTGGCTAAAAAGGATATCACTGTTAACCCCAAAACTGTAAGTCGTTTGGCAGCTTTTAAAGCTAAACTCATTAATAAATAACCAATTTTGTCAATTCATGCTGATCCTAATCACCTATATGATGATTTTTTTAGTATATACTGTAAACAATTTAATTCGACCTTTATTCCCAAGAATATCTCCGTTAATAGTAACGCATCATTCGGTGATTGGGCGAACATTGGTATTCATAAAAGTAGAACACGGCTTTATGAGCTGTACAGTGAAAGGCCTTATATAAACACTGCTGAATTTAACTTATATGTTAGAAATTATTCAAAATTATTTAAAAAAGTTTGTAGTTTGGCCAAGTTGCATTATTTGAGTTCAAAGATTAAAAACAGTAGTAATGTTATTAAAACGACTTGGAATATTATTAATAGTGAAACGGGAAGATCTGGTAACCGAAATACTGACTACAGCCTGTCTATTAATGACAACATCATAAAATCAGACTCACAAGTCGCAGTGGCCTTTGAAAATTTCTTTTCGGATATTCCCATTTCAACTACTAAATCCCTAAACTCATCACCTTCTGTTGCTGAGTCTTTGCTAAAAGAAAAAGTTAATGTCTGCGATACGGAATTTCTTTTTGAACATATTACTTGTAGAGACATAATTAAAACCTTTCACACTTTAAATGTTAAAAAGACTGCAGATCTGTGGGGTCATTCTGTAGAAGTTGCTAAGTCTATTATTGATGTTGTCGCACCTAGTTTAGCTATTATCTTTAATAATTGTATCGACTGTGGGGAGTTTCCTGACCTAATGAAAAATAGTAAAATAATACCTTTGTTTAAATCAGGTAGTACATCAGACCCTACAAATTATAGACCTATTTCAGTACTACCTACTTTTAGTAAGATATTTGAGAAATTAATTTTAGAGCAATTGCAAAGATTTTTTAATAAGCATAAATTATTACATAGCAAACAGTTCGGTTTTACAAGGGGTCGTCCAACTACTGATGCCGGTGTTGAGCTTTTAGGACATATTTATAATGCATGGGAAGATAAGTGCGATGCCCTGGGAATCTTTTGTGTTTTGTCCAAGGCATTTGATTGTGTTCTTCATGAAACGCTAATCAGGAAACTCCGCCATTACGGGATCCGGAACAGCGCTCTGGATCTTCTTACTTCTTACTTGAGCAATAGGATTCAGACTGTTGACGTTAATGGAAAAAGATCACCCGGATCTATAGTAAAAATGGGAGTCCCGCAGGGCTCGATTCTTGGTCCTTTCTTGTTTCTTATTTATATTAATGACTTGCCTTACCTCATAAAGGATAACCATGACATAGTGTTGTTTGCAGATGATACTTCACTTTTGTTTAAACTTAAACGGCAGCAGCTGGTTACTGACGAAGTAAATAGCGCGATCTCAAAAGTAGTTCACTGGTTCAATGTTAACAATTTACTCCTTAATGAAAAAAAAACCAAATGCATTAAGTTTACCCTACCTCACGTTAGGCAGGTGAAAACTGATGTGTTGATAAAGGGCGAAGAATTGAATCCTGAGAATAGCACAGTATTTTTAGGCTTAACTTTGGATGCTAAGCTTCAGTGGGGCCCACATATAGATAAATTGTCAAAGAAGCTAAGCTCCGCAGCATATGCTGTTAGAAAAATTCGTAATTTAACTGACATAGAGACAGCCCGTTTAGTATACTTTAGCTATTTTCATAGTGTAATGTCGTACGGTATTCTGTTGTGGGGAAATGCCGCCGACATCCAGAATATCTTTGTTTTGCAGAAAAGAGCTGTTCGATCAATATATAAATTAAGCCCGAGGCACTCTCTCAGAGAGAAATTTAAGGAGATTAATGTAATGACTGTGCCCTCTCAGTATATTTATGAAAATCTTTTATATGCTCATAAAAATATAAAATTGTTTAAAAAATACAGTGATATCCATAACATACTACTAATACTAACACAAATTTTTAGTACCTACAACAAGGCTCAAGAAGATAGGTGGCACGTTTAGATGTCAATGTGTACGCTTTTATAATAAGCTTCCAAGCCACGTACAAGATCTAAGTCTTAATAAATTCAAATCATTCATTAAACGTAAGTTGTGTCAGAAAGCGTTTTATACTAATAAAGATTACGTTGAGGACAAAAAGGCTTGGGATTGAGCTGCTCCAATTAATTTTGTTTTTTTTTTATATTTTTTTTTAATATTTTGCACCGTGAATTTTGTTTTTAATTTTGATATTTTTTTTTTGTTTTCTTGCAATGACAAGAATATTTACTTTTTAAAGTATTATATTATTTTATTTTTATTATTGTGAACACTATGTGGATTTTTTGTTTTATTTATTATAACTTAGTTAGTTTTTACTCATGGTCTGGCAGTTTGAGTAGTTTATGCGGCCTACCCGAATGTCCTTTCTTTGGTATTGTTCGTCGAATCGTTGAGCTCCGTAAATTCTGAGTTGAGCTGCTCGGTTATTGACAAATGCGTGCACTGACTGGACAGGTCCACTCAATCTGGCTGGTTCTTTCCTCAAAAGACCATTTCAGACATCTGTCTACATGGTCTTCACATGATATAACCAAGTTTTTGTCAGGACTTTAAAAGAGACTGTGACCTCTTGAGTTTGTTTCGGCCTTTCTTCTCAGAGTAGTCAGATAGGAAACGCCGACCTCATCTAGTTTTAAAAAATATGATCGACGTGTAAAAGTGTTTGTACAAACCAACTTACAGAAATAAAATCATTTATCATTTATCAGTCAAATAGCGAAAACACCGCGAGGCCGATTTTGATCAAAACTAAAATTTCATCATTGATTTTTTGAAAAATCAACAATGCCAGCCAGGAATCGACCCCGTTCATTTAAAAAAAACACTTGCTGTTTTATTACACCATACGATAGTGTCGCTAATAAGGATCAAATTCTGAACAGTAATAACATACTTAAGAGCGGACTCTAGTCGGTAATATAGTCTATTGCCGTCGCGTCACCTCCTACCTCACCCCGTAAAGTGCGAAAGGGACAACTGCAGCTCAGGCTGATTTTACCTACAAAAACTTTGACTAAAAGACGTTTCGTATTCTGCTGTTTTCCTCATGAAAACTGGTCTGAACTAAAAAATTCTTATATCAAAATTTAGAGGAAAAGTATATCTATGCTCCTATCATTTCCTTTTTTGTTATAAACTTATAAATTTTGTCTGAAAGTCTTCTGAACATGGCGGTAAAAATGGGCATTTTTTTCAGATATTTGGATTGTCATATTTCTTTTTGTGATTATGTTTTGGAAAAAAGGAAATTATAGGGGCACGTATTAATTAGACCCAGATTTTATGGGAAAAAATCATTGCTCTAGAGGCATTATCCACGAAGAAAACAGCAGAATGTTTTTGTATGGAGAAAGTCTCACTAGAGTCCCCTCTTAAGGAAAGGACTTATTTTAACAAAATTTTTTTTTTTTCTTTGTCAAGTACACAAAAACCTGAAGTGATGAAATGAAAATGATGGCCATTATTTTCAACAAATAGCCGAACTCGACAACTCAATAGCATTGTACTACATTCAGCATTACAAACATTTTGAAACAGATTAGCCAGAGAGTCACATTCTCACTGCGGTCTCTCTATAGATTCAAACATTTTCTTCCGTCTAGCACTAAAACCACCTTGGTTCAAGCTCTTGTATTGCCTTTAATCGACTATGCTGATGTTTGTTACTCTGATCTATCCCAAGAACTTCTTAACAAAATGGATCGACTTCTTAACAACTGTATTCGATTTATTTTCGGACTTCGTAAATATGATCACATTTCTTCCTTCCGTTCTCAGCTTAAATGGCTGCCTATCCGTCAGAGGAGATCCCTCAGATCCCTCTGCATGCTCTTCAACATCATGAACGATCCTCGTACTACTGATTATTTAAAACAATACTTTAAAGTGTTGGGCAGTTCTCACGATCTTAACCTTCGAGCTTCCAAAAACTTACTTCTCCATATTCCTTCTCACCGCACTGGGTTTGTATCGAATTCTTACACTGTCTCTACTATAAAACTCTGGAACGGGCTTCCCCTTGGCATAAAAAAGCTGAGAGTAAATTTTCATTTAAGCGTAAAATCCGGAACTATTACTTGTCCTCTCTTACATAGCTCGGTCTTCGTCATATATATTATATTTAAATTTCTGTTTCGTTTAGAATATAGTATTTATTATAATATTTATTAGTCTATTGTTTTAGAAATTATTTATGTATTTTATTAGTATAGTTTAATAACCAATTTTAATTATTGTTCATTTTTTATTTTTATTTTGTACTCCTACCACTGTTGTGTTCTTTTTAACCCAAAGGTTGACTGGTAGAGAATGCCTTGCTGCATTAAGTCCGCCTATGTATCACCATTGTACATGAAGTTTAAATAAATAAATACGGTTTAAAATATTCTCCAAATGTTTTTTCATCTCATCAATTGCTTTCTTCATAGACTTCTACAAAAAAAAAGTATTTTGTTCAAAATTGCTGACAATGAGGTATTTTTTTTTGCCATATGACATTATTTTCCAGAATTTTATCCTTCTTAGTGACACTATGACACTATTGGATGGTGTAATAATACAGCGTGTTCTTTTTCAATATTTCAATTTTTATTTTAGGTTCAATTCCTGACTAGGAATATTGATTTTTCATAAAACTAATAATGCAGTTTTAGTTTTCATCAAAACTGGCACCGTGACCCCTTTGATTGCTTTTCGCTATTTCTCATAGTTTCGGATTTGGCCATCCACGCCCTCTAAAAGCCCATCCTGTATAAATATAGTTTTAAGATAATATTGTTTTGTGATAAAGAAAGTATTCTAATAAGAAAACCCAGTTTTTCCCATCAGGTCTTCAACAAAATTGTGGTGTGGGAATATTTATACTAATAAATAAAATACACAGCATTCATTGTGTGATAAAATCTTAAATCTGCCTTAAAGTCAATGTTAAAGTTGTTTTTGGAATCGTGAATTAGGGCTGCATCATGAGCGTGTCTATTTTAAGTGCAACTGAGTTTTGTGCGGGAATGCTCAAATAAACCGGCCAAGTGCGAGTCGGACTCGCGCACGAAGGGTTCCGTACCATTTTCGTACAAAACGGCAAAAAAATGACGTTTGTTGTATGGAAGCCCCCCTTAACAGTTTGGCTGCCAGAGAACGAGACACAATAGAAAATGTATTGTTTGTCGGGCATCTGGCAGTTAAGGTGTTAAATATTTATTTTATTTTGTTTTTAGTATTTGTTGGTGTAGTGGCAACAGATACATTGAGATACATCACCTGTGAAAATTTCAACTGTCTAGCTATCACGGTTCATAAGATACAGCCTGGTGACAGACAGACAGACAGACGGACCGCGGAGTCTCAGTAATAGGGTCCCGTTTTTAACCCCCGCCGGAAAAAGAAGGGGTGTTATAAGTTTCACGTGTGTTTCTGTGTATCTGTGTGTCTGTCTGTGGCATCATAGCGCCTAAACGGATGAACCGATTTCAATTTAGTTTTTTTTGTTTGAAAGGTAATTTTGTCGAGAGTGTTCTTAGCTATGTTTGAATAAAATCGGTTCAGCCGTTCAAAAGTTATGGGCATTTTACTGTTTGAATAGGGGTGTTTTCGCAAGATAAATGCGTCGGGGGTTTTTTAAATTGTGAAATTTTACTTGTTACCCTTTGGGTACGGAACCCTAAAAAACGACGACTCCGAACCATTTGTTTCAATTTAACCATTTGGGTACTTTTGAATTGACAAGGTCGCTCAGTCAAAAACATGATTCTATTTGCACATTTCAAAGCGTAAATCTCTATAGAAAAGAACGTGCAAAAAGCTTCAAGGACACTCTTTTAAGGTTCCCCTAGTCAACGGCACGAACTATTTTGTGCGCGGGGTTTACTTGCATGCTACCTCATCCGACAACACGTGCGAAAGAGATTGATGCTGTGATGAGCAGTAAGAAGCTAGTTCTCGTACGAATTAACACTTTTGCAAATTTGTAGCGAAATGGATGATGATTTAGGACGAAAAGGAGCGCGCGTAATTTTATGAACAGGCCTTTGGGAGTCTAGATATCATGATAAAACTACTAGATGTATATTTTCAAAATAAAATTATTAGCATTGTTGAATTATTAATATATCCCTGTATGGAAGATGTTTTGCAATTTTCCTTCTTCTTATGGTATTTATTTCCGCCCAAAGATGCGTTAAAATTAGTGTTGAAATGTGGAACTTTCGACGCTCATAACTTTCAAATATTGTATTTTTTTACTTTTCTGTTATTACGTTTGTATGGAAGAATTTTCGACTAGTGTAACCTTAACACCTTAACTGCCAGGCAATGAGACACAATTGAAAATGTATTGTTTGTCGGTCACTTGGCAGTTAAGGTGTTAAATTGACATTATGGATCTATAGATATTCCTATTAAAGTAGTTACCGGTAGTAAAGTAGTTGTGCTTAGTATGCGCGTTGTAAGACGTGCGCAGCTTGTCCTCCAGCTGGTCCAGCTGCGCGTTGTACAGCGACAGCTGAGCGAGCCGCGCCAGCCGCGTCACGCGCGAGTCGCCCGACAGCTCGATGTACGTCAGCAAGTGATGCAGCTCTGATATCGTCTGAAATTATATCGATTTTATAGTAATCAATACGAAAACGATTTTAAAATAATTAATTTTAATATAGGCGACTAAGGGAAAAACCAGAGAATGGGCAGCAGCGTTCTCTTTGCACTTTAAGAACAAACTGCGATCGCCAACCCGCCTGCCAAGCGTGGCGATTACGGCAAACCCCCCCAAACCATGAATAGCACAATTAAAAAACGGCCCCGAGTGCCCGGCAGCCCGTCTACCCTCGACTACGGTAGCGGTCGAGGCGATGGCGTGGCAAGGGGTGCAAAGAATCCCTGGAGTGGACCCGGCTACCCCAATAAACACCGACGACTGGACCTGGCAACGTACAACACGCGAACACTCCGGACCGACGAGAAGATAGCCGAACTCGAGGAAGAATTGAGCAGGTTACGATGGAGTATTATAGGGTTATCTGAAGTCCGAAGAGAGGGGGAGGACACGATAATTCTCAAATCCGGTAACCTGCTCTATTTCCGAGAGGGTGACTGGCAGTCCCAGGGTGGTGTCGGATTTATCGTCCACAAGTCCCTTGTGAACAACGTGGTGAAGATCGAGAGTGTGTCAACCAGGGTGGCGTACCTTATACTCACGAATATCCTAAAGATTTCATACAGGTTTACGCCCCAACCTCGGCACACCCCGACGACGAGGTAGAGACCATGTATGAGGATATCTCTAAAGCCATGCATGGTTTCAAAACTCACTTCACCGTTGTCATGGGGGACTTCAACGCAAAACTGGGCAAACGAGACGAGGATGAGCTAGCAAGTGGGGCAATTTGGACGTCGGAACCACCGGGTTCACCTATTGGCCAGTTTTATGGAGAAGGAAGGCCTCTATATGATGAACTCCTTCTTCAGAAAGCGTGAGCACAGGAAGTGGACATGGCAAAGCCCCGATGGTGGAACTAAAAAAGAGATCGACTTCATCGTGTCAACCAAGAAGCAAATGCTCAATGATGTCTCTGTGATCCATTCGGTAAAAACCGGGAGCGATCACCGTATGGTAAGAGGCACATTGAACATTCGTATCAAGCTTGAAAGGTCTCGACTTGATGAAGTCCACGCTCCGTCCAGCACAGATCCAGATCCAAAACCCCGAAACCTTTCAGCTCGAACTCCAGAATCGTTTCGAGTGCCTAGGGAGCTCCGTAGACGAATACAGCGATGGGTTCGTGGAAGCTGTCCATACGGTCGGGTCTAAGTTTTTCAAGACCCGCCGTACATATAGAAATAAAAAGCTCTCTGATCCTACTCTCAAGCTAATGAAGGAGAGGCGTGAGATGATCCTGCAGTCTTCAGACGATGCGGTGAAATACCGGCAGCTAAATAGACGGATCTCAAAGTCCTTGAAAACCGACCTCCGCCGCTTTAATACCAAAAGCATTAAAGATGCTATCGAGCGGAATAAGGGCTCCAAGGTCTTTGCAAGAGATCTATCTATTGGACAGAGCCAGCTCACAAAACTGAAGACCGATGATGGCAGGATTGTATCCGCCAAACCGGAGCTTCTGAGGGAGATCGAGAGTTTCTATGGGCAGTTGTACACGTCAACCAGTAAACCCGTTGCGAATCTAGCAAACGACCCAAGAGCTAGATTGACCCGACACTATACCGAAGATATCCCGGACGTCAGCCTGTACGAGATTAGGATGGCTCTGAAACCGCTTAAAAACAACAAGGCACCGGGTGACGCCGGGCCACAGGCATGGTGCAGGGGTGTGGTGGTCCTCTTCTTCAAAAAGGGTGACATTGCCTGGCTGAAGAACTATAGGCCCATCTCACTTCTTAGCCATGTCTACAAGTTGTTTTCAAGAGTCATCACGAATCGTCTTGCGCGCAGGTTTGACGATTTCCAGCCTCCCGAACAAGCCGGATTCCGAAAAGGCTTTAGCACCGTAGACCACATACATACGCTGCTGCAGGTTATACAGAAGACCGAAGAGTATAACCTGCCTCTCTGCTTAGCGTTTGTGGACTACGAGAAAGCCTTCGATTCGATCGAGACTTGGGCTGTACTGCAGTCTCTCCAACGGTGCCAGATCGGCTACCGGTACATTGAGGTGTTGAAGTGTTTGTACAGAAACGCCACCATGTCAGTCCGTCTTCAGGATCAGACCTCGAAACCGATATTTCTCCAGCGTGGCGTGAGACAGGGAGATGTCATTTCTCCGAAACTGTTCACTGCTGCGCTGGAGGATGTATTCAAGGTTCTGGACTGGAGGGGCCTAGGCATCAATGTTAATGGCGAGTACATCACTCACCTTCGGTTTGCCGACGACATAGTGGTCATGGCTGAGACCATGGAGAGCCTTAATACAATGCTCGATGACCTCAGTAGAGCTTCCGAAAGAGTGGGTCTTAAAATGAACATGGACAAAACCAAGGTGATGTTGAATGCCCATGTTACACCCACTCCTATCAAGGTTGGAGACTCACAGGACGACTATGTCTACCTGGGACAAACGATCCAGTTGGGTAGGACCAACTTCGAGAGAGAGATCAACCGTCGAATCCGACTCGGCTGGGCAGCGTTCGGGAAGTTGCGCGGTGTCTTCTCGTTCAACTTACCACAGTGTCTCAAGACAAAAGTCTATGACCAGTGTGTGTTGCCAGTGATGACATATGGCTCTGAGACGTGGTCGCTTACAATGAGCCTCATCAGAAAGCTTACAGTCACTCAAAGGGCAATGGAGAGGGCCATGCTCAGCGTTTCCTTGCGTGATCGAATCAGAAATGTAGAGATCCGTAAGAGAACCAATGTTACCGACATAGCTCGAAGAATTGCCATACTTAAGTGGCAGTGGGCAGGGCACATTGCTCGCAGAACGGATGGCCGATGGGGCAGAAAGGTTCTGGAGTGGCGACCGCGAACCGAAAGACGTTGCGTTGGAAGGCCTCCCACCAGGTGGACCGATGACCTGGTGAAGGTTGCGGGGATCCGCTGGTTGCGAGACGCACGGGACCGGTCAATGTGGCGACGCTTGGGGGAGGCCTATGTCCAGCAGTGGACGTCTTTCGGCTGATATGATGATGATGATGATGATAGTAATATGAAATAGCTGAGCAACCAATAATTATATATATGTCGGGTTTAGTCAATAGTACGGACGTTAAAATAAATCGCAAGCACGCCATCTGGCGGCAAAGCAAGAACAAGGCAGCGTAGGCATTGGCGCGCTATTTCTAACCACTGGCGTGGTGGGGAACACAGAATAAGGCAGTTGAGTACTGACAGCCTTAGAGCTAACACGTCGTTGAATCAGTGTCGATCCGTAATATTAGTAAGCAAGAATGTAACTGAGTTGTGACTATTTAAATAAACCCCGTGTATCGAATAACTTCTGTGATTTCATTTGCACGATTGTACCCAACGACCTGCCCACACACGGTGTCTTAACCTAAGGGAATACATCCTGACTTCCCGATGGTTTGCATCTATCGGCCAGCCTTGATGCGACACATAAAAAAAAGAAGATTCCGACGAACTGAGAACCTCCTCCTTTTTTGAAGTCGGTTAAAAATAAAAAAAACAAAACACGTTTTTATTTATGTATCATCAGTACAATTTATTTATAGGTATTTGCTTCATCATAGTCGTTTAACTATTCGAGATATCTAATACTCGTGACATGCTTAGCATTAAGGAGTTTCATTGGCCATCTGTGGTCTTCTTCACCAGTTCCACTTCTCCAAATGATACTTTCTGAGTGCAAATTATTGCATTGTTGATGAAAATACCAAAATCGCTATATGTATGCCTATAATATTTGAGAAGTTCCCTCGATTTCGCCAAGATCCCATAATCAGATCCTGACCTGATGACTATGGGACCAACTTGGAAGTATACCCTTTCAAACAAAAGAAGAATTTTCTAAATCGGTCCAGGCGTCTTTGAGTAATCGGGGAACAAACAACAAAAAATAAAGATTCCGACGAATTGACAACCTCCTTTTTTTTTTGAAGTCGGTTAAAAATAAAAAAAACAAAACACGTTTTTATTTATGTGACATACTTCATAATTTCTCCCATATCTCCAACCGATTTTGTCTGATTTATGTATTTGCCTTTCAGTATACCAGTATGTACCAAAGACCTTATACTTCTTACTACTAGACTGTGCACTATGGCGCAAAAAACGGTCCGAGCGAGAGGGCTCCCGTTGGTAGTGTGTCTCTTTCTAATGAGGTGACCATGACCAAACATAACAAGGGACAAATTGATTGTAAATCAATAGTGTAAGTATCCCGATATATGTATATATGCTACCTAACTACGCTACCTAAACCTACCAAATTCAAGGAAAAAAACAGAAACGTGTGTATATTTTTTGGAATCTACATCACTTACCGTATGGTGTCGGGCGTAAAGAATTTCAACATCCCATGTTTTTCCATTGGTGTCATAAGAGGCAACTAAGGGACAAACCAGAGAATGGGCAGCAGCGTTCTCTGTGCATTTGTAACAACCATACTGGGATCGCCAACCCGCCTGCAAAGCACTCCCCATGAATAGCACAAATAAAACATAGCCCCTAGTGCCCGGCAGCCTGCCTACCCTCGACTACGGTAGCGATCTAGGTTAAGGTATGGCAAGGGGTGCAAAGAATCCCGGACGAGACCCGGCTACCCCAACAAATACCGACGACAGGACCTGGCAACGTACAACACACGCACACTCCGGACGCCGGACCGACGATAAGATCACCGAACTCGAAGAGGAATTGAGCAGTTTACGATGGAGTATTATAGAGTTATCTGAAGTTCGAAGAGAGGGGGGGGACTCGATAACCCTCAAATCCCAAGTCTGGATAAGTCTTGTTGTGTTGTCTTGTTGTTGTTGTGTTGTCTTGTTGTATCGTATAGATAGGAACAAAAAGCTCTCTGATCTTACTCTCAAGCTCATGAAGGAGAGGCGTGAGATGATCCTGCAGTCTTCAGACGATGCTTTGAAATACCCCAAAGGATCTCAATTATTTCACATATTGTCCAGTTGCGTAGATAGTTGAGAAACTTAACTTCATCAATTTTATTCCACTAGGAATCAATTTGTGAATAATATTAACAGCCGCTGAATTTTACTCGAACAAAACCCGCCAAAAACTCCACAAACCTGGTGGTCCTACATTTAGTATTACCAGGCCCAAGCATTTAAAAGTACTACTTGTGGTGATATAGAAACTCCTTGGAGTTTCTATGGTTTTATAAAGAATGTAGTTATTTTATCCGTCATTACGACAGCTCTATTCACTTATATTTTTGCTGATTAAAACCATTTATTCCAAAGGTTTTATCTTATTTATCACTACTCTTACTCAGTATTAATGAATTATTTTTTAAATACAATGAATTGATTAATTAAAGGAACTGTAAAAATATTTAAATACGCTTCAAAGTTTCATAGACTTTGAAACGTATTTAAATATATATTTTTTTCGTTCGTTTTGGTATTACATAAAAAAGAAAATATAAAATTTTCTACCATTTCTACCAAACCCAATGATTAGTTGAGCTGGCAAGATGGCAGACAAGGACACACTACCAGCGGGCACCCTCTCGCTCAGGACCGCTTTTGGTTAGCTACCGCTTATAAGGGAATAGCTAACCTAGATGTATGAAAATAGATTTCATTTTAGCTATACAAAAATTTTTGGTACACAGTCTAGTAGTAAGAAATACGTATAAGGTCTTTGGTATGTACTGGGTCGAATAGAAAATCGAGTCCTTGATAAATGTAAAAGTCAAACTGTAATCTAATCTATTTCACTTTCTTACTACCGTATCATAAATTTTAATGTACTAACCTGCATACTATGCTGTGTGGACAGTGCCTTGATGGCCACTCTGTTGAGCAGCTCGTAAAGGTCTTCCAGCAGAAGCTCTCGACCTTCAAACGTGGTGTCTGCCATCTGCCCCACCGCACGAATGGACCGCACCACTGTCTCCACCAGAGATATCTCGCCTAGGACCTTTAGAGATGCCTGAGGGTAGAAAGAAATTAATACATGACTGATGTAACAAGAACTATAATTTCTGATGAAAGAACGGCCTCCTGGGGCTGGAGGCCCTAGGAACGACTGCTCAAGGTAAGATTTTATGTTTAATGCCTAGCTAAATATTATTGGACTATTGTTTCTCAAAATGGTGAAGAAAAACAATCGTGAGGTAACTTAGAATATCTTTGAATTATTCAAAGACCAACATATACCAACCCACACTTGGGCCGCGTGGTAGATCATGGTCCTTTCTCTTTCAGAGAGAGGAGGTCTGTGTTCCAGTAGTGGGTCCAGTGGTGGACTGGTTATGCTTATTTTGCTTATGTTTATAGAGTCTGTCTAAAAATTAATAGCACACTGAAGTCTGTCATCTCAGAATTTTCTTGAAGTCTTATAATCTGGACGTTTTTCACAGTTTTCTGCAAATCCCTTACAGAAATGTAGTTTAGATTCAATGTTAATTAAGGGAGGCTCTTACCTTATCGATGATCCTCTTAGCGAGCAGCGTGATGTTATGTGCTAGCGGCACGTCTCCCAGGCAGCACGGCAGCAGAGCCAGCAGTGGAGGACTGCGGTGCAGAGACTCCTCTGTCACGTCTACCCAGATGTCGTCCTGGGAACACCAAGAATATCATTGTTTCGTACGAGTTGCTTCTGGTTTCAAAACAAAGCCCTTTTCTAATCGAATGTGGCAAATTCAAAACATTATGAGTGTCCTTGCTATAATAAACAATGATTGGGCGGGTCATATCGGTCAGAATATACCAGGACAGATCGGCCAAATTCGTTACGCTGTGGAAACCAGAGGACGGGCGTCGTCACCGAGGAAAGATACGCAATCTTGACGACTTAGAGGCGTAGGCAACGGATTGGTCAGAGAAGGCAACATACCGGCCAGATTACACGGTTTTGGGGTAGACCTTTGTTCAGCACGGAGACATGATAAATAAAAAATTAAAAAAATGTAATGCATAACTCACATCCAGTTGATCTTCAAGGGGCACATCGCACTTGGTGAGCAGCGCTGCGCACGCGCTCGCCAGCTCCCACGAGCCCTCGTATAGTGATATCTGTGGATTTTTTTAAACGCATGTATAATATGCTCTATAATGTCATCTTTCTCTGTCACCCTAGGGTTTGCTGTAAGAGAACTAAACATTGAGTTAAGCTCGCCTTTGTACATGTACTTCATTATCACACTGTATGTAATGTTGTTTTTGGTGTACAATAAAGAATTATGGTGGTAGAAATATTGATCCCCTTTAGGAACACAATTTCTTTAGCTAATTGCTTTAACTAAGGAATTGGTAGGAAATGTACTTACTTCATAATATTGCTGCTTGCAAAAATATTAGTTTGATTTTATATAAAATCAGAAATATTTTATAGAATATAATATTTGTCGCAACTTATAAGAATCTAAGGGATAGCTTATAAGTTACGTTAAGACGAGTCCAAACATTCATTACTATATTTACGCTGTTGCTTATCCCACGTATAGTTACCTGGTTAGCCAGATGTATGTAGTAATGCTGGTGATGCAGCCTCCGCGCCATGTCCGCACTGGCTCGCCTGGTCAGCGCAGCCAGTGCCCGCACGGCAGCCGCTCGGGCACGAGAATGTCTCTGGTTGCTCAACACAACCAGATTCTCCGCACACACTGCGCCGGATATAGCCTGTGAATGTTTTTTGTGAAGTAATTACTAATATTGACTGAGTGAGGAGTGATATGAAAGAGATGGGAGTCAGTGATAGCGGACTGGACGGTACAGAGGAAAACTTGTTCCGCAGACTACATTTAACATGTGAAAAGGGCAGAAAGATGATGAAGTAACTAACAAAATTGTAGTCACTGCCCACTTTTACAAAATCTAAATGCCCACAAAAGCAGAACTATTTTTCATTTCAAGTATGTCTCTTTCTAAATTATATTTTTGTCTTCACATGCACTCATATACACTTGTATACAAAATTCTACGGAACTAAAACATCAAATTTTAGACAGGCAATACATTTCGAGACATCATTTTATTTATCTACAAATAAATAAAATTTAAGTGTTAGTTTGTAATATCAAAATATGTAATAGCTTCTTAGTGAATGCATATGAAAGTTTATAACCAATTTTTTTAGTATTACGAATTTGACGCAGACGACGTCGCAGGCAACACAGCTAGGGTTCAACATTGCCAGTAAAGATAGATAACTAACCGCTCTACCATCACTGACTATATTCAATACTAGCTTCTATCCGCGGCTTCGCCCGCGTAAAAAGTTTTTATTATCCCAAGGGAATACAAACTACCCAATGTCCTCTCCAGGGACTCAAACTATCTCTATGCCAAATTTCATCTAAATCGGTTCGTGTATCCAGAGATTACCCATTACCCCCTACAACCTAACAAACAAACTTTAGCTCTTTATAATATTAATTAGTATAGATGTACGGAAAATACGCGCTCTGTCGTGGAGTTGCCGGAAACCAAAGAAAAAGAACTACATCTACAGCCTAATTCTTTTATTTTGATTTATACTTACATTAAATACATTATAGGTGTTTCTCAGGGGGACGGCGCGTACGCAGTCCCCACTACCAAAAATTACGCATCCGAGTTATCCACATTAGGGATAATCGCAGGGGTCAACCTAACCGCAGTGCAATGGGAAGGCCTCGCCCTGGGGGTAGACATGGGTGATAAATAACGTCACAGTGAAAAAATCGTCGTGATCTGCCACCTGAGAATATCACAGTGACTTTTTAGAAAATAACGTCGTTCCAAAATAACGTTGATCCTTTCCGTCTCATTCACTTTGTCTCACTCCAGTCACTGCGATGGTTCAGGACTCAGGTTAAATATGGAACGAGAATATATCGGAACGTCCAGCCGCACCTGGGGCCACAGACTACTTAGAGATACTACGTATCCTGGGGCCTGCGTTTGGAGTACTTCGGACAAAGTCTTATTTTTTATGAAATCGTGATCGCGCAAGTGGAGAGGCAGCGTTAGGCTAAGCACGCATTGCGGTTTTTAGCCGCGCGGATTTTATTAATATTTTTATCCTCGTACTAAATACTCAATATTTTATACGCACTGCGGATAAAATTCCGAGCGAATTTTTTCACTTTCTACCTGTTCATAGAGCTCAAAATATTCACGCCAATTTAATTCACAACAAACACGGATTTCTTGCGGGGCGATTTTTTCTCTTTCTACCTGTTCATAGAGCTCAAAATATTCACGCCATTTTAATTCACAACAAACACGGATTTCTTGCGGGTAATATTTCCGCGCTATTTTTTTATCGTAATGCGTACAGCTTCATACAATTCAATAGATCGCAGAATGGGCGAAAAAAAAAACGCGCGAATAAAAATCGCAGAGCGTGCTAAGCCTTAATAGCAATATTAGCTGCGTGCGTAACCTCGAACTTTGACTGAGTTTACTCATTGTAATTTGTCAAGTGCACTTATTATTTTGCGAATAAGCGACTTAATTATCAAATCGTGTTTAGTCACATTACAAAACGTTCCAAGCAGCTATCCGACGTGATCGACGTGACAAAGTCACGGTGATTTTTCACTGTGATGTTTTTGTAACGGGAACAATAGTCACAGTTATTGAAATATAACGACTTTGCCCATGTCTACCTGGGGGAACCGCCTTCATGATCACGGTGTCCCCTATGCCAGGTAAGTATGAATTCACTACACAGTCTCGCGAGGGTCGTTCAACGGCGGCGAATCTTAACACCGCGATTCAGAAACGTGACGTACACGGTCAACGCCATCTATCGCAGCTAGTGGAACTAAACTGTCATGGCCGCCAATTATAGCCAGGCTCGATCGTGCCGCGGAGGAAATGACAACTGCTTGCCTGCTATCTCGCTCACACTTTACAAAAAATAACACCGTCAGAGCGAGATAACAAAGGAGCCGTTGTTATTCAGTGATGGTTCCGAAACATTTTTGGTGTCAGTGGGTTATAATTATAATCTACTGACTGTGTAGTGTTGGGTAGCACACTCTTTTAAAATGAGGATCGTGCGAGGCACTCTTTTAACTAAGTGTGGTACCACACTGTGCTACCACGAATGAGGCGAGGCGGCGGGCGGTGGCCTCTGAGTGAGGGAGTGTGTGCGAGCGAGCTGTGTCGCGACTCGCGATTTCGTCAGGCACACTTGAAACTTGAGACTCACTCGGTGACTCGCATGAGGTGTTTACTACGAAGAATAACATTGACTCGAACTCATTCTCAAAACTCACAAGTGTTAACGTGCCTTGTTGTTCTGTGGTCGCACTGTGTAGCTAATCTGTGGTGTATGCGACTGTGCTAGCACATCAAAATAAAAAGAGTGAGTGACTCTTTCTATCGAAGTGAGTCACTACAAGTGTGCTAGCACACGTGCTGAGTTACCCAACACTATGACTGTGACATTTCGTTTGTTTACTTGAAATACTGGTAACAAAATTTAGGAAATTCTCATTTAAGTGGTTCAGGTGCTGTATTGTATATCATTAAGTTGATTTCATGGACAAATAGAAAGTAAGCTATGGTAAATTACATGTATTCTGCTAAATACTGCATTGCAGAGTTAAATATGTGAGTACCAGGCATTGAGATAATATGTACTGTGCGTAGAACATTTAGTTTTTACCTCAATGGTACCAGGTCTTATTTATTATGTAAGGTTAAGTATTGGCAATAATCGTGTTATCGCGATGAAATCATTAAACACTTAAATGTTATTGCAAATAAAGGTTTAGAATGTTTTTAGTCATTGATTTTAATCATTTCATTTTCATTGCATGCCATTTTGAGATTTATTTTGATAGCGGTAAGCTCTAGAGCAAATAAAAACTGAGATAATAGTGCACTAGTCACACAAAATAGAAATAGAGCTGAGTGTATAAGCTGTCATCATTATCTGCCTAGCAGGGAATAAACTATATTGGCGTTGGCGTCGATTCTAAACAGATGAAAATCACCCTAATTCCTGTATTTTATGTAAAGCGACTGCCATTCTAACCTCTGCGGCCTAGTTACTTGATAACAGTATAGCCTTTGAGTATAACATTATGAACTTCTAACAGATGATGGTACAGTCCGTCACAAAACCTGTCCAACCATGAACCGAACTGCAACTATCTCAGCGACGGAAGGTTCAAGTGCGATGTGTGTGAAAAGTATCCGATGTTTTGCGGTTTTCAACCTCTATTATAAGATACCAGAGAACAGTAGGTAAGGCTCTTTGTGGTATGAGTATTCTAGAGTTATTTGAACGATGAAAGAAAGAAAGAAAAATATTTATTTGTGACCCGCACAGGAGACACGAGAAAATAAGCATACACTTAAACAATAATAAAATAAAAAACCCTGTGCGAGACCAAAAAGGCTCCTATCTCAGCATGTGCAGCGATATCCAAAAAGGTAATAACGCTGCGCTGATATTCTGATAGGGCCTACTGTTGATGCCACGGATACACTTACGGAAACAGGACTTATAAAATAAAATTAAAGACATAATTATGTGTATATGACATTACCTGTTGGTGTGCGTGGTCGGGCAGCAACGCTAGTGCGTGTCGCAGTAGCAGGAGGAGACCTTCACACGCTGACCAGCCCGAAGCGGCACCCGCCCGCACGCGACGCTAAAGGAAATTGGTTTGTTTTTATATCATTATTTGGTCATAAGTTTTAATGTAAGGTACTAAGTTAACTTTTGGGACGACTTAGCCAAGATTGAGGACAGTTGTTTCCATGCTAGTAAAACGATTGGGGAAGAGGTCTTAATTTAACTTCCTTGTTGAAGACACACTTGTTTAACAAGAAAATGTTAGGTAAAAACTGCTGTACGAAAACTACTGAATGATATGAAATAGCAAGTCGAATTGCTTGGAATGAGTTGTAACAGTTATAATTCTCGTGTCGAATAGCCTATCCCGGACTACGGTCTTTTCCCCAAAAGTCCAGGCGCCTTTTGAAAGTTTCAATACTCAAAATATTGATTGTTTCCACATGTGAACTTAGATGGTAGTGTGGGGGCTGACGCAACAATAGTGAATAGTCGACAAGTGGATTCATTGTGTGCGCAGGGCAGTCCCTAACAAACAGCGGTAGTAATAATCTATATATATAAAAATCAATGCCACTTTTCGTTGTAATTTTATAACTCAAGAACGGGCTCACCTATCCAAACCAAATGTTTAGGCTTTGTTCGGACTATTTAGTAGATGGTTTATGTTTTTTGTTTTTTCAGTCGGTAGGGTAGGGTAGTTATGGTAGGTAGGTAGCCAGTTGAACGAAGCCGCGGTTGTCAGCTATTATGTGTATAGATTGAGAGGCTACAGCTTAAATGTGTCGGTTTTCAGTGAGAACAATAAATTACTGTGAGAATTCTATGTCAGTGACTTTCAATTACTTTCCCTACCCAAGGCACACACTACATATAGGGACTCAAAAATGGGTTACAAATTTAGACCATTCTGGATTCTGGATCCTGTCGGGCACTGCAAAAGTAGGAGTCAAGAAGAGGGCTTTTATGTAATCAAGTATTTATTTATATAGTAGATTGTAATTAGTTAAATTTAAAATGTAAATACCTCGATTACAAAACGAAAATAGTAAGACCCATATTTAAGAACGATGCTCTAGCTTGAATTCAGATTTTAAATTTTGATCTATCAAATTTGCTTTTAATTTAGTGTTCAAGCTAAAAAGTACGCCTAAAACTTTGGTTAAAATTATGTAAATTATGTACATACTAACAAAACTATGGACTACATAATATCTGACATAAATAAATAATAATAATAAAATGATGGGTCAATTATATGAAGTACAGTCCTCACCTGGTGGTAGATCCCACTGGTGTACATCTCGACGGTGGTGTGGTTGACGTCGTCGGAGTCTACAACAATGTACTCGTTGAGCTCGGGGGGCGCGGGGGTGGCACCCCCCGCCTCATTAGACTGTTCGCCCCCCGCCTCGCCCTCCTTCACCGAGGTGCTGTCTGTAACCACCACCCACTACTTAGCTGGTGCGTAAGCTTTCACTAATTGTGCGGAATAAGAATTCTTGACTAGATTACAACACTACTACTATATAGCGTGTTTCCTGATAGCTACAACCTGGGGTTGCTTCAAGCGTGCCTCAGCGTGGACCACATCACCGCTTACCATCAGGTGAGCAAGTGATCAAACGCGAGCCTATCAATAAAACAAAGCGGCATCACTAAAGGGCAATGTCATAGTACATAATATACTGTGCTTTGTTTTACAAATTATGTGTAAGCTAGTACTACTTACTTAGGCCCAGTTTTTTGATCCGTAGTTAACTAATGGTTTAATTCTACTAACGAATAAATTACGCTAAAATGCACTTTTTCGTCATATGTCAGTCTATCAAATGGGACCACTTTTTACTCGACTGCCGAAGGAGGGTAATGTGTTTGTCTATGTATGAATGTATGTTTGTTCCTATATGGCGTTCTAGAGACCAAACGCGTTGGCCGATTTTGATGACTCTTACGTCAATCGATAGACACACTCGCAGGGTTAAGACGAATCTTAACCCTGCGAGTGTCAATGGCTACATAAAATAAAAATTGCAGAATAGAAAAATGGCGGCTATTGGGCGCCATATTGTGGGGGACCAAATTTTTTTTTCTTCCAAACCCATCGTGTGAGGTATCAAAGTATATAATACTTTAGTTTAAATGTACCTAATTCTAAAAATATAATACTAAAAAGTTGTAAATAAACATATTTAAAAATAACTATAATCTGGTTTTGGTCAGCCAGCTCACGCATATGTATCCTCCGACTGCACAGCATGATTTTCTTGTTGTTTACGTCTTTTTAGTTGGCTTTTTAAGCAGTCGGGTTTTTTGTTATTTTAAATGTTTTTGTTTAGGCTAACAATTGATGAAAAACTCATTATAACGAAATTTTAAACCTTTGGTTACCATTGGTTGAGTTAAAAACTGATAAAAAAAACTGGGTCTTAGCGTGTGACAATTTGAAAGTGACAATGCTGGCCGACACCGGGTACCGTTATAATACATAGCAGCTTCAGCTGGAAATAGGTCACCTCTTTACACTTCTAAGATCTTCACTAGACTAAGTGCTGCGTAAGCTCTTTACTGTGGTGATATGGCTAAGAATATCCCAAATAGAGCATGTGCTATATATCAATCACTACACTCTTTGCGCTGTAACATGGTGCGGGTGACAGTTTCAATAACATTTTTTACGCATATACGTATATGTTTTTTTTTGTAGTTTAACGTCATACCATAGTTATAATATATACCAGTTGCCAGTATGACGTTAAAAAAACAAAAATTCGAATACGTATATGCGTAATTTTTTTATTGAAACTGTCACCCGCACCATGTTACAGCGCAAAGAGTATAGAGTGCAAACCAATTTAGCGTGTCTGAATTTGCTGAAAGCAATTTGTAGTAAAGCGGGTGAAATTATTTTGCTTATTTATTAGCGGTGAATTCTAGTATCTACAGAGATTTATTAATTTAGAATTCGATCATATTTATAACAATGATAGTTTCATAGCCATATTTTTTAATTGCAACTCGGCTGTATTATTGTATTATTGTTTTCATTATATTATGTTACTAAAGTGTTCATGCGTAAGATACTTTTGAAGCCAAATTAAACCCAAGATTTGACGGTTACACTGTTTTTCATTTTTTAATTTCTTGTCACAACAGCTTTTACACATAGTAACATTATTCAACGAAACATTTTAACTCTTCTACTTTATACACTTACCGGCTACTGGAGTATCTGAATTTTCCGACGTAGAGGACGCAGTGTGTTTCCTATAAAGAAAAATATTGTCTAAATAATAGTAGTTTATGCAATGGTCATATAATAGGGGTTATTAAAACACGAGCGCGGGTTAAAATAAATAAATATGCAGTATGGCGGGCAATTTAGATTCTTATTGCACCATGACAGCGCAGCGCGCATCCATAGACAGTGACACTAGCCCATAAGCGCCAATATATTAAAAAATAAAAGTGTGCTATAAAAATTAAAACGTTATTTTATGATGCAGTTGTTTGAAAATCGAAGGAAAATGTTGCACTGTAATGGCTTTTTTTTTATTTTACCTATCCACGAATATAAAGTACGTGTTTATGGAATATTTTTTGAATTCATATTTGGAACATTATGTTGTGAGTGTAGATAAAAATGTTTATGATTACTACGGAAATACTTACATGATGACTATTGGGCAATATTTTGCCTCAGAAGTATTGGACAAAAATCTGAAAGTATTTCTATTCTAACAGGGAGATGCCAAGAAAACTTTTTTACTAAATAAAAGACATACCTGCCTTCCTTAATCTGCGAATTGATCATGGACTTCATTTGTTTAGTCGACTCAGTACTGCCACAGCTGCTGTCTATCCGGTCATCAAGACTTGGAGTCTTCTCCTTCAGGGAATTAAGACTATTATCGTTTAGCACCTCTTCTGTGGAGGTACTGGATATGCTAGGACGTTCCTCGACCTTCTTCTTGACGCGTTTGGAAGGTCTCCTCTTGGTGAAGCTGGAGGAGAACTCGCTCATCTCTTGTGTTTCAGATGTTAGTAGGAAGTAGAAGTTCGCTCGGGAGTGGGTTACGAAGGTGTCGCTAGCCTGCGAAAATAAACAGGTTAAACATAAGTTAATCATAAAGTATCAAGTATTGTTATTTTTCAATGGTCGCAAATGTTTTTTTTCCCAAGTCATCCTCAACATTGCAATAAAAAAGATTCTTATTGGAACCAGTCTTGCAACTGGTTTTACTGTGACATATTACATTGTTGCTCGTTGCGGAGTTATTATTGTGTCAAACTTGACTTGTCTGTTGGAATGTGAACGTCAATATGCTAGAAAGTTATTTAGGTATAGTATTGATCAGTTGTTACCTGATGCATGAGCAGTAGGAAGTCTGTGAGCAATGCGAGCCGGTGCAGCAGTGGTGGAGCTCCCACTAGTCCTCGCACTGCTGGCTACATAATATAGTTACCTGATGCATGAGCAGTAGGAAGTCTGTGAGCAATGCGAGCCGGTGCAGCAGTGGTGGAGCTCCCACTAGTCCTCGCACTGCTGGCTACATAATATAGTTACCTGATGCATGAGCAGTAGGAAGTCTGTGAGCAATGCGAGCCGGTGCGGCAGTGGTGGAGCTCCCACTAGTCCTCGCACTGCTGGCTACATAATATAGTTACCTGATGCATGAGCAGTAGGAAGTCTGTGAGCAATGCGAGCCGGTGCAGCAGTGGTGGAGCTCCCACTAGTCCTCGCACTGCTGGCTACATAATATAGTTACCTGATGCATGAGCAGTAGGAAGTCTGTGAGCAATGCGAGCCGGTGCGGCAGTGGTGGAGCTCCCACTAGTCCTCGCACTGCTGGCTACATAATATAGTTACCTGATGCATGAGCAGTAGGAAGTCTGTGAGCAATGCGAGCCGGTGCAGCAGTGGTGGAGCTCCCACTAGTCCTCGCACTGCTGGCTACATAATATAGTTACCTGATGCATGAGCAGTAGGAAGTCTGTGAGCAATGCGAGCCGGTGCAGCAGTGGTGGAGCTCCCACTAGTCCTCGCACTGCTGGCTACATAATATAGTTACCTGATGCATGAGCAGTAGGAAGTCTGTGAGCAATGCGAGCCGGTGCAGCAGTGGTGGAGCTCCCACTAGTCCTCGCACTGCTGGCTACATAATATAGTTACCTGATGCATGAGCAGTAGGAAGTCTGTGAGCAATGCGAGCCGGTGCAGCAGTGGTGGAGCTCCCACTAGTCCTCGCACTGCTGGCTACATAATATAGTTACCTGATGCATGAGCAGTAGGAAGTCTGTGAGCAATGCGAGCCGGTGCAGCAGTGGTGGAGCTCCCACTAGTCCTCGCACTGCTGGCTACATAATATAGTTACCTGATGCATGAGCAGTAGGAAGTCTGTGAGCAATGCGAGCCAGTGCAGCAGTGGTGGAGCTCCCACTAGTCCTCGCACTGCTGGCTACATAATATAGTTACCTGATGCATGAGCAGTAGGAAGTCTGTGAGCAATGCGAGCCGGTGCAGCAGTGGTGGAGCTCCCACTAGTCCTCGCACTGCTGGCTACATAATATAGTTACCTGATGCATGAGCAGTAGGAAGTCTGTGAGCAATGCGAGCCGGTGCAGCAGTGGTGGAGCTCCCACTAGTCCTCGCACTGCTGGCTACATAATATAGTTACCTGATGCATGAGCAGTAGGAAGTCTGTGAGCAATGCGAGCCAGTGCAGCAGTGGTGGAGCTCCCACTAGTCCTCGCACTGCTGGCTACATAATATAGTTACCTGATGCATGAGCAGTAGGAAGTCTGTGAGCAATGCGAGCCGGTGCAGCAGTGGTGGAGCTCCCACTAGTCCTCGCACTGCTGGCTACATAATATAGTTACCTGATGCATGAGCAGTAGGAAGTCTGTGAGCAATGCGAGCCGGTGCAGCAGTGGTGGAGCTCCCACTAGTCCTCGCACTGCTGGCTACATAATATAGTTACCTGATGCATGAGCAGTAGGAAGTCTGTGAGCAATGCGAGCCGGTGCAGCAGTGGTGGAGCTCCTACTAGTCCTCGCACTGCTGGCTACATAATATAGTTACCTGATGCATGAGCAGTAGGAAGTCTGTGAGCAATGCGAGCCGGTGCAGCAGTGGTGGAGCTCCCACTAGTCCTCGCACTGCTGGCTACATAATATAGTTACCTGATGCATGAGCAGTAGGAAGTCTGTGAGCAATGCGAGCCGGTGCAGCAGTGGTGGAGCTCCCACTAGTCCTCGCACTGCTGGCTACATAATATAGTTACCTGATGCATGAGCAGTAGGAAGTCTGTGAGCAATGCGAGCCGGTGCAGCAGTGGTGGAGCTCCCACTAGTCCTCGCACTGCTGGCTACATAATATAGTTACCTGATGCATGAGCAGTAGGAAGTCTGTGAGCAATGCGAGCCGGTGCAGCAGTGGTGGAGCTCCCACTAGTCCTCGCACTGCTGGCTACATAATATAGTTACCTGATGCATGAGCAGTAGGAAGTCTGTGAGCAATGCGAGCCGGTGCAGCAGTGGTGGAGCTCCTACTAGTCCTCGCACTACCTCCACGAGCGCACTGCTGGCTACAGCGTCTAGTGGACCGCTTTCTGAGTTTAGGAACCGCTCCTGGAATAAAATTAACATATGTTACAAGGTGTACTACTCGATGAAAGGAAAATCTACCACGGGCTTTGATTACGAAGCTAGGGGATACACTCTCTTAAAGTGTCAATAACCGCATTGGTTATCTGGCGCTACGCAGCATGGCTAGTTCTCTACACAAAGTAAACTGAATCCATAGTGAAGTTTGCGGGCATCGGCTGAATGATGTCACGGGTGTTGATGTGCGTACCTTGCAGGCCAGCAGCAGATGGTTGAGCAGGCCGGTCCGGTTCATCTGGTAGTGGTTGAAGGCCCGGCGCGGGTGGGAGTCCCTCAGCAGTGCGCGCACACAGCATAACGTCAGAGCCCACGCAGAGCCGCGTTGTAGTTCCCGGGTGCCGTTCAAGTTCTCCACTTCCCAGGTTAGCTCCTGGAAAAAAGATGAGCTTAAGTTCCTACCTAGTGCATAGATTTGTTCATGATAGCTACACATCTTACTAATATTATAAATGTGAAAGTTTGGATAGACGTGTATGTGTTACTCAATCAAGCTAGAACGGCTGAACGGATCTGGATGAAATTTGGCACAGACATAGATTATAGTATGGAATACTTTACTACATAGGCTACTTTTCATCCCGGTATAATGTTCCCTTGGAATAAGAAAACTCTTTTGACGCGGGCGAAGCCGCTGGCAGAAGCTAGTATCTAGATAAATATGCGTAGAATAGAATATACTTTATTGTACAACAAAAAAAATACACCTCTCTTTTACAAGAAAACTTATTTTTATAAGAAACTAGCTGACCCGGCAAACTTTGTTTTGCCATAAAAATACCAAAAATTCATCTACCCTACCTACTCTACCCTACCCTACCTACCCTATCCTACCTACCCTACCCTACCTACCCTACCCTACCTACCCTACCCTACCTACCCTACCGTACCTACCCTACCCTACCTACCCTACCCTACCTACCCTACCCTACCTACCCTACCCTACCTACCCTACCCTACCTACCCTACCCTACCTACCCTACCCTACCTACCCTACCCTACCTACCCTACCCTACCTACCCTACCCTACCTACCCTACCCTACCTACCCTACCCTACCTACCCTACCCTACCTACCCTACCCTACCTACCCTACCCTACCTACCCTACCCTACCTACCCTACCCTACCTACCCTACCCTACCTACCCTACCCTACCCTACCTACCCTACCCTACCTACCCTACCCTACCTACCCTACCCTACCCTACCTACCCTACCCTACCTACCCTACCCTACCTACCCTACCCTACCTACCCTACCCTACCCATATTATCCTACCTACCCTACCCTGCCTACCCTACACTACCTACCCTACCCTACCTACCCTACCCTACCTAACCTACCCTACCCTACCTACCCTACCCTACCCTACCTACCCTACCCTACCTACCCTACCCTACCTTCCCTAACCTACCTTCCCTACCCTCACTACCCTACCCAACCTACCCTACCTTCCCTACCCTCCCTTCCGTACCCTAACTACCCTACCCTACCTACCCTATGTCCGTCTCCTGGTTCTAAGCTACCTCCCCACCAATTTTCAGCCAAATCTGTTCAGCCGTTCTTGAGTTATAAATAGTGTAACTAACACGACTTTCTTTTATATATATAGATTTTATTTTTACAGATACAAGACGGTCTTATTTCTGAAAGCGATATCTACCAGAAAACCTTTGGATGGACATAAAAAACTTACAATTAAACAGGGGGTAGTCTGTGGTGTACTGCTATATTAAAATATAAATACTAATAATTATATTACTATATTAAAAACTATACATAAGCGTATATATCCTGTAAATATTTGTGTGATAAGGTTGAAATAAAAAAAATATATAAACGTACATACATGTTACACACATTCATACATGAATAAAAAAAGAAAAGGGTTGAATAATGGTCGAAATATAGAACGTTAGAGAGAAAGGAAATGGTTTCTAATCAGGTTTTTAAATAAAAGAAGCCTGGCTTGTCATTGACAATGGTAATTTATTTCACAATCGCACAGCAACTTTGTGGAATGAGCAGGCATCAAATGTGTCTAATTTTCCGATTAACTCAAGTGTCTTCAATGTGCGTCATGTAGGAACTTAGAGGAACTTCTTTGAGATAAGAGGGGTTTGTAGGAATAAACAAAATACTGCAGAGTAACGATAAAATATGGGCATTCAGGCGAAGGAGGATTGGCAGCCACTTGAGACACTACGAAATTCAGAAACACGGTCATATTTGCGTAAACCAAATTAAATCTAATGCAAAAGTTTTGGAGTCATGGAGTCGTACATCATGAACTTACCACCAGTACCTACTCTGTGGTGGAGACCGAGGGGACCGGGGAATTTAAATGCCTCATGAAAACACAGGGTTTTATCAACAGAAATGTCAACGGTGTTTAGCAATTGCTTAGCAGATGATTAATTTAAATTTTCTATACAATCATAGTATAGTATGTAGCAAGTATTTCTATCACTATTATTAGGCAATATTTACACTAAGAGTTTCTTGACTAACCTGTTCAGTATCCAGGTGTCGCCACGCATTGGCCAGTAACACTAGCAGTTCAGGTTGCAGCAGCACGGCGTCAGTTCTGGAAGCGAGCTGTACGCTCTCCCCGCATGCGCTTAGTAGAGGAGTGCTGCAGGCTTCGTCTAAGATCACCTGAAAATTGAGCCACAACATTTTAGAAAAGAGGTATAATGCGATTACTTTCAATGATACACAAAGTAACGTGTATGGCATTTGGTCTCAGACTTGTAACATTCGTGGGTCCAACTGGTAGTGGTTACCTTGACCGTTAAAAAAAAAAACTTTTTTGCAAAAAAAATCTACCGACTTCCAAATAAAAAAACTACAAAGGGAAAAATAACTTTATTTTTGGAAGTCGGTGTCTTTCTTTTTTATAATTTTTTGCGATATGGACGTTATCTTATGTCATGAAATGGTATAATCAATAAACAGACATGCGATTGCAGCAATCCTGATTGATTTGCCGTTATTTATTGAAGAGTTCTGTTGTATATCTTTGTTGTTCTGTTGTTAAGTTCTTCATCAGATCTTAACCAAATTAAAATGTGACCAATTTCGAAACATACTAATCATCATCATATTTTCATCTGATTAATCTTGGTATTTTTGTAAGTACATCAATCGCGTTCGATCCCGTTTCACGGCAAAAGATGGTGTTAGCAGCGCCTTGCAATTAAAAGGGTTTACTAGGTTCGTAAATATTTTTATCTTTAAATACAGTGAAGGTTCGTTTTATAGTATTTTTTTGCACGTTGTTACAGTTTTTTTGCACCGAAATGTCTTAAAATACAAATTTTAACAATCATGCATCAATTTTAAATGATCCGTTCAAATAATCTTTGAAATGTGAATTAAGAGCCCAATATTCCATAATTTTGTACTTAGGAGAGTTAATTAAACAAGAACATACAATGTTTATGTTCAATTCCAGATAATGTTAATTTTAAACACAATTCTATTGAATTGTGTGTACATGTCGCGCCATCTAGTAAGATTTATTTGAACCAAATTTTCTATCTTAGCAATGAGACCCCGTGATACAACATTGAATATGTATTAGATTTAAGTTTCTGTTATTAATGTATTTTATGTTGTAAAAAATGGTGTGGTTAATAAATAAATAAGAACCAGGAAGACAAAATGTAATCTAATGACATTTTATTATTTTTTTACCAATTATTAATTAGAAGTAATAATTAGAATAATTGTACGCCGGTGACGGCAAGACATAGCGTTCATTTTATTAATATTGAAATCTGTACCTTTTGTTTTGTTCTACAAATAAAAATATTTGAATTTGAATAGGTTGTGTTGGTTGGTAGGGTGAGTTCATAATACAAATGATTTATTTTTCATTTACCTACATTATGTATTTAGTACAAACCTTCAACGCATGATGTGATACGAAGCACTTGGGCGCTGCGAGCACTGTGAGAAGCATGTCCGGGGCATCCGCCGCGTACAACATAGCGTGCAGACGGTTGTCCACGCGACACGCGCGCAGCAGGATGCTCAGGGCCAGCGCCTGCTCGGTGGCGCTGCCTTCTAGTTCTACTACCTGAGCAAGTACACAAGAAATAAATTAAAAAAGAATAAATTGGAAACACTTTCGGGTCCGCTCGGTCGGCATGTCAAGCAACAACGGTTTCGTACAAGTTATTTAAATAACAAAATGATTGGCATTGTCTCAATTTATCTTGAAAATTGTATAGATATACACTTTAATTTCAATACCTGAGGCAGGTTCGGATCTTTATCACAGAATAATTTATAAAGAAATGTTATATTAAATAGGAGTGCAATAAATTTGTAGTGTTCCACAACCTGCTGGCAATAGTTAGGTCAAAACTTGCTGCTCTCAGCTTTTCAGATTTGACATGAAAGAGGCAGAAATCCCTGAAGGCCACTATATCTCGTTTCTTAAAATAAAAAAAATATATACGCTACTGTTGTCATGACCAAAATAACTGTTCTGCCACCTTTATTAACTCTGCACTTCAACTGACCTACAAAGGTTAACCTGTGATTATGTCAGGGCTCGTGGTCTGGTATTACGGCATGTACTCACCCTGGCGTACAGATACAGCAGTATGTCGGGTCCTCCTAGCATGTAGATGGCCGGCGTGACGCCGCGGTGCCTGCTGGCCAGGGGGCTGCCGCTCCAGGTCGTGAACAGCGTCTCCGGGATGGAGGACACAGGGCCGCTGCTGGAGGACGGCAGGCCGGAAGCTGAGGCTGACATCAGGCTCGCTGTTGAGGCTACGCGGCCAGCAAATACTGGAGACATTAAGTAAAATTTTATCAATACACTTGTGAAAGGTTATAGGCTATAAGATTATAGACTTTAGACTTTGAGATGAATAAGGGATAAGAATAAGAATATTGCAGCCTCATAATGATCTAAGTCGACGAAGTCCTGATAAAAAACATCATGAGATAATACTTTAAGACGACGACTAACGCCAACGACCTTGAGGGAACAAAATGCGCACTCGTTTTACACCCGTGCGCCCAAAATTTAGTATTTTTTTGTATTTTCCTTATTATTAAGAAACTTAAAAAAAAAAAGCCTCAGATCAAAATGTAGATAATTAAATTGTCTTTGAGATGGTGTCGATTTCAATAAAATACACCCAGCGGTTTTGGTGCGATTGTCGTGTTTTGTCCGTTTCAGACATAACTTTACAAATTAATTACACTAGGTTATACGAATAAAACTCAAAATGTTCATAGATCAAATTATTAAGAAAATGGTCTAATGTAACATATATTTTTTTCAATAAATTACGACTAGCCGTTTAGACGTGATTCTGATTTTAAAATCAGCAACTCAAGGGAATCGGCGCCTTAAGGGACAATGTCGTTAAATTTTTCTGTACGCTTTCGTGTAACCTGTACTGCAAGTAAAGTAAGAAAACTTTGTTTATTAAATAAATATAGCTAACCTGTAGGTAATGCGACGGTCTGATGATACAAGTTCATGATATTAGGCGCACTCGCAGAGAACGTCAGCAGTAAGTTGTCGTGCATCTCACGGAGCGTCGAAGATGACATCTCAAATACCTGCAAAGTAAGTAGTTGGTTTTAAAGTAGAGCATACCAGCCCGGCGAGCATGGCCTACTGTGACATCGCTTAAGTCACACTTTTAATCACAGTTTGGGCGATAAACTCATTTTGTCTTAAATGCTAGCACGGCGGCGTGAGATATTTTCTTGACTTGTGGCATAACTTCTTGACGTTTATTTTTTTATTTTTCGGAAATTTTCCAATTTTATTGTAGTTTCGGTCTAACCTTGGCCATAAAAACCATTTATGTTCTGAGAAGCATAGCCCTACGTCGCACTGTTGCCGAATTATGGGCCTCCGTATCTTATTTTATTTTGCATATTTCCAAAATCATATCTCGAAAACGGTATGTCCTAGGCCAAAAATAACCAAAATTTAGCCCCCCCCTTTGCTAGCCCCATGTTAGCAGCATCCCAACATGAATTACAAGTTTTTTTTTTTTTACTTTGCTTGGTTTTCGACTCGGTCATGACAAGTTATGATAAAATATGTCATGTCTTACAATTTGTCTTAAATGCTAACACGGGACAACCATGTGACAAATTTACAGGCGCGACTTGCTTTTCTTGTTGTTGACTTCATAGTGCGACATTATTTGAATAGACGACCAAATAAAATAATACGTAAAAAAGTATGCCGTTCATACAGCTAAACAACTTTTTATTTTTGTTGGGAATAAATTAATATTTGACCCACGAACATAGACTTATGCACACTTTATTTTTCTTTGTTTGTTTGATAACATATTAAGTGTTTGTTAGAAAGATATATTTATTGTGAAAATTTTAATAATTACTATAAAATATAATAGCTTGGACCAATACCGGTGGGCCCCTATTTTTTATATTTTAAATGTTTTTTGGGGATTTTATTTAAGAAACATTTAAAAATGTAGAAAGCAAGAAGAATATGGTATAAAAGAAAATTATTATAAAAAAATAATCATAATTAAAATTAGAACAACAATAAAAAAAAATACAAGTATGAAAAAGTAATAATATAAAATTAATCCTGTAACATTTCAATTAATTAATAAGCATTGATCACCAATTCACCATACACACAAAATGAATTTATTGCCATTTGGTGCCGTAATTAGAAGGCAAATATATTTTTTTCAACTATAAAATTTTATCACCACCTCCGAACGAAAGTGATACATTTTTCTAAATCATCTGTCAAAATGTGACATTTGTGACAAAATGGGTGCGCCCGTATTAGCAATTAAGACCCGATGAGTCCCAAACAAAAGTCAGGAAATTTTTTCACGCCGCCGGTGCTATTATTTAGGACAAAATGGCGTTATCGCCCAAACTGCGATGAAATGTGTGACTCAAGCCATGTCACAGTAGGCCGTGCTCGCCGGGCAGCAACAAGAAAGGCATGTTGCGCCTTTAAAATATGTTACATGTTTAACCCGTGCTAGCATTTAAGACAAATTGTAAGATATGAGATAATTTATCATGTCATGTCACAAATGTCTTGGGTACGCCCATGCTCGCTAGGCAGTGATAGGTTTTGGCCAAGGCCAAAACTGTGACAAGTAAAATTTCTAAATTTAAAAACTCCCGACACATTTATCTTGCGAAAACACCCCGATCCAAACAGTAAAACGCCCATAACTTTTGAACGGCTGAACAGATTTTATTCAAACATAGATAAGAAAACTCTCGACAAAATCACCTTTCAAACAAAAAAAACTAAATCAAAATCGGTTCATCAGTTTAGGCGCTATGATGCCACAGACAGAAACACAGATACACAGCAACACACGTGAAACTTATAACACCCTTCTTTTTTTGGCGGGGGTTAGAAATAGAGAATATTTCAGTATTTACCTGATCCCAATCAATATTGGAGTCGAGAACGTTCGGCGTTAGTAGTAACGGGAAATTCGGTGATTCACATCGCACCTGCAGCAAAGAAACATAAACGCTATTAAAATTGTGAACAAATTTAACCGCGAGGTGAGAATATAATTATGGACTTTCCTACCGTAGACTTGATAACAATATACAAGTTCCAATACAAACATGAATTTGTAGAAACAAAGCTTTGTGTTTTTTTATCGAGCAAATGTAGATTTTGTGTCGATAGATACTTTATTATGAGCACCGTGCATACAAAAGGTGGAAAATTGGTTCACAAACTAATCAGAGCTCCTATTTTCTCTTCTTAATTTCGTCTAGCCCCTGTGGCCTCCACATTAGCCTTATCTGAGCAGTTTGCTCGCAAAACTATTCATGTTGGTTTCGGGTACTTTGTATCTTTTCGAGAGCGACGTAGAGCTGTTGGAGAAATGCCACGTGACCCCGATCGACTGCCAGATCAAGCGTCGCAAGTAGAGATGGAGATTGGCCACACGCTGCTAAGGGATTCTGATCATATACCCAAGTCCTCCGACAAAAGGAAGCGTGTCCGTCCCCGTGTGCACTTTTTTTTTGGCTCGTTTATCATTCAATGACTTCTCCCGCTCTGGGTGAAGCGGGAGGGCGTGTCAGACTTTTACTGACTAAAACCCACCCGTGTTTCTTCCAGGGCCGCGGTAACTCTCTTTCAAATTTATCCGCGACCCAGACAGGCATCGGTCCTAGCGGCCCCCGTCACTTTTGCTGACATCTCTTTGAGGCGCGCGTGGAATACTACGCGTCGTAAACTCGGGCCTGTTCCTTATTGGACGGCGAGCTACTCATTACTTGCCGTCCACAAGCCAGCGCCTACGAAGGCCGGGATTTGGCTTGCGACTCCCGACGCTCAGGGCGTCTCCTGCGGTGGCTAGGGGCGTGAGGGCATCTCCTTTGCGTCTCCCTCACGCGTTCCATCTGCTTCTTTGCGAGCATTGCTGATTCCCATGCCCTCCTGCTCCTTACCATGGCCTGGACCAGGGACGGACGCAAGAGGTCGCTACCGCCGATCACCTCCACGAGGACACGGCGGTGCTCCACCCATGCGGCTAGACATCCACCGTGTCCTCCAGGCGGTCCACACAAAGGTGACATCCGGGCGTTCCCTCTGCCTTATCCTGAACAGGAACCACCCAAAACAGCCGTGTCCGGTGAGGACCTGCGTTAGGCGGAAGGTGAAAACTCCGTGACACCTCTCAAGCCACTCCTCAAAGAGGGGCCTTACCGCCGTGGCGTGCCTAGCGCTGGGTTGCGACAGTCGCCCTCTCCATGTCGCCATGAGATCCTGCCGGAGCTCTGTCCGCCGAGCCGCGATTAGTTGCGGCAACGTAGGTTCGCCCCGGTATTTTGCCTCCTCGCGCCACTCCTAGTCCCCGTGTGCCATCCAGTCCCCGTGTGCCCTTCAGACCCCGTGTGCCCTCCAGACCTCGTGTGCCCTCCAGTCGCCGTGTGCCCTCCAGACCTCGTGTGCCCTCCAGTCGCCGTGTGCCCCCCAGTCCTCCTGTGCCCTTCAGTCCCCGTGTGCCCTTAAGTCCCCGTGTGCCCTCCAGTCCCCGTATGCCCTCCAGACCGCCGTGTGCCCTTCAGTCCCCGTGTGCCCTCCAGTCCCCGTGTGTCCTCCAGACCCCGAGTGCCCTCCAGTCGCCGTGTGCCCTCCAGTCCCCGTGTGCCCTCTAGTCCTCGTGTGCCCTCCAGTCCCCGTGTGCCCTCCAGTCCCCGTATGCCCTCCAGACCCCGTGTGCCCTTCAGTCCCCGTGAGCCCTCCAGTCCCCGTGTGCCCTCCAGTCCCCGTATGCCCTCCAGACCCCGTGTGCCCTTCAGTCCCCGTGTGCCCTCCAGTCCCCGTGTGCCCGGGCGTCGCATCGTGTTGGCTGAAGCGACAAGCATCGGTATGACGTGGAGCGACGTGAAGTCTAGCGTACAATTCTATACCGCGAGTGATGGAGGACTACTGGGAACGCCCTCTGCCCCATCCAGGGGACATAGGACATTAAGTCAAGTAAGTCAAAAGGTACGTGGTATACGAAGGGTATGAAGGAGTATGCAAAAGCCTGTCAATTAATTTTTGCATGTAATATGAACGCCTGGAACTCCAATAGATGAAACTGCTCAGTGTATACCTGGCACGCATGGTCGGGTCCATGCGCCGTGACGTGCAGTGCGCAGTACGTGTTGATGACGGGCGCGCGGTACACGTGCACGGTGGACAGGTGGTAGGCGCCTGCGCCGGCGCCGCCAGGGCAGGCGTGACCGATCAACACGTTTGTTGGTGTCACTTTGCGGACTAGGATGCCTGTGGGAAAAAAACTAGGTTTTAGAGGAAAAGATAAAGGAGCCTATGGAATGGCTGTTGTCTTTAAAAAAACATTATCCACCAAACAAGTTAAATCTGATTTAATTCTGCCACATAAAGTTACAATTTTCCTGTACTTGTAACTTCGGGCTGAAACTAGATATTTTCATTCTTCATAAAGTCATAATAAAGTCAATTAGGTTTGTTTTTCGCGCACTCGTCGCATACAGACGTGCTCATCAATGCAGTAAAAATAATTTAAATTAACGTTTTAGCATAAATCGTGACCTAGTTTTTTTAGTATATTGACGTGTAATATTGACATTCTTTGAAATTGCAAATAAGTGAATAATGGACTGACTGGATTATATTTTATTATAATCTGAAAGATGGAAGGCAGCCCCTTTAATCGGAGTGGAGTGATGCGGCGCAGCCCTCCTTCAACACCTACACCGACCCAGGCCCAACAACCCAGACGTCTTCAAGCCAAGGAAGAAATTGAGGTGGTCTCAACTGCGGAGATACAGAACTGGATGGGTTCCATTGAACAACACTTGGGTGAGGTGTGTGCTATTGCATCTGAAGGAAAACTTAACTCAGATCAGAAGCTAAAAATAACCAATTTGTGCCGTAAGGTTGGATATGGAGTCTCGCAACTGGCTGTTCAATACCAGTCGCTTAAACAAAATGCCCTTAGGACCCATAACTCACTAAAAATATTGACCGAAGAAAGAGACTGCGTAACGGACCTAAAGGAGTGTGTAATGGAGATGAACCGGACTTTTAAGGAATCCTGTGCAAAGCAGCAGGAAACAGCTGCATCATCTTTTGCAGACATGGTGAAGAAGGGGTCTAACAACTTCGTTCGTCCTAATACTTTTAGCTCCGTGGCGATTTATCCCACCGACAGTTCAAAGACCAGCGATGAAACCAAGAACATAGTCCAGAAAATGATATGCCCTGGTGAAATGAAGCTGAAGGTGAGAGGCGTACGCAAGATAGGGAAAGGGGGACTCATAATTAGCACGGAGACAAAAGAGGACCTAGATAAGCTGAGGCAATCAGTTCAAACTGCTTCGTCAGGGTTTACCGTCAATGAACCGAAAAGACGCAACCCCCGCATAATAGTGATTGGAGTTCCAGCATCAATGGCGGAAAATGAGGTTTATAAAGCCATTTACGATCAAAACTTAGCCGACAAACTGCCATCTATATCAAAAGATACCTTTTTGACCTTAATCAAACTGAGCCACAAATCTGGTAGGAAAGATGGTGAAAACTGCAACTACATCTTAGAAGTTCCTGCGATCATTCGCAAGGCTCTCATCACTCAAGACAGATTGTTCATAAATTGGACTTCCTGTCCGGTACGAGACTTCACACTGGTAACGAGATGTTACAACTGTCAGCAGTACGGTCATGCGGCCAAGACATGCAAAGTTGCTGCCCCCACATGTGGACATTGCGGTGAAGAAGGACACACTATCCACGACTGCACAAAGAAAACCGAAGCGCCAAAATGTGCAACATGTCTGCGCTTCAAAAAACCAGCCAGCCATAAAACGGGCGATCAAGAGTGTCCTGCAAAAAAATCTGCCGAAAACAGGTACATTAACTCGATTGATTATGAAGGCGCCTAAGAGCGCCACATATTCGAATATATTTAAGACTTAATTTTATTGTTCGTTTATTTTATTTTTTTCTCTTATACTATGGATAATACCTTATTGAACGATATAGATAATACTTTTCGTACCGATGCAAAGTCATGTGAGGTTGAGGACTGCAGGCAATGTCTTTCTGAATATCAAAACTCACTAACCATACTGACTCAAAACATTCGCAGTATTTATAAGAACATAGATAGCTTTAACGTTTTTCTCCATAGACTTAACTTTGATTGTGACATAATGGTACTAACCGAGTGCTGGCTATCTAATCGCCAGGAACACCTCCCAGAAATGCCGGGATACAACTTATGGTATACAACAGTAAACAACAATCAAAACGATGGTGTGGTTGTTTATTGCAAAGAATCATTAATAGTCACAATCGAAGAACCAATACTTCAAGACTGTGTGGGTAATTGTTTGGTTATCAAAATTGGTACAAGTACAGCAATAATCACTATATATAGGTCCCCTTCTGCTAGAAACTTAGACTCTTTTCACGCATCCTTAAACCAGATTTTTGAAGCACTAAGCTCGTTTAAGAATGTTATATTAACAGGTGATATAAATATAAACATTAACTCTGAAAACCGCGATCTTGGGACCCAAGATTACCTTAATATCTGCTCATACCATGGTTTTCTCCCCGCACACACTTTGCCTACTCATCAGAGCGGTTCCTGTCTGGATCATATGATGATCAAATCCAACTTTTCATATTTTACGCTTGTTACTAACTCAACTATTACAGATCATCACGCTGTTCTACTAACCCTTAAATTAACACTGCCTAAGCTAAATCGTCCCCAGACGAAAACGCAATTAAACACAAACAAACTCGAATATGATTTATGCAATCTTGACTTTAACCCAGTTTACAATACTGCTGACGCTAATTTTGCTTTATCGTACTTAATAAAACATGTTCAATTAGCAATATTACGTAATACGACTTCTATTATAGTAAACAAAAAACTTCGTAACATCAAGCCTTGGATGACTCCTGGCCTAATTCGGTGTATAAGACACAGAGATAAACTTCATCAGAGATCTAGGAGTAACCCTGATAATCTAATCATTAAAATAACCTATAAGAGATACAGAAATTTTTGCAACAACCTCCTAAAGAACTTAAAAATTAATTACGATAGAAATGAATTAAATAGAGCAGGAAACAATAGTAAGCAACTTTGGAAACATATAAAGAACGTCACCTACAGGACAAAACAGCGTGAATCAAATTCGAGCTTGCTGCTTTCTAATCCATCACCTCTCTTGTCAGCCAACCACGTTAATAACTTTTTTGTAAATGTCGGGAAAACTCTTGCCGAACAGATTCCAAAACATTACTGTGTTCCTTCATGTTCCCAAAATAATAGATGTGCTTTAAAATCTTTTGGCTTGCTGGATACTGACGAAGACGAAATAACCCGAATCATATCTGGTCTAAAAGATGACTGTGCAGTTGGATGGGATAATATAAGCAATAAGATCCTTAAAACCTTTAAGCATATCCTAGTACCTCCCTTAACGCATATATTTCGTATTTGTTTATCTGAAGGTATTTTCCCTGGATATCTGAAAAAAGCAGTTGTAATCCCTATCTTTAAAACCGGAAACAAAAACTTAGTAAATAATTATAGACCGATATCTTTACTCCCTTCAATATCTAAAATACTAGAGAAAATTGTAAACAATAGACTAGTTAATTATCTAGAAAAAAACAATCTATTATCATCTGCGCAATTTGGGTTCAGAGCCAAATTATCCACAGCCGATGCGGTGCATAGTCTGACAGATTATACCGCAGAAGAACTTGGCAAAGGAAACCAGACCCTGGGAGTTTTCCTTGATCTAGCCAAAGCCTTTGATACGGTGTCCGTTCCTATGCTTCTAAAAAAATTAGAGGCTTTAGGAATTAGGGGAACACCGCTGAAACTTTTTGCTGACTACTTAGACGATCGATCTCAATATGTTAAAATAGACGATATTACTAGCGATGAGCAAAATAGTACTGGTTATGGTGTTCCTCAGGGAAGCATACTGGGCCCAACCCTATTTCTGATTTACATTAACGATCTGTGTAATTTAGATATTAAACAAGGCAAACTCATAGCATATGCCGACGACACGGCGTTAATCTTTACCGCGAAAACCAGTAATGAATTGTACGAATTCGCTCAACAAGGTTTCAATACTGTGACTAATTGGCTACAAAGCAATTTACTAACACTAAATGCTGACAAGACAAAATATATTCACTTCTCCATGCGCAAGCCTCAAGTTAACATTACTAACTCTCATCTGTATGCCCATAAATGTGGTTTCCACCCAGTCAGCATGTGTAATTGTCCTTTCATCCTCAAAACAGGCAACATAAAATATCTCGGGGTTATTATAAATGAAACACTCTCCTTTAGACCTCATATAGATAGCCTAGTTAATAGAGTGCGCAAACTAATTTATGTTTTTAAAAAGTTGAGAACGATTGCAGATACAAAATTGATCAAACAAGTCTATTTGGCCCTAGGTCAATCTGTAATCCTATACTGTATCACCTCATGGGGTGGCGCACTAAAAACGCATCTACTGCCTCTTGAAAGGGCTCAGACAGCAATTTTAAAAGTAGCCAATTTCCACCCTTTTCTCTACCCCACTGATCTGCTTTACAAATCCTGCAACGTGCTGACTGTTCGGCAGCTTTTCATTATGCACTTAGTATTAAAACAACACACCATGCTTTCCTATAACGCCGAATACATAAATAATAAGAGACGAAATGACATTGTCTGCGATTCTAATGCATCCTCAAAATATGTCTTTGTAAATAGATTCTTTACTTTCTTAGGTCCATTTCTGTACAATAGATTAAATAGAAAATTAAGTATGTATAAATTAAATTATTTTAGCTGTAAAAAGACTATCCTTGAACATCTACTTGGCATCTCTTACGGAGAGACAGAAGATCTCCTGGCTGTAACAAAATAATAATTTTGCTGTGTCTTTAATTTAAGTATTCATATACCATACCTATTGTTAATTTATTATTATTTACTATAAGTTTTAAGCACTTTATACCCTGAAACACAGGTTCAACCTAGTTCAGGCAAATAAGAAACTGTCTTCTTTTATATGTTTAAGATATTTTATTGTAAAATGTGCCTTATATTATAAATAAACGATATTATATTATTATATTATAGGACCGGGGAAATGCGTCCATTCTGTTCTGGAATGTTTTGGAGCAGTTTTATTGTAGTGAATGTAATTTAGTTTCCCTTGATACTGCATTTATATATGGTATATTATAAGTTATAAATAAGAATGAAAAGAAAATAATAAATAAGAAAGAAAATAAAAATAATAATGAACAAGCATCACATTTTACAGGACAAATAGACATTTACCTTGTACCGGTAGGGTAACTGTCTCGCATTCGTAGCCGTTGACGTAGAGCGTCACCTGTAACAAATAGTAATTAGTCTACTTACTCCAGAGCATCTAACTTCGAGGTAAAGCGAATGAGAGTGGCGGTTGCTATTCATAAAGGTAACACAAGTGTTTATAAGGAGACTTTGGTCTACATTAAGCTGCGTCTATAGCCGAGCTCAAAAAGAGTGCGAATTTTGTGGCATAGAATTCTCGTTTGAGATTTTAAATTCGTCTACACTGTCGTGCTTCACTCGAGCTTGGCTCGCCTCAAGTATATGCTCTATCCATTTTTAGGGTTTCAATACACTATGTAGCTAGGCACATAATTACCTGAACATAGATATGCCTCTTGTAGAGCAACTCTTTCACGTTGAGAGCGACACAGCTCCACTGGCGCGCCGGCATGTCGCTCTGCACGCGCGCCTCGCTTACGATACGGTTTAGCCCTGGTTCTGGCCGAGACAGGCGGAGGGTGAACATGCCTGGAAGTTAGAAAGCTAGTTTGACTGTGTTACTGGAACTAAAAACGGCTTTCGACACCGTGTCAGTCCATGTCCTTGTCAATAAACTCGAAAAAGCTGGAATAAGAGAGACTCCACTGAAGTTACTCAAGGATTATCTCACATCTAGGAAACAAAGGGCTAAGGTGGGGGAACTGATCAGTGGAGATGCTGAGGTTATTTACGGCGTTCCCCAGGGCAGCGTACTTGGTCCCACGTTATTCCTCGTATATGTAAATGATATTTGCAAAATGTACATTAATAACGCCAAATAAAACAGTTTTCCCAACAAGAAATCAATTCAATGACAATACCTGTGTTAGTATCGAGCCACACCTCCAACATGAGAGACTCATGTCCCACGGACAGCACATGTGACAGCTCAGCTGGCTTGCTGGGCACCTCCTTCTTGGGCGTCTTCTTCTTGGTAGCTTCTGTGTCCGAGGGCTCGTCGTCGAAACCGTCTATTCCGTCTGAAATGAATTGAATTAACCGGTGAAATTACCGATGCTGACGTTAGTAGCACGGTAAAGATATCAAACAGTATTGTGAATTGGCCCTGTCCTTGAAATAAGTGCCTACAAGCGCGCGTCACATAAACACGCGTTAGGGCCGCCCGCCTCTACATACTTGACTTTCTTTCAAGTTTTGTGATATTAAATATCTCAGATTATTTTCTCTAATCTGAGGTAAATATTATATTTTTTATTATTCTTATTTTAAATCTTACTAGGTAGGTACTTACCATTTATTAAACCACATCATTATATCATTTCATAATGATATTTTGTCTAATTAAATAATATTATGTAAGTAGATAAGTACATAAGTAAGTAGATAGCCTAGCCTATGAAACTACCTACTAGTTTTTTTTTTTAACCCAAGCGTAGGTAGGTCACTCGTGTGTAACTTTATCACCCTATCCACTTATGTATTTATTAATCCAGGTATTTTACTCGGTGGAAAAAGCGAAATACCTACCTACCTATTAAAAAAAGAAACAAATTACGCACTGGTAGGTTAGCTATTGTTTTTAAAGTCTTGCCTTTCGGAGGTTCCCATAGACATACTAAATAATATGGACTGGAAATACCTACGAAAAAAACGTGCCTACCTAAACCTCAAAATGTCTCATAAAATGGCCGCCGATTCTAAGGTTGTGTCAATCAAGCAACACACACACATTCACAAATCTCAATAATACAATATGTAAACAACCATTTGACAGCAGGACTACCACGAACACAACCACAAAACTTGGCACATAATATGGCGAATATGGCACTTACCTACAACTGTCACTACGTCACAACAAAATGTTGCCGATATGAGCAACAACTGAAATATTGTTGTCTCTTTCATCACACCGATTACTACATTAGAAAGAATGAAACAAAACGATGTTTCACATTCCGTATCGTATTTCACTCATATTTTTATAAGCTAATGTATGTATAGAACATCGCGGCGCCTCCATATATTTTTTATCTCAATGGAGGTTCCAGGTAATTTAAAAATGTTATCTCTGGGTGCGTTATAGAAGAATTCAAGCAACCAAAAACAGCTCAATATAGTCTATAATTGCTCTCTGCCATATTAAGTAAGTAAGTACTTGTACGTATTTCAATAAAATATTCACAAATCGCACGCTTAATGCTTATAAAACCATCACACCGTTCGTTCGTCACTGCGGAGCGTCCGCGACTGATAGTATATTGAGTGCGGGCTGAGCTCGAGTCACGTAGGCATGACTCGCGTTCCGAAAGTTTGTATGAAGATAGAATACTGTTAGATATCTTTACCGTATTTTTTTTTCTTTAAAAAACGTTTCCCCACACTAGGAATTTCTTCCTGTATCGTGGGTGCGTTTACAAACATATAAACTCACATACACAACACCCAGAGCCGGAACAACTATTTGTAGGTCATACAAATATTTGTTCCGTGCGGGAATCGAACCCGCGACACGCAGCACAGCAGTCAATCGCTCAACCACTGCGCCAACCGTGCGCCCGTATTAGTAGTGACCTCATATTTTTGTCGATCTTTCAAAAAACCCAGGCAACAACGTCATTTTATATTAATTAGTGAAACTTTACAGACCTGTTGGATATCAATAAAAAAATCTTAACTTATCATTTTATGTAACTACGTTTAAAAGCTGTCGCTAAGTCATAACACGTCTCTAAATGTTACCCAGTAGAAACTGTGGTATGAAAACTTATGTAGGTTACGAATATGGAACTGGGAAATACTGCTTACAAAACAACAAACAACCTGTATGCGTTGACGGACATTCAAATGTAGAATAGTTAACGGCATTGTTTGTGTACTCACCCCAGTGATCAGTATCACTACTAGTGCTATGCTGCGAGTGCACCCAGGCGGTGACCGCGAACCCGGACAGCCACGGCGCCCAGCCCGCGCCCTCCACGCCACAGCGCACCGCGTGACACGACCAGGGCGAGCGGATACCTGCACACAACCATACATAGTCGTCATCATCACCCCCGAATGATTTGGATGGAGGTGCACCTTTACTAAACCCTCATTTCACGAGTTATTTTTAAGTCCCATGTATTTATTTATTATATACTTAATTGTACACCACAAGAAACATACAGGACGAACGTTCACAATTACAAGATCGCACTAGGCAATTTCTTACAGAGAACCTTTGGATGGACTGAGCAATAGGAGAAGAATTTAGGGCTGTCAGTGTACAAATTAACATAAATAATACACTACTTAGACATAATAACATAAAATACAATATAAAAATATGTATCAAATATAACAGAGACTGGAGAAGAATAAAAATTATAGTGAAAGGTAATACATACATACATAAACTCACGCCTTTTTCCCATGGGGGTAGGCAGAAACTACAGAACGCCACCTGCTACGATCCTTACATACTTCTTTTGCTTCACACACATTCATACATCTAGTCATACACACACGCCGGTTATGGGTACTGCGCACTTGGCCTTAAAGGTAATACTCCTTCACCATTTTCTTAAACGTTGGCAGTGTTTAAGCACGTCTTATTTCAATAGGTAATATGCATTCCACAACAGAGCTGCTGGAATCGTGAAAGATTTGTTAAAGAAGGAAGTGGAATGCATACAAATACTTCATTTTAGATTTTCCGATGATCTAGAATGGGTGTCACAGAGGAACTGAAAGCGTTCTTTGAGATAAAATGGATTAAATAGCACATTATAAAGCATAGAAAGTATGTGGACATTCCGACGAAGGCGAATAGGAAGCCATTTGAACTTAGTACGAAATTCAGAAACGTGATCATACTTGCGCAAGCCAAATATGAATCTGATACAGAGATTTTGATGTCGCTCATCATCATCATCATCATTTCAGCCGAAAGACGTCCACTGCTGGACATAGGCCTCCCCCAGGCGTCGCCACATTGACCGATCCCGCGGGTCTCGCATCCAGCGCCTTCCCGCAACCTTAAACAGGTCATCGGTCCACCTAGTGGGAGGCCTTCCAACGTATCGTCTTCCAGTTCGCGGTCGCCATTCCAGAACTTTTCGGCCCCATCGGCCATCCGTTCTGCGAGCAATGTGCCCTGCCCACTGCCACTTAAGTTTGGCAATTCTTCGGGCTATGTCGGTAACTTTGGTTCTCCTGCGGATATCATCATTTCTGACGTGATCACGCAAGGAAATTCCGAGCATAGCCCTCTCCATTGCCCTTTGGGTGACCTAAAGCTTTCTGATAAGGCCCATTGTGAGCGACCACGTCTCGGTCCCATAGGTGATCACTGGCAACACACACTGGTCATAGACTTTTGTCTTGAGACACTGCGGTAAATTGGACGAGAAGATACCACGCAACCTCCCGAACGCCGCCCAGCCGAGTCGGATTCGACGGTTGACCTCTTTCTCGAAGTTGGACCTACTCAACTGGACCGTTTGTCCCAAGTAAACATAATTGTCTACAACTTCGAGTGTAGAGTCTCCGATCTTGATAGGAGTGGGTGTTACATGGGCGTTCACCATGACCTTGGTTTTTTCCATGTTCATTTTAAGACCCACTCCTTCGGAAGCTCTACTAAGGTCATCGAGCATTTTACTGAGGCTCTCCATGGTCTCAGCCATGACGACTACGTCGTCGGCAAACCGAAGGTGAGTGATGTACTCGCCATTAACGTTGATGCCAAGCCCCTTCTAGTCCAGAACCTTGAAGACGTCCTCCAGCGCAGCAGTGAACAGTTTCGGCGAAATGACGTCTCCCTGTCTTACGCCGCGCTGGAGAAGGATTGGTTTCGAGGTCTGATCCTGAAGACGGACTGACATGGTGGCGTTTTTGTACAGACACTTCAACACCGAAAGAGTGGGTCTTAGGATGAACATGGACAAAACTAAGTTGATGTTGAATGCCCATGTTGCACCCGCTCCTATCAAGATTGGAGACTCTACACTCGAAGTTGTGGGCGACTATGTGTACCTGGGACAAACGATCCAATTGGGTAGGGCCAACTTCGAGAAAGAGGTAAACCGTCGAATCCGACTCGGCTGGGCAGCGTTTGGGAAGTTGCGCGGTATCTTCTCGTCCAACTTACAGCAGTGTCTCAAGACGAAAGTCTATGACCAGTGTGTGTTGCCAGTGATGACATATGGCTCTGAGACGTGGTCGCTTACAATGGGCCTTATCAGAAAGCTTACAGTCACTCAAAGGGCAATGGAGAGGGCTATGCTCGGAGTTTCCTTGCGTGATCGAATCAGAAACGTAGAGATCCGCAAGAGAACCAGGGTTACCGACATAGCCCGAAGAATTGCCAAACTTAAGTGGCAGTGGGCAGGGCACATTGCTCGCAGAACGGATGGCCGATGGGGCAGAAAGGTTCTGGAATGGTGACCGCGAACCGGAAGACGTTGCGTTGGAAGGCCTCCCACCAGGTGGACCGATGACCTGGTGAAGGTTGCGGGGATCCGCTGGTTACGAGATGCACGGGACCGGTCAATGTGGCGACGCTTGGGGGAGGCCTATGTCCAGCAGTGGACGTCTTTCGGCTGATATGATGACTTCAACACCTCAATGTACCGGTAGTCGATCTGGCACCGTTGGAGAGACTGCAGTACAGCCCAAGTCTCGATCGAATCGAAGGCTTTCTCGTAGTCCACAAACGCTAAACAGAGAGGCAGGTTATACTCTTCGGTCTTCTGTATAACCTGCCGCAGCGTATGTATGTGGTCCACGGTGCTAAAGTCTTTTCGGAATCCGGCTTGTTCGGGAGGCTGGAAATCGTCAAACCTGCGCGCGAGACGGTTCGTGATGACTCTTGAAAACAACTTGTAAACATGGCTAAGAAGCGAGATGGGCCTATAGTTCTTCAGCCGGGCATTGTCGCCCTTCTTGAAGAAGAGTACCACCACACCCCTGCACCATGCCTGTGGCGTTTTGCCCTCGAGTATGACGGAATCAAAAAGCTTCTGAAGGGCCTTGAGGACCGGTTTTCACCCGCCTTCAGGAGTTCAGCCGTGATTCCGTCATCACCCGGCGCCTTGTTGTTTTTAAGCTGTTTCAGAGCCATCCTAATCTCGTACAGGCTGACGTCCGGGATATCTTCGGTATAGTGCCGGGTCAATCTAGCTCTTGGGTCGTTTGCTAGATTCGCAACGGGTTTACTGGTTGACGTGTACAACTGCCCATAGAAACTCTCGATCTCCCTCAGAAGCTCCGGTTTGGCGGATACAATCCTGCCATCATCGGTCTTCAGTTTCGTGAGCTGGCTCTGCCCAATAGCCAGATCCCTTGAAAAAACCTTGGAGCCTTTATTTCGCTCAATCGCGTCTTTAATACGCTCGGTATTAAAGCGGCGGAGGTCTCTTTTCAAGGATTTAGAGATCTGTCTATTGATCTGCCGGTATTTGCACGCCTCATCTGAAGACTGCAGGATCATCTCACGCCTCTCCTTCATAAGCTTGAGGGTATGATCAGAGAGCTTTTTGTTTCTATCTGTGCGACGGGTCTTGAAAAACTTAGACCCGACCGTATGGACAGCTTCCACGAACCCGTCGCTGTATTCGTCCACGGAGCTCCCCAGGCACTCGAAACGATTCTGGAGTTCGAGCTGAAAGCTCTCGGGGTTTTGGACCTGGACCTGTGCTGGACGGAACGTGGACTTCATCAGTCGAGACCTTTCAAGCTTAATATTAATGTCCAATGTGCCTCTTACCATGCGGTGATCGCTCCCGGTTTTTACCGAATTGATCACAGAGACCATTGAACATTTGCTTCTTGGTTGACATGATGAAGTCATGATGATGTCGCTCAAGCTTATCCAATTGGCTATGTAATAGGGGGCAAGCCTAATGCTTCAACTGGGCACAAATCCAACTGTACTGAGTAATGAATCCCAGAACCACAAGGACAGCAGAAGCGCTTGCGATCACTAGACCATCGAGACAACAATACATAACTCAAGTCAAGCGAGCCATCTATTTCGTAAGACTTAAGCAGCCTTGGCCTTGTATGTGACGACACACAAATCCTGCATCGCAAGCAAAGTTTTCAGCGCGATTTGAACACATGCAAAAGTCTGACAATAACCGGCAGTTGCCCGGACCAGACACAACACCCGTCTGATCGGAGGATCCTCCCTTTTCTATGGAGGTTTGTGGGACTTCACACCCTGTTCTGCATACCTCCAAAGCCTTTCACTCTTCCGTTAATACTGGACTGATGTTTTAAACTGTGGTAAACCAGTTCCACTTGCTTGAGATTGACAAGACACGAGACTCAAATGTTTTTGGTGTGTAGTTTATCCACTTACCAGCCCTGATGTGTGCCTCGTGGAACCTCTTGGCGCAGTTCTCTGCGTGGTGACTCTGCGACGTCGTGGTATTCACCACCAGGTAGTTCAGCTCTTCAGCTAGGGAGTGTATGCCATCTGAAGCAATGTTTGCAAGATTTATGAAGGATAATATTGAAGGTAGATTTATAAGACCTAGAATGCAGAAATGAAACACTAAGTATAAATAAATTGGTTTAGGAAAAAATATAAAATATATAAAAAAAAACAAAATTCTTAAGTCATGGTTGAGATTTTCGTACCTAAGACGCCCTAAGACTAGATGTAGCTCAAAGAATGTTATTTCAGACGCCTTTGTCCAAGAGTAAATGATAATGTTGACACATTTCTCCATTAGTGTTTCAGTTTTCACTTTTTGTATTTTTTATTGACATTTGTAAATTATTGACTTTGCTTTCCTGTGCAATTTATTGACTTTTTATTGACTTTTGCTTTTTTGTGAAACTTTAATTAATAAAAAAAAATAACTAAAAATGTCGTCTAAAAGCGGTACAAGAAGCGACCGCAGGATACCAGATAAAGTTGTATGCTTTAAATGCAAGAAGTTAGTTGATATAAGAAAAACAGCCTTGTGTTCAACCTGTAACAATCGCTATGAATTGGATTGTGACGGGTATCCGGAAGGAACCTACCGTCTTATGGACCAAGAGTCTAAAAAAAATGGAGATGTAAGACATGCAAAAAAAATAGTAATTTAGTCTCAAATACTAGCAATTCATCCAACATTACTATGAGGAGAAAGGCTAACTCTCATTTTAGCTGCTCTCCTCCGGGACAAAGTGGAAATGTCATAGAAAGCAAACCACGAGAGGCTGTGAAGGACTCCTTTCAAAGCACTTCTGACATCGCGGATTCCAACATCCTGTCTGAATACGAAACTTCCGACGAATCTTTTAACTCGCCCAACAAACTGTCCAAGAGTGTAGACGGCACAATATCCGACACACTGACAGTTCTAGAAATGAAAGACACCATAAAGGAAATCTCGAATAAACTACTAAGTACTGAAAATGAGCTGGAAAACACAATTCTAGAGAACAATAGTCTACGCCAACAATTGGATAAGTTGACTGCTGAAATAAATATATTAAAATCACTCTGTCATTCTTCACATGCCATCGGAAACAGTCCAGTCACCAATCATAAAAAGAAAAGACATTCGTTGCTTCATCAAAGCGCATTCTCCACACCTTCTACTCCATTGACAAAATCATCGTCGAATGCGAATATTGATTATGAGAAAAGTATTGAAATATTATGCTTACAACAAAAGATCACTGATCTACAAAAACAATTAGAAGACGCGCAACAGCAGATTCTAGCTTGCAAGAAAATGATAGACATATTGAAGCATGATAACACAATGTCCAAAAAACAGACGCCGGTATCAAAAATTATCACGCAAGCGCCTACATTTATTGAAGAGCACATACAGCAACCGTCGAATAAAGTACTTATCTTCGGCTCCCAACAATGCGTCGGTCTGGCAGCTGCCATGATACAGTCTAGACAAAATACAAGATACGAAAAATATAGAATCATGGCGGTTACTAAACCAAATGCACTATGTAGTGAAATAATAAAGAGTTGTCGTCATGCTAAGTTGAACTGTAATGACAAACTTGTGATTTGCGTAGGAGAAAATGATTTCAATTTAAAATATATCTTGTCACAACTACAAATTGTATTAGAAACATTTTATAATAATATGATCATTGTTTTAAATGTGTTTAATAATGAATATCTAGACGTTAAGAAGCTTAATTATCGTATTCAAAATGTATGTAACCAGTATAAAAAATGTAAATTCCTAGAAAGCGAAACATTTACAATATCCGAATTATGTACTAAAATTAATTACTACATTGATTGTAATGACTATAACGAGAACTACGTAAACCCTAGAGAACTAATGAAGCGTCTAGCAGGCTACAGATCAAGTCTTAAACTAATTGACAAATATAATGCAAATACAGACAAATCTAATGCACTCAAAAAAGGAACAATTCCTTTTTATTTTAATAAGCAAAACACGCTACAGTTACATAATACGGACAATACCGTGATAGGTCCACAAACCAATCCTAGCGATAAACCACAAAAAGGAACTATTCCGTATTATTTTTCGAAAATGGCAAACAAAAATACGTTTTTTCGAACCTCAAAATGCGCCTCGTTTAACGCATAACTTTAAAATACTACATCAAAATATTGCTAGTCTCTTATCTAAAAAAGAACTACTCGAACTAACCTTAGAAGAACTACGCGAAGAACAAAATGACCCAGATATAATATGCCTCTCCGAAACATTTGTAAAAAAGGACTGCGAAAATTATATTAAAATCCACGGCTATGAGATGGTTGCTAACTTCTGCAGGGAGAAACAAAGAGGCGGCACATGTATTTTAGCAAAACAAGACCTTATCTTCAAGGAGATACCTTTTATAAAAACCCATGCTATACAAAATGTATTTGAAGTTTGTGGCATAGAAATAACCTATCATAAGCTGGTCATCATCTGTGTCTATCGAACACCTAAATCCGATCCCGTTCAATTCCTAAATAAGTTGAGCGGTCTTTTGTACCAAGTATTTCTGAAATATAAATCAAAAATAAACATAGTAGTGGTAGGAGACTTCAACATAAACACTCTCAAAAAAGGCAGTATTACTAATCAATTAAAAGATCTATCATACAACTACAATCTAGTATTACACATTAATGAACCAACTCGTAAGTTATCTTGTATAGATCATATCCTCAGCAATATTCCCGATGCTATTGCTACTCTATTGCCACTCCATCTATCCGACCACAACACTGCTCAAATGTTGAGCTTTCCTATAAAGCACGAGACACAAAAACAGGGAACATACTATTTGTACAGAAGGGATTACGGTTTGAATAACATTCTGAGGTTTAAGGATTTATTGCAAGGTATGTCTTGGACGGAGATGTATGCAGAGAAACATATGAATCCAGCATTCGACTCTTTTCATGAATTGTTTTGCCTGTTTTATAATCTATGCTTCCCTAAAATAAAAATTAAAGTAAGCAACGGTAATAAAAAAAAACAAAACTGGGTCAGCAAAGGGCTGAAACAAAGCTGCAAAACAAAACGGTATTTGCGCTACCAATATTACAAGAATAAAAATTCAAGAAATAAAGCTAAATATGTCAAATATTCTAAAATTCTACAAAAATGTATTTATACATCAAAAAAGAACGTGAATATCAAATTTATTAATAATAATGAAAACAAATGCAAAGCCGTATGGAAAGTAATTAAAAATGAAATATTGAACAATAACTTTAGAGACAATATAGAAAACATTAAAATTGCAAATGCAGTGCTTACAGACCCAGTAAAAATAGCAAACGCATTCAACAACCACTATATTAATATGGCACACCCTTGTGGTACTCATGCAACCGCTAACTTGCACGTAATTTCAGAAGCACATTCATTATTTCTCAGACCAGTGTCTGAAAGCGAAGTCAAAACGGTGATCATGGCGTTGAAAAACACAAACTCTGAAGGTTATGATGAAATTAATACCAAAATTATAAAAGCCTGCGCCAACGAACTGGCTGCAACTATGACGCATTTGATTAATTTGTCGTTTTCAACCGGTATTTTTCCCGAAGCATTAAAAGTATCGATTGTTAAACCTCTTTATAAAAAAGGAGATAAATCTGACTTAAATAATTATCGACCTATTACCTTAATACCAATTATGTCAAAGATATTCGAAAAGTGTATGTACAAGAGAATAATTGACTTCTGCAACAGATTTAATATCATTAAGAAAGAACAGTTCGGTTTCCAAAAAAACAAGTCCACTACACTAGCTATTTTTACTGTGATAAAAACTATATTGACTAACCTTAATCAGAACTGTCTTACTACTGGATTGTTCTTTGACCTAACTAAAGCCTTTGACCTAGTTTCTCATGAAATATTACTACAGAAGTTGGAGGCAATTGGAATTAGAGGAATCGCCCTTCAATGGATATCGTCGTATTTAAATAACAGACAACAGCGTGTTGCCATTGCAAAAGTGGATAAAAATAACGACTTGGTATTACACTTATCCGAACCAAAATGCATCAAATATGGCGTGCCTCAAGGAAGTGTTTTGGGTCCAATTCTATTCTTATTATATATAAATTCTATAATTGACATGACTATTCATAAATGTATATTATTTGCCGATGACATTTCAATTATTGTGACCACTGATAAAAAGAATAACACAATCACTGACCATGAGACTGATATTAATAACACAATTGAAAGACTGATTGATTGGTTAAACATAAATAATTTATCAATTAATCTAAAAAAATCCGTTTATTTACAATTTAATCGTTCAAATAATACTAGATACAATTTAGATAAAATGAATATACATAAAATTGATGAAGTAACGCAAACTAAATTTCTAGGCGTAACATTAGATCATGATCTAAACTGGAAAATACACGTTGATACTGTCTCCAAACGAGTAAATAAGTTTGTTTATGCACTTAAACAAATTAGAAATGTAACAGACATTAAAACTGCAGTCACTTCATATCACGCATATGTGGAATCTGTATTACGCTACGGCCTGATTGTATGGGGTAATAGTACTGACCATAACAGAGCGTTTGTTGCGCAAAAAAAATGCCTTAGGGCCATATACGGTCTTCGATCTGACGAATCCTGCAGGCCGATATTTAAAAGACTTGGTTTGTTGCCGCTACCGTCTCTTTATATTTACGAAACTTGCATGTTTGTATGGAATCACAAGGAACTTTTCACTAAAGAGAGTGATGTGAGCTGTAGATCCCGGCGTGACCCCCACAAGCTCGTTTTCGATTCATGCCCAAGACTAGCTAAGTATAATAAAAGCTGTATCTGTTTGTGTGTAAGAATTTTTAACAAAATACCTAGTGACTTTAAAGTCTTAAATACAAGATTGTTTAAAATTAAATTGCATGAATGGCTATCAGTAAATAGTTTTTATAGCGTTAAGGATTTCTTTGATTACAAATCATAAGTTAAATGCCAAAATTTGCATGCTTACTGTTAAGCAAAACATGTATGCTCTTGTCATTTCTTTTCTGTACCATCCTTTTATACCATGTTTTAAGCAAATAAATATATTCTATTCTATTCTATTCTATTCTATTCTATTCTATTATACCCAGTTAAGCCCAGCTTCTAATTTAAGGTTATCGGTCCATTTACCAGGCACTTAAACACTAACCAGTATTATCACTATCCACCGGGAAGGTGAGTATACAATCAGGCGTGTTATACGTCGCGGTGGCCACCAGCCGGTGTAGCGAGCTGAGCAGCATGGCCAGTGGAGGCTGCTCCGCATTGAAGAGCTTAAGGAAGGCGGCCAGCTCCGTGGGCTCGATGCTCTGCGAGGCCAGCACGTGGATCAACTCCAGGATGCTGCGTTGGAGGTCTGGAGAAAAACGAAGAGTTGAAATTAGAGGTTTGTCAATGACTTTCGATTTAACCTTTACTGTTCTATTGTTGGACATAGGCGTTCCCCAAATCTTGAGGATGGTTACAAGTTCTTCCAGGTAATCTTTTTCTGCGTAACTACGAACAAGATCCCATGCCTTGTGGGCGGTTGTTGATGAACTAGTCATGTCAAAATTGATGATCTCTGACTAGATTTAGCGTCCCAAACTGGGGGATTAGGTCTTAATTTCGTCAAATATCCAATCCACCACGTTAACGCCCAGCCGCCATGAGGATACACCGTTACAGTGTGATGTAGTGTGTTACCTTCCAGCCTGTCGTCTCTCACAGCCAGCAGCTGCGCCGGTGCTGGGGCCAGCAGTCTCTTCAGTAGCGGCGGGTGTGCGGCGCCCACACGGCCGCACCACGCCCACGTTACAGTGTGATGTAGTGTGTTACCTTCCAGCCTGTCGTCTCTCACAGCCAGCAGCTGCGCCGGTGCTGGGGCCAGCAGTCTCTTCAGTAGCGGCGGGTGTGCGGCGCGCGCGCGGGACAGCGCGGCGCCCACACGGCCGCACCACGCCCACGTTACAGTGTGATGTAGTGTGTTACCTTCCAGCCTGTCGTCTCTCACAGCCAGCAGCTGCGCCGGTGCTGGGGCCAGCAGTCTCTTCAGTAGCGGCGGGTGTGCGGCGCCCACACGGCCGCACCACGCCCACGTTACAGTGTGATGTAGTGTGTTACCTTCCAGCCTGTCGTCTCTCACAGCCAGCAGCTGCGCCGGTGCTGGGGCCAGCAGTCTCTTCAGTAGCGGCGGGTGTGCGGCGCGCGCGCGGGACAGCGCGGCGCCCACACGGCCGCACCACGCCCACGTTACAGTGTGATGTAGTGTGTTACCTTCCAGCCTGTCGTCTCTCACAGCCAGCAGCTGCGCTGGTGCTGGGGCCAGCAGTCTCTTCAGTAGCGGCGGGTGTGCGGCGCGCGCGCGGGACAGCGCGGCGCCCACACGGCCGCACCACGCCCACGTTACAGTGTGATGTAGTGTGTTACCTTCCAGCCTGTCGTCTCTCACAGCCAGCAGCTGCGCCGGTGCTGGGGCCAGCAGTCTCTTCAGTAGCGGCGGGTGTGCGGCGCGCGCGCAGGACAGCGCGGCGCCCACACGGCCGCACCACGCCCACGTTACAGTGTGATGTAGTGTGTTACCTTCCAGCCTGTCGTCTCTCACAGCCAGCAGCTGCGCTGGTGCTGGGGCCAGCAGTCTCTTCAGTAGCGGCGGGTGTGCGGCGCGCGCGCGGGACAGCGCGGCGCCCACACGGCCGCACCACGCCCACGTTACAGTGTGATGTAGTGTGTTACCTTCCAGCCTGTCGTCTCTCACAGCCAGCAGCTGCGCCGGTGCTGGGGCCAGCAGTCTCTTCAGTAGCGGCGGGTGTGCGGCGCGCGCGCGGGACAGCGCGGCGCCCACACGGCCGCACCACGCCCACGTTACAGTGTGATGTAGTGTGTTACCTTCCAGCCTGTCGTCTCTCACAGCCAGCAGCTGCGCTGGTGCTGGGGCCAGCAGTCTCTTCAGTAGCGGCGGGTGTGCGGCGCGCGCGCGGGACAGCGCGGCGCCCACACGGCCGCACCACGCCCACGTTACAGTGTGATGTAGTGTGTTACCTTCCAGCCTGTCGTCTCTCACAGCCAGCAGCTGCGCCGGTGCTGGGGCCAGCAGTCTCTTCAGTAGCGGCGGGTGTGCGGCGCGCGCGCGGGACAGCGCGGCGCCCACACGGCCGCACCACGCCCACGTTACAGTGTGATGTAGTGTGTTACCTTCCAGCCTGTCGTCTCTCACAGCCAGCAGCTGCGCCGGTGCTGGGGCCAGCAGTCTCTTCAGTAGCGGCGGGTGTGCGGCGCGCGCGCGGGACAGCGCGGCGCCCACACGGCCGCACCACGCCCACGTTACAGTGTGATGTAGTGTGTTACCTTCCAGCCTGTCGTCTCTCACAGCCAGCAGCTGCGCTGGTGCTGGGGCCAGCAGTCTCTTCAGTAGCGGCGGGTGTGCGGCGCGCGCGCGGGACAGCGCGGCGCCCACACGGCCGCACCACGCCCACGTTACAGTGTGATGTAGTGTGTTACCTTCCAGCCTGTCGTCTCTCACAGCCAGCAGCTGCGCTGGTGCTGGGGCCAGCAGTCTCTTCAGTAGCGGCGGGTGTGCGGCGCGCGCGCGGGACAGCGCGGCGCCCACACGGCCGCACCACGCCCACGTTACAGTGTGATGTAGTGTGTTACCTTCCAGCCTGTCGTCTCTCACAGCCAGCAGCTGCGCCGGTGCTGGGGCCAGCAGTCTCTTCAGTAGCGGCGGGTGTGCGGCGCGCGCGCGGGACAGCGCGGCGCCCACACGGCCGCACCACGCCCACGTTACAGTGTGATGTAGTGTGTTACCTTCCAGCCTGTCGTCTCTCACAGCCAGCAGCTGCGCTGGTGCTGGGGCCAGCAGTCTCTTCAGTAGCGGCGGGTGTGCGGCGCGCGCGCGGGACAGCGCGGCGCCCACACGGCCGCACCACGCCCACGTTACAGTGTGATGTAGTGTGTTACCTTCCAGCCTGTCGTCTCTCACAGCCAGCAGCTGCGCTGGTGCTGGGGCCAGCAGTCTCTTCAGTAGCGGCGGGTGTGCGGCGCGCGCGCGGGACAGCGCGACGCCCACACGGCCGCACCACGCCCACGTTACAGTGTGATGTAGTGTGTTACCTTCCAGCCTGTCGTCTCTCACAGCCAGCAGCTGCGCCGGTGCTGGGGCCAGCAGTCTCTTCAGTAGCGGCGGGTGTGCGGCGCGCGCGCGGGACAGCGCGGCGCCCACACGGCCGCACCACGCCCACGTTACAGTGTGATGTAGTGTGTTACCTTCCAGCCTGTCGTCTCTCACAGCCAGCAGCTGCGCTGGTGCTGGGGCCAGCAGTCTCTTCAGTAGCGGCGGGTGTGCGGCGCGCGCGCGGGACAGCGCGGCGCCCACACGGCCGCACCACGCCCACGTTACAGTGTGATGTAGTGTGTTACCTTCCAGCCTGTCGTCTCTCACAGCCAGCAGCTGCGCTGGTGCTGGGGCCAGCAGTCTCTTCAGTAGCGGCGGGTGTGCGGCGCGCGCGCGGGACAGCGCGGCGCCCACACGGCCGCACCACGCCCACGTTACAGTGTGATGTAGTGTGTTACCTTCCAGCCTGTCGTCTCTCACAGCCAGCAGCTGCGCCGGTGCTGGGGCCAGCAGTCTCTTCAGTAGCGGCGGGTGTGCGGCGCGCGCGCGGGACAGCGCGGCGCCCACACGGCCGCACCACGCCCACGTTACAGTGTGATGTAGTGTGTTACCTTCCAGCCTGTCGTCTCTCACAGCCAGCAGCTGCGCCGGTGCTGGGGCCAGCAGTCTCTTCAGTAGCGGCGGGTGTGCGGCGCGCGCGCGGGACAGCGCGGCGCCCACACGGCCGCACCACGCCCACGTTACAGTGTGATGTAGTGTGTTACCTTCCAGCCTGTCGTCTCTCACAGCCAGCAGCTGCGCTGGTGCTGGGGCCAGCAGTCTCTTCAGTAGCGGCGGGTGTGCGGCGCGCGCGCGGGACAGCGCGGCGCCCACACGGCCGCACCACGCCCACGTTACAGTGTGATGTAGTGTGTTACCTTCCAGCCTGTCGTCTCTCACAGCCAGCAGCTGCGCCGGTGCTGGGGCCAGCAGTCTCTTCAGTAGCGGCGGGTGTGCGGCGCGCGCGCGGGACAGCGCGGCGCCCACACGGCCGCACCACGCCCACGTTACAGTGTGATGTAGTGTGTTACCTTCCAGCCTGTCGTCTCTCACAGCCAGCAGCTGCGCCGGTGCTGGGGCCAGCAGTCTCTTCAGTAGCGGCGGGTGTGCGGCGCGCGCGCGGGACAGCGCGGCGCCCACACGGCCGCACCACGCCCACGTTACAGTGTGATGTAGTGTGTTACCTTCCAGCCTGTCGTCTCTCACAGCCAGCAGCTGCGCTGGTGCTGGGGCCAGCAGTCTCTTCAGTAGCGGCGGGTGTGCGGCGCGCGCGCGGGACAGCGCGGCGCCCACACGGCCGCACCACGCCCACGTTACAGTGTGATGTAGTGTGTTACCTTCCAGCCTGTCGTCTCTCACAGCCAGCAGCTGCGCTGGTGCTGGGGCCAGCAGTCTCTTCAGTAGCGGCGGGTGTGCGGCGCGCGCGCGGGACAGCGCGGCGCCCACACGGCCGCACCACGCCCACGTTACAGTGTGATGTAGTGTGTTACCTTCCAGCCTGTCGTCTCTCACAGCCAGCAGCTGCGCCGGTGCTGGGGCCAGCAGTCTCTTCAGTAGCGGCGGGTGTGCGGCGCGCGCGCGGGACAGCGCGGCGCCCACACGGCCGCACCACGCCCACGTTACAGTGTGATGTAGTGTGTTACCTTCCAGCCTGTCGTCTCTCACAGCCAGCAGCTGCGCTGGTGCTGGGGCCAGCAGTCTCTTCAGTAGCGGCGGGTGTGCGGCGCGCGCGCGGGACAGCGCGGCGCCCACACGGCCGCACCACGCCCACGTTACAGTGTGATGTAGTGTGTTACCTTCCAGCCTGTCGTCTCTCACAGCCAGCAGCTGCGCTGGTGCTGGGGCCAGCAGTCTCTTCAGTAGCGGCGGGTGTGCGGCGCGCGCGCGGGACAGCGCGGCGCCCACACGGCCGCACCACGCCCACGTTACAGTGTGATGTAGTGTGTTACCTTCCAGCCTGTCGTCTCTCACAGCCAGCAGCTGCGCCGGTGCTGGGGCCAGCAGTCTCTTCAGTAGCGGCGGGTGTGCGGCGCGCGCGCGGGACAGCGCGGCGCCCACACGGCCGCACCACGCCCACGTTACAGTGTGATGTAGTGTGTTACCTTCCAGCCTGTCGTCTCTCACAGCCAGCAGCTGCGCCGGTGCTGGGGCCAGCAGTCTCTTCAGTAGCGGCGGGTGTGCGGCGCGCGCGCGGGACAGCGCGGCGCCCACACGGCCGCACCACGCCCACGTTACAGTGTGATGTAGTGTGTTACCTTCCAGCCTGTCGTCTCTCACAGCCAGCAGCTGCGCTGGTGCTGGGGCCAGCAGTCTCTTCAGTAGCGGCGGGTGTGCGGCGCGCGCGCGGGACAGCGCGGCGCCCACACGGCCGCACCACGCCCACGTTACAGTGTGATGTAGTGTGTTACCTTCCAGCCTGTCGTCTCTCACAGCCAGCAGCTGCGCTGGTGCTGGGGCCAGCAGTCTCTTCAGTAGCGGCGGGTGTGCGGCGCGCGCGCGGGACAGCGCGGCGCCCACACGGCCGCACCACGCCCACGTTACAGTGTGATGTAGTGTGTTACCTTCCAGCCTGTCGTCTCTCACAGCCAGCAGCTGCGCCGGTGCTGGGGCCAGCAGTCTCTTCAGTAGCGGCGGGTGTGCGGCGCGCGCGCGGGACAGCGCGGCGCCCACACGGCCGCACCACGCCCACGTTACAGTGTGATGTAGTGTGTTACCTTCCAGCCTGTCGTCTCTCACAGCCAGCAGCTGCGCTGGTGCTGGGGCCAGCAGTCTCTTCAGTAGCGGCGGGTGTGCGGCGCGCGCGCGGGACAGCGCGGCGCCCACACGGCCGCACCACGCCCACGTTACAGTGTGATGTAGTGTGTTACCTTCCAGCCTGTCGTCTCTCACAGCCAGCAGCTGCGCTGGTGCTGGGGCCAGCAGTCTCTTCAGTAGCGGCGGGTGTGCGGCGCGCGCGCGGGACAGCGCGGCGCCCACACGGCCGCACCACGCCCACGTTACAGTGTGATGTAGTGTGTTACCTTCCAGCCTGTCGTCTCTCACAGCCAGCAGTTGCGCTGGTGCTGGGGCCAGCAGTCTCTTCAGTAGCGGCGGGTGTGCGGCGCGCGCGCGGGACAGCGCGGCGCCCACACGGCCGCACCACGCCCACGTTACAGTGTGATGTAGTGTGTTACCTTCCAGCCTGTCGTCTCTCACAGCCAGCAGCTGCGCCGGTGCTGGGGCCAGCAGTCTCTTCAGTAGCGGCGGGTGTGCGGCGCGCGCGCGGGACAGCGCGGCGCCCACACGGCCGCACCACGCCCACGTTACAGTGTGATGTAGTGTGTTACCTTCCAGCCTGTCGTCTCTCACAGCCAGCAGCTGCGCTGGTGCTGGGGCCAGCAGTCTCTTCAGTAGCGGCGGGTGTGCGGCGCGCGCGCGGGACAGCGCGGCGCCCACACGGCCGCACCACGCCCACGTTACAGTGTGATGTAGTGTGTTACCTTCCAGCCTGTCGTCTCTCACAGCCAGCAGCTGCGCTGGTGCTGGGGCCAGCAGTCTCTTCAGTAGCGGCGGGTGTGCGGCGCGCGCGCGGGACAGCGCGGCGCCCACACGGCCGCACCACGCCCACGTTACAGTGTGATGTAGTGTGTTACCTTCCAGCCTGTCGTCTCTCACAGCCAGCAGCTGCGCTGGTGCTGGGGCCAGCAGTCTCTTCAGTAGCGGCGGGTGTGCGGCGCGCGCGCGGGACAGCGCGGCGCCCACACGGCCGCACCACGCCCACGTTACAGTGTGATGTAGTGTGTTACCTTCCAGCCTGTCGTCTCTCACAGCCAGCAGCTGCGCCGGTGCTGGGGCCAGCAGTCTCTTCAGTAGCGGCGGGTGTGCGGCGCGCGCGCGGGACAGCGCGGCGCCCACACGGCCGCACCACGCCCACGTTACAGTGTGATGTAGTGTGTTACCTTCCAGCCTGTCGTCTCTCACAGCCAGCAGCTGCGCCGGTGCTGGGGCCAGCAGTCTCTTCAGTAGCGGCGGGTGTGCGGCGCGCGCGCGGGACAGCGCGGCGCCCACACGGCCGCACCACGCCCTACGTTACAGTGTGATGTAGTGTGTTACCTTCCAGCCTGTCGTCTCTCACAGCCAGCAGCTGCGCTGGTGCTGGGGCCAGCAGTCTCTTCAGTAGCGGCGGGTGTGCGGCGCGCGCGCGGGACAGCGCGGCGCCCACACGGCCGCACCACGCCCACGTTACAGTGTGATGTAGTGTGTTACCTTCCAGCCTGTCGTCTCTCACAGCCAGCAGCTGCGCTGGTGCTGGGGCCAGCAGTCTCTTCAGTAGCGGCGGGTGTGCGGCGCGCGCGCGGGACAGCGCGGCGCCCACACGGCCGCACCACGCCCACGTTACAGTGTGATGTAGTGTGTTACCTTCCAGCCTGTCGTCTCTCACAGCCAGCAGCTGCGCCGGTGCTGGGGCCAGCAGTCTCTTCAGTAGCGGCGGGTGTGCGACGCGCGCGCGGGACAGCGCGGCGCCCACACGGCCGCACCACGCCCACGTTACAGTGTGATGTAGTGTGTTACCTTCCAGCCTGTCGTCTCTCACAGCCAGCAGCTGCGCTGGTGCTGGGGCCAGCAGTCTCTTCAGTAGCGGCGGGTGTGCGGCGCGCGCGCGGGACAGCGCGGCGCCCACACGGCCGCACCACGCCCACGTTACAGTGTGATGTAGTGTGTTACCTTCCAGCCTGTCGTCTCTCACAGCCAGCAGCTGCGCTGGTGCTGGGGCCAGCAGTCTCTTCAGTAGCGGCGGGTGTGCGGCGCGCGCGCGGGACAGCGCGGCGCCCACACGGCCGCACCACGCCCACGTTACAGTGTGATGTAGTGTGTTACCTTCCAGCCTGTCGTCTCTCACAGCCAGCAGCTGCGCTGGTGCTGGGGCCAGCAGTCTCTTCAGTAGCGGCGGGTGTGCGGCGCGCGCGCGGGACAGCGCGGCGCCCACACGGCCGCACCACGCCCACGTTACAGTGTGATGTAGTGTGTTACCTTCCAGCCTGTCGTCTCTCACAGCCAGCAGCTGCGCTGGTGCTGGGGCCAGCAGTCTCTTCAGTAGCGGCGGGTGTGCGGCGCGCGCGCGGGACAGCGCGGCGCCCACACGGCCGCACCACGCCCACGTTACAGTGTGATGTAGTGTGTTACCTTCCAGCCTGTCGTCTCTCACAGCCAGCAGCTGCGCTGGTGCTGGGGCCAGCAGTCTCTTCAGTAGCGGCGGGTGTGCGGCGCGCGCGCGGGACAGCGCGACGCCCACACGGCCGCACCACGCCCACGTTACAGTGTGATGTAGTGTGTTACCTTCCAGCCTGTCGTCTCTCACAGCCAGCAGCTGCGCTGGTGCTGGGGCCAGCAGTCTCTTCAGTAGCGGCGGGTGTGCGGCGCGCGCGCGGGACAGCGCGGCGCCCACACGGCCGCACCACGCCCACGTTACAGTGTGATGTAGTGTGTTACCTTCCAGCCTGTCGTCTCTCACAGCCAGCAGCTGCGCTGGTGCTGGGGCCAGCAGTCTCTTCAGTAGCGGCGGGTGTGCGGCGCGCGCGCGGGACAGCGCGGCGCCCACACGGCCGCACCACGCCCACGTTACAGTGTGATGTAGTGTGTTACCTTCCAGCCTGTCGTCTCTCACAGCCAGCAGCTGCGCCGGTGCTGGGGCCAGCAGTCTCTTCAGTAGCGGCGGGTGTGCGGCGCGCGCGCGGGACAGCGCGGCGCCCACACGGCCGCACCACGCCCACGTTACAGTGTGATGTAGTGTGTTACCTTCCAGCCTGTCGTCTCTCACAGCCAGCAGCTGCGCCGGTGCTGGGGCCAGCAGTCTCTTCAGTAGCGGCGGGTGTGCGGCGCGCGCGCGGGACAGCGCGGCGCCCACACGGCCGCACCACGCCTACGTTACAGTGTGATGTAGTGTGTTACCTTCCAGCCTGTCGTCTCTCACAGCCAGCAGCTGCGCTGGTGCTGGGGCCAGCAGTCTCTTCAGTAGCGGCGGGTGTGCGGCGCGCGCGCGGGACAGCGCGGCGCCCACACGGCCGCACCACGCCCACGTTACAGTGTGATGTAGTGTGTTACCTTCCAGCCTGTCGTCTCTCACAGCCAGCAGCTGCGCTGGTGCTGGGGCCAGCAGTCTCTTCAGTAGCGGCGGGTGTGCGGCGCGCGCGCGGGACAGCGCGGCGCCCACACGGCCGCACCACGCCCACGTTACAGTGTGATGTAGTGTGTTACCTTCCAGCCTGTCGTCTCTCACAGCCAGCAGCTGCGCCGGTGCTGGGGCCAGCAGTCTCTTCAGTAGCGGCGGGTGTGCGACGCGCGCGCGGGACAGCGCGGCGCCCACACGGCCGCACCACGCCCACGTTACAGTGTGATGTAGTGTGTTACCTTCCAGCCTGTCGTCTCTCACAGCCAGCAGCTGCGCTGGTGCTGGGGCCAGCAGTCTCTTCAGTAGCGGCGGGTGTGCGGCGCGCGCGCGGGACAGCGCGGCGCCCACACGGCCGCACCACGCCCACGTTACAGTGTGATGTAGTGTGTTACCTTCCAGCCTGTCGTCTCTCACAGCCAGCAGCTGCGCTGGTGCTGGGGCCAGCAGTCTCTTCAGTAGCGGCGGGTGTGCGGCGCGCGCGCGGGACAGCGCGGCGCCCACACGGCCGCACCACGCCCACGTTACAGTGTGATGTAGTGTGTTACCTTCCAGCCTGTCGTCTCTCACAGCCAGCAGCTGCGCTGGTGCTGGGGCCAGCAGTCTCTTCAGTAGCGGCGGGTGTGCGGCGCGCGCGCGGGACAGCGCGGCGCCCACACGGCCGCACCACGCCCACGTTACAGTGTGATGTAGTGTGTTACCTTCCAGCCTGTCGTCTCTCACAGCCAGCAGCTGCGCTGGTGCTGGGGCCAGCAGTCTCTTCAGTAGCGGCGGGTGTGCGGCGCGCGCGCGGGACAGCGCGGCGCCCACACGGCCGCACCACGCCCACGTTACAGTGTGATGTAGTGTGTTACCTTCCAGCCTGTCGTCTCTCACAGCCAGCAGCTGCGCTGGTGCTGGGGCCAGCAGTCTCTTCAGTAGCGGCGGGTGTGCGGCGCGCGCGCGGGACAGCGCGGCGCCCACACGGCCGCACCACGCGCGCGCCACGCCCACGCCCAGCCGCCATGAAGAGCCGTTACACTCGCCCTCTTCTTTGCATCGGACTAGCCTGAGAAAGCCGTAAGAATGTATTAACCTCCATCCCTAAATCGGTGCACCGAATACTGATTTGCATCGGTGAATAGCCATGTTCTAACCCTAAAATAGTGTTTAGTCATTTAGTCATGGCATGCAGCTCTTTTGCGAATCATTCGAAATCAACGTACTATTATGTTTATGTCATATGCCTTGCCTTTACCCAACTATGTCGGGTCAGCTTCCAGTCTAAAGGTTGTCGTATATATCATATCGGAAACAGATCATAACCGTCTTGCCTTTTGCCTTACCGTCAACCAGGCTTCAATCTAACGTAAGCACGTAACCTAATCTGCATGAATCTGCAGCGCCGGCTAGGCGACGACGTCCAGCTTACGGCAAGGCTACGCTACGCTTACGGCTAGGCGTCATCTCACTAGATCTCAAGGGGCGAGCAGAGCACCGGGTAGAGACGTAAGCGAAGTGACAGATAGGCGTAAGCGCGGTAACGACTGCACATAAACGTGGATACTGCGAGTTGTACCACGCACCGCCTGAGGTTCGTGAGCTTGTTCCTAGGCGAGGAGATACCGTTACGATGCTTAGTGTGTGTTGCAGTAGGGAATTTGATGCAGTGATGATCCGTTTATAATTTGATATCTGTGATAAGACCTTGACGACCCATGATATTCCTTGATAATATAAAAAAGTACACTCTAACTTCCGGGCTTCAGACAAGGGTTCCTAAATAAAACTGAAAGTAGAGTTTTTTCATTCTTTATATCTGTAACCCATTCTTTTTTTTAAATTGTCTTAACCAGAAACATCTTTGAGCATGTTTTGCAAGATTCTAAATGTTTTTATTGAGCAATATTTGTCTAAAGTTCTAGACAGGCAGTCAGCCACATAGTATTTTATTTTTATTTCTTGATAGATGTTTCATAATTTGTTTACATTCTATGCGATTAATAATAATATGCAAGCGAAACAAACCAGTTTTACAACTATGTTAACAAGTATTCCGCGATACGTTTAGCAAACACAAACTGGGAAACTTACCACTACAAAATTGGGAGGAGCTAATAACTATTCAACAATAATAGCAACAAAGCTTTGTTTAAGGCCCTTCCAATTATAGAAAAAGTTTCGATGTTAAGCGTTGTCACAGTCCGTCCCTGTCGCTAGACGAGCCGAGTACGAGCGGAGCACGAGCCGAGCACAAATTTGTGTAGACCAACTTATAAGCCTCGAACGAGCGCGGTTCGAGCATTTGGTTCGTGCTAGACTGTGCTTCGCCAAATGTTTCGGTTATGTGACGAACACAAAGAGATTTACATCGCGCTCGCTGTGCGCTCGTGGACGTGTTGAGACACACGTTTAGCTAATTGCTCGAGCATCATAGAAACGTGGACAGAAGACATATTTTCAACAACCGCGAGAACACTGCAGAAAACTACGTTGGAGGACAGTGATCGTTATACTTGACGCCGCGAATGACGACGGCGACGTCCAGAATGGCTCCAAACGTGCTCGGCTCATCTAGCGTAGACGCAACTTTATGCGACACATGCGTGACAAATTTATTTCTGCCTCGTTGGTCGTAAGCGCTACTGGCGAGCAATTAGGCTGCCGGTCGGGTAAACTTTTATTGGGTTTTGTATCTAGAATTTTTCAGTAGCAGTCCGGGGCGTCTAGACTTTGTGCCCCGTTGATAGCAATAGGTGGCGAAACTTAATACAATTGACGTAAACATAACTGCCGAAATGTGGGTGTCAGTCATCATCAGCCTATTAATGCCCACTGATGGGACACAGGCCTCCTCTCTGTGAGAGGGGATGGGCCGTAATCCACCACGCGGGCCCAGTGCGGGTTGGTGGATGTCACATGTCTTCGAAGTTTTGGTTCTAGGACATGCCGGTTTCCTCACGATGTTTTCCTTCACCGTTTTGAGAGCAGTGGCGATGAATTAATTTACACAAAGTAAAGCGCCTGCCTGGGTTCGAACCCACGACCTACAACTTGTAAGTCGCGGCCGATACCACTGGGCCACCACTGCTCATACAGTGTCAGCTCGGGTGTCAGTCAGTGTCAAATAAATGTTTTGATTTAAAATAATCTATCTATATCTATACATATAATAAATCTGTAGAAAAGTCATTTTTGTACATTGAAGAAATTGAAACAAAAAATAGCCAGCGTGTGAAAAGATAAGTAACAGAACCCATTTCCATCATTTTTGAAATTTTTGTCTGTTTGTCTGTTTGTCTGTTTGTTTGTGCGCACATCACGTAAAATCTACGAATTCAATGCTGACAATGTTTATATACAAAAATTATACGCAACTTGAGGTTTAACTTAGTTTTTGTTTCATCGAAATCGGTTCACTCTATCAAAAGATATGATTAATTTAGTGAGTTCAAGAAGTAAAATATTACGTTACGCAATTAAGTATAGTACCTGCAACGACATCTTAAGACTAAAAATAGAACTAATGTTGATAGTTGAAATCTAAATCCGATAGATGGCGTTGTGCAAATGACGTCATTTTCTGAATCGCGGTGTTAAGATTTTCCGCGCGAGGATGACGTCCACCGTGTTTACTAGGCAAATTGGGTTTCGTTAGGTGTCTTAAAAGTTCTTGCGTGTGTCGTAAAAGTTCTTTGGTTGCTTGGTTTATCGATTTTCTAAATTGGTCGAAAAAAAAGTATTTGCTTATCTTATTGGTTTCGTTTGGTCAACTTTGGTCATTGGTTTGAAGTACGAAGTTAAGATTGTATTTGATTTACTTCGTAGTTTGAATCCAATAGTGCCAATCGTTATACAGTAAGTTAGTGTTGCCAATTCGTTGAGTCACGACCACGAACAGACGATACGTTGTCACACTAGACTGTTCGACGCACCGTTCTTTTAAGTTTGTAGGCTATTCAGTCATAAGTGTTGTTAGTTTTGTTTATTGCTTTAATTTTCCTTGAAAATGCCTCAAAGAAAAAAAACTAACCTTTCGCTGCGTAGCCGAAATGCGAAAAGGATGAGACTTTGTAGGTCTCAGGAATCGGAAGAAGATCGTGAAGCACGGTTATCTGCTAACCGAGAGCACATCGCTCTTTCACGTGAATCGGAAACGTTCACCGAAAGGGAGTCACGTTTAAGTTCACAAAGAACACGGACCGCGACTTTGCGGTCTCAAGAGAGTATCCAGGAACGCGAAGACCGGCTGTCTGCTGATCGGGAGCGCCACTCTCTCTCACGTGAGTCAGAGACATTCACAGAAAGGGAGTCGCGCTTAAGTTCGCAAAGAACTCGGACCGCGACTTTGCGTTCTCAAGAGAATATCCAGGAACGCGAAGTTCGGCTGTCTGCTGATCGGGAGCGCCACTCTCTCTCACGTGAGTCAGAGACATTCACAGAAAGGGAGTCGCGCTTAAGTTCGCAAAGAACTCGGACCGCGACTTTGCGTTCTCAAGAGAATATCCAGGAACGCGAAGTTCGGCTGTCTGCTGATCGGGAGCGCCAGTCTCTCTCACGCGAGTCAGAGACTTTCACAGAAAGGGAGTCGCGCTTAAGTTCGCAAAGAACTCGGACCGCGACTTTGCGTTCTCAAGAGAGTATCGAGGAACGCCAAGCACGTCTGTCATCTGACCGAGAGCGACACGCTCTCTCGCGCGAGTCTGAATCTCTCTCCCAAAGAGAAGAACGATTAGAAATAGCTAGACATAACTATGTAGGTGTACAAAGAAACAATGAAAGTTATCTTGCATCTGAAAGGGAAAGAATAGATGAACTAAGACGAGCAGAAACAGCAGAACAACGTCAATCTCGCCTAGAAATAGAACGAGCTCGATACCATATGAATAGAGAAACAAATAGCGGAGCTGATGAGTCCATGGAAAATGACGATGCAAATATTTTATTACCTTGGGACAATAGGGAAAAATCAGGGTTCACATATTCGTCTAGAATTAATTATGCTGGCTTTACTTTCGTGGGTGACATGAGAGAAATTTGTAATTTTTGTCATGCTTTGAAATGGAGGAAAGAGACAGATGGAATGTGCTGCTCAAATGGAAAAATTGTTCTTCCAAATTTCCAAGATCCACCACACTTACTTATAAGTCTCCTGAATGGCGATCATCCCCAGTCGAACCGTTTTTTGGATAATATTCGTTTATATAACAGTGCTTTCCAAATGACTTCCTTTGGGGCAAAACAAATAACGGAAGGACCGTTCATGCCAACCTTCAAAGTACAAGGTCAAGTTTATCACCTTATTGGATCTTTGCTGCCAGAAAATGAACCCAAATTTCTCCAAATTTATTTTGTATCCGATTACACGCAACAGCTCAATGTTAGAAATCACAATTTTCCCCAGCTCAATGCTGAGCTTTTGGGTCAACTTCAAGAATTGCTGCATCGCGTTAACCAGTACGTTCGTGAATTCAAAGCTGCATTGGAGTCAATTCCACAAGGCAGCAATGATTTCAAAATTGTTATAAGTGCCGATAGACGTCCTGTGGGTGAACACCGTGGAAGACACAATGCACCCGTCGCAGATGAAGTTGCAGTTGTTTTAGTCGACCAGGAGTGTGAGAGACGTGATATCGTGTTGCGTACACGCGACGATCGCCTTCAACGCATTTTGGAAACCCACCGAGCTTACGACGCCCTGCAATATCCACTAATCTATTGTCATGGTGAAGATGGGTACAATTTTGGGCTGTACCAAGTGAACCCTACTACGAGAGTCACTAATTATCAAAAAAAAATATCTGCTCAACAATACTATTCCTACCTTTTACAAATAAGGCAAAACAGTTTCGTATATTTGCAACGATTTCGTGGTTTGTTCAGCCAATTTATTGTGGACATGTACGCAAAAATAGAAACTGAACGTTTAGTGTATATTCGCACTAACCAGCGACGGTTACGCGCTGAAGAATACGTGCACTTGCGGGACGCCATGCAATCAGATAATAACGTCGAAAACTTGGGTCGATTGGTTATTTTGCCATCCAGTTTCACAGGCGGTCCGCGGTATATGCACGAACGAACGCAAGATGCTTTTTGTTACGTCCGTAAATACGGCCGGCCGGACCTTTTTATAACATTTACAACAAATCCAAAGTGGACGGAGATTTGCCAGGCACTTCTCACAGGACAGGCGTCATACGACAGACATGACATTATTGCTAGGATTTTTCATTTAAAACTCAAAGTCTTGATTAATCTACTTACAAAGGAGAAAGTTTTCGGTTCAACTCTTTGTTTTATGTATAGCGTCGAGTGGCAAAAGCGTGGTTTACCCCACGCGCACATTCTTCTGTGGCTGGAAGAAAAAATTCGTCCCGATGCTATAGACAGTGTCATAAGTGCAGAATTTCCGGACTATAATGCAGATCCGATTTTGCATGACATAGTAAAAACACATATGGTTCACGGGCCATGTGGCCTCTTAAACAGGGAATCACCGTGCATGAAAGATGGTCAATGCTCAAAAAAATACCCCAGAGCACTGAAAGAACTAACTATGGCTGGGGAAAATGGGTATCCGCAATACCGGCGAAGATCACCGTCACAAGGTGGTTTCACAGCTACTGTCAGATTCCGTGGACAAGAAATAATTCTAAATAATAGTTGGGTGGTACCGTATTCTCCAGTTTTGTCAAACGCTTTTCAAGCACACATTAATGTTGAAATTTGTAATAGCGTCGAATCTATAAAATATATATGTAAATATGTTAATAAAGGTAGTGATCAAGCCATGATAGCACTAAGAAATAACAACCAATTTGATGAAGTGACAAGGTATCAATCTGGCCGATACATAAGCTCTTCGGAGGCAGTTTGGCGCATTTTGAGTTTCCCTATTCATGAAAGGTATCCGCCAGTCATCCATCTTGACGTGCACCTGGAAGGCGGGCAGCGAGTTTACTTTCAGCCAGAAAATGTGGCAGAAAGAATGAACAACCCAAGACAAACCACCTTGCTCGCATTCTTTCGCCTTTGCGAAAGAGACAATTTCGCTAAGTCTCTGTTGTACAATGAAGTGCCACATTATTATACTTATAACAAGCAGCAAGGTGTTTTTAATCGCAGGAGACGTGGAACTGCTGTAGAAGGCGAGTCCGGCATTTTTAAAGAACACGTGATTGGAAGAGTATACACGGTGCACCCAAATAATGCAGAGTGTTATTATTTACGCCTTCTTCTTCACACAGTGCGAGGACCTACTTCTTTTGCTGAGCTCCGCAAAGTGGACGATATAGAATATCCCACATTTCAAGCTGCTTGCCGCGCACGGCATTTATTAGATGGCGATCAGCATTGGGATGATGCTTTAGCCGAAGCATGCGTCAGTGATAGTCCACATCGTTTGCGCCATTTATTTGCCATTTTGTTGACATTTTGTGGCCTATCGGACGCTGGGCAGTTGTGGCAAAAATATAAAGACGCGTTTGCCGAAGATTTTTTGAGACAGCAAAATATAAATAGTGAAACTTCTGACCAAGTACGTGAAAGCTGCCATAATAGGGCTTTGCTGGCTATACAAGATATAGTTACAAGTATAGGAGGGAACCCCCTCAGTCAATACGGCTTGCCGACACCGACAGTTGGTGGGGAACGAATTAATAGGGAGTATACATCTGAAATAAATTACAACCCCGAAGAGTTAGCAGAAATATTGCGAAATGGCTGTTCAAATTTGACGTCAGAACAACGTCAAATCTTTGATAGAGTATGCTGTAGTGTAGAACATTCATTAGGAGAAATGCTGTTTTTAGATGCACCTGGTGGAACAGGTAAAACTTTCCTCACTAAAGTTATCTTGGCTCAAATAAGGAGCCAAAACAAAATTGCCCTTGCCGTCGCTTCCTCAGGAATAGCTGCCACTTTATTACCAGGAGGAAAAACTGCACATACAACATTTAAAATACCAATCGACTTGGACCGCACAGAAAACCCTGTTTGCAACGTGTCTCGCAATAGTGATAAAGCAAGGGTTTTACGCGATTGCGCCCTTATCGTTTGGGACGAGTGTACGATGGCAAATCGTAAAGCTGTGGAAGCTGTAGATAGAACGTTGCGAGATATAAGACAAAATGACCGACCGATGGGAGGCTTAACGGTGCTATTCTGTGGAGACTTCAGGCAGACACTCCCTATAATACCCAGAGGAACGAGGGCCGATGAAATAGGTGCCTGTTTAAAGAGCTCTATTTTATGGCGTAGTGTCATATTAACTAATTTGAGCTTTAATATGCGAGCATATTTGGGAGGTGACGCAAACGCGCAGGTTTTCTCAAATTTACTACTTCAAATTGGTAACGGCACATACCCGACTCAAGAAGGAGGTAAAGTAACTTTAGTCGAAAGCCTGTGTTCTTCTGTTGCCTCACAGCAGGAACTCATTTCCTCTGTATACGGAGATCCATCAGAGATCTCGAACCATGACGCTGCTTGGCTATGCCAACGAGCTATTTTGGCACCTCGCAACGACCAAGCAGCAGCAATAAATTCTCAAATATTGGTACATGTTTCTGGAGAAAGTAGGGAATATTTATCTATTAACACGGTTTTAGAAGAAGGAGATGCCACCCACTATCCAGTAGAGTTTTTAGACTCTCTAAATACACCAGGTCTTCCAGCACACAAAATTTATTTAAAAGTCGGAGTACCAATCATTCTACTCAGAAATTTAAGCCCACCAAAACTATGCAATGGAACTCGGTTGAGAGTAACAAATCTCCAACGAAATGTCATCGAAGCCGAAATCTTAACAGGTTGCGGCTCCGGTGATGTTGTTTTCATTCCCAGGATACCCATTATCCCCAATAATTTTCCGTTTACTTTCAAACGTGTGCAATTTCCTGTAAGCCTCTGTTACGCTATGACTATTAATAAAGCCCAAGGCCAGACGTTATCCGTTGCGGGTGTAGACCTTACTTTTGATTGTTTTTCACACGGCCAACTCTATGTTTCTCTATCACGTGTTAGCAACCCAAACAACCTTTTTGTATATGCTCCGGGTAATTCCACCGCTAACATAGTATATAGAGAAGCATTAACGTAATCAACTATACCAAAGTCAGGACTCTTATCTAAATCATCAAAAAGGTGATATACTCTTATCTAAACGACGTTGTTTTGCTCTCGACAACCACGCGAACGAAGTCGCGGGCACAGCTAGTAAAAAATAATAATAATAATTTATTCTTCAAAAAGTACAAAAGCGTTACAAGAAACAACAATGACATCTATGTTAGTGAGGTAAATGTACAGAGTCATTTTAATTTAAGACAACGACTCCCAAACTGAGACATGCTCGTATCTTGGGTAGTCGGCGGTCGGCCGTTTTAGATGTCGTATACATATCACCGTCTTATTTAGTGCTAAAATATTACTTATAACAATTTTACTCAAATTAGAATTTGAATGTCACACAAGTAATAATAATTGATTCTACCGTCCATTCGGCAATGTCTGTATAACTCTTTGGAGATGGTATAATGTTATGTTATGTACATCTATACAATTTTTTTTTGTACTAATATTATAAAGAGGTAAAGTTTGTGAGTTTGTGACGTTGTAAAGGGTTATCTCTGGATATACTGAACCGATTTTGAAAATTCTTTCACCAGTAGAAAGCTACATTATCCTGAGTGTTATAGGCTACAATATATTAAAAAAAAATTGAGATCCTTAAGAAAATTGCAATAATGTAACCCAAGGTAGCAAAATGTTGCCTACAAAATTCATTCTTTGGCGTGCGCTGTGTAAACTATTGATGATAGATAAAAATTAGTAGGTAGGGTAGGCAGGGATGGCAGGACAGGCAGGGTAGGCAGGGTAGGCAGGCTAGGCAGGGCAGGCAGGGTAGGTAGGTAGCCAGTTGACTGGAGCGAAGCCCCGAGGGTCAGCTAGTTATTTCTAAAGCTCAAAAGCGTCATGTTTACGGCCAGGTTCTGTACGTACTTGTGTATAAGCTGCGTGAGAATATCCACGACGATGACGCACAGCTCCGGGTGCGCTAGCTCGCCGCTCTTGGTGTACTCGCCGCATTCTGCGCTCAACTCGCCCGGAGGCGACGAGATACCTAGTGGAAGATCATAGTATTGAACGATTGAAGACCATCACAAAAGTAAATAGCCTGGACATAATGTTGATACAATACAGCAAGGGATTAGGGAATACGCACACACTCATATAACGGGTGTCTCAAAAGAAATTTTATATTTATTAAGGTGAACGCGCACCTAGACGCACCGCACGAGCCGCACGCGCCGCATTTCAGCAAAATGCTGTAGGCTTACGGATTCCACCAGCGCGTGCGGATGACGTCATCAGACTCGGCGGGCGATGCGGGCGGCGCGGCAACATGATCCGTATCCGTATGAAAATATAGTTCAAGATGTACAGAAGTGGATAAAATGCGTGCGACGTGTTCGGCGCGGATAGCGCGGGGCCAAGAGAAAATGCGATGACTGCGGCGCGTGCGGCGAGTGCGGTGCGGACAGGTGCGCATTCACCTTTACGCTTACTGCGTGAACGCAACGAATCCGAGGGGCGCGGGGGTTATGTAATCGATAGCCTGGCTTGGGAATTTAATTCATGAATTCAGTCGCTATGGAGCGGTTCTCGGGAGCTGACCGCGCCTTGTGCGTGCGATTGTTTTACAAAAACGGTGATTTGGCGACAGTAGCCACTTAAATGATGCACCAAGCATTCCTCTTATTCGAAAATGGGTGAAAAAGTTTGACGAGACCGGTAAAACGCTGTAAAAACCAAAACCCGGGCGTCCAAGGTCATCAAGAACGGTAGTAAACGTGGTTATTCGAAACAGTATAAGTAATTTTACTGATCGATTAAATGTGTGCCGCGAACGCCAGTTTCTACATTTCGACGATATTAATTTTTAAGAAATAAATTCCCAAATTGTGTACTTTAATCATTAATAAACATTTTATCGACACACGGCATCCTTTTTTTTTAATCTGTTCACTAAATATAAACTTTCTTTTGAGACACCTTGTATAACATACATCTAAGTAAGTATTAGTTCGTCACGAGTGCGCTTGAAATACTAAAAACTTCGTAAGCTAAAGAAGGCCGGCTCCATATAACGCAGCAACACGCACGCACACATAGACACACGTCTACGTACAGCGAGTGCAAGCGCACTCGCGTGCGGTTTTTTCGTTCGTTGGCGTCGCGGCCGTCGTGAGTGCGCTTGCACTTGTCTTACGGAGACATCCGTATCGCATAAGGGCATTTGCCGACCTTCTGCACCTGACAATTTTGTCCTTCGTTCTATCTGTACCTACATCAAATTACACTATATATATACTAATATTATAAAGCTGTGGAGTTTGTTTGTTTGAACGCGCTAATCTCAGGTACTACTGGTTGAAATTGAAAAAATATTTTTGTGTTGGATAGTCCATTTATCGAGGAAGGTTAAAGGCTATATAACATCACGCTACGACCAATAGGAGCGGAGCATTAATGAAAAATGTTGCAAAAACGGGCACAAATATTCATTTTTAAAAGCTTCCATTTCGTGCGCTTCGTAAACGGTTTAAGAGGGGACTCTAGTGAGACTTTTTCCATACAAACACATTCTGCTGTTTTCTTCGTGGATAATGCCTCTAGAGCAATGATTTTTTTCCATAAAATCTAGGTCTAATTAATACGTGCCTGTATCATTTCCTTTTTTTTCCAAAACATAATCACAAAAAGAAATATGACAATCCAAAAATCCGAAAAAAATGCCCGTTTTTACCGCCATGTTCAGATGACTTTCAGACAAAATTTATAAGTTTTTAACAAAAAAGGAAAAGATAGGAGCATAGATATACTTTTCCTCTAAATTTTGATATAAGAATTTTTTAGATCAGACCAGTTTTCATGAAGAAAACAGCAGAATACGAAACGTCTTTTAGTCAAAGTTTGTGTAGGTAAAATCAGCCTGAGCTGCAGTTGTCTCTTTCGCACTTTACGGGGTGAGGTTGGAGGTGATGCGACGGCAATAGTTTCTTCAAATACCTATTTTTCAAATTCCTGTTGACTAGAGTCCGCTCTTAAGTTACGCAACAATCATGTATGTAGGGTAGGTAGGGTAGATGGGTAGGTATCCAGTAGACGGGAGCGAAGCCGCGTGGGACAGCTAGTATAATATTATAAAGGCGAAAGTTTGTGAGTGTATAAGTGTGTTTGTTACTCTTTCAAGCAAAAACTACTGAACGGATTTGGATTAAATTTGGCACAGAGATAGATTATAGTCTGGAATAGCACATAGGATACTTTTTATCCCGGGAATATATTCCATTGGAATATTTTACGACATTCACGCGGGCAAAACCGCTGGGAGAAGCTAGTGAAGAGTTATTTAAGTGAATAGACGACACTATTCCGCTATTTTCTGGTTCCATATACCATAGCATAGCTGTAGAGTTGGTTTTTAGGGTGAGTATATTCAACCGCGAACTTTCGCCGACATTTTTAATTTTGTTTTTCTATGTGAGATAGGCTCGCGTTTGACCTTATTATACTATTGGAGACAACATCAAAATACTTATCTTCAACATTTATTGAAACTAGTGAACTACACTGTACTGTAACCAAATATTTGTTGACCATAGGTACAAAAAAATATTGGCAATAACAAATGTACGGTTTACAAAACACTCCAACATTGATATTACTCAATGGATCTTAAAGGTAACACAAAACTTTATCACCAACACGTGGATCACAATCGTAACATTAAAAAGATTATTTTGTCAACGGTAACACGTTTTTTTTTACCTTCAAAAAGCTTTTCATAATCAAAACTGGTTGAAGTATCCACAAGGCCATTACACACTTCCGAATCCATGGTTCACAAAACACCAAACTTTAAACTTTTGTTTTAAACTTTTTACATGTTAAAATCGTTTCGAAAGTCGCGACAAGGTAAGTGATGGATACCGGTACTTCGGTATGCGGGCGAGGAGTCACTGACCACGCATAACGAAAAATAGGCGCGGAAAAAAACTACTAGGTACTTCTGACTTCTATATTATGTAAATTGTACTATGTTACAAGGTACAGCATGGCGGTGTAGGTTGTAGGAGAGAGAAAAGCAGGTTGCCTGGAAGAGATCGCGGTAAGCGATAAGGCCGCCCATTGTATGTATTTTAGTTTTAAGTTTCCTTTTCTATGTTTTTACTTAGTGTACCTAATAAAGCATATATATAAATAAAAGCATGTTTGTTTATTTAAGGCAAAAAAACCTTAAATAAATGATAATATTAGATTTATTTTGTAATCTAACGCGAAACTAAGTTGCTTGACCCAGATTTTTTTATCAGTAGTAATTGTTAGTCAAACAAATGATTAAATAATTAACTCTCTGTGAGGATAACAACTGAAGAACAAATGGTGTTTCACCTAAATTTTAAACTATAGGTCAAGAATCAAAAAACTGGGGCCTTACAACAATATTTATGTGTATAGATCTAAGATATGTTATCAGAAATTTTAAAATCTGAATACTTAATTTATTTTAATGAACTTGGTAAAAAGCAAATACAATTCAATTATTGAAATGCATAAATTGCTACAGGTGGTATTACTAATATTATAAATGTGAAAGTTTGAATGGATGTGTGTGCGTGTGAATGTATGTTTGTAACTCAAAAACGGCTGAACGGGTAAGGATGAAATTTGGCACAGAGATAGATTATAGTCTGGAATAGCACATAGCTACTGTTCATCCCCGTATAATGTTCCCTTGGGATGATAAAACACTCTTCACGCGGGTGAAGCCGCTGACAGAAAATAGTTAAAAATATTAAAAAAAAACAGAATAAGCAAATACCCAAAAAGAAATTGGATTAAATTTCAAAATAATGTTAATGGCTCTAAGTCCGTCTAGTTTGAGAGAGGTTCCAAATTGTCTTCACAGGTGAAATTATTTTCTGCTACATCTCCAGCATGTCCTTACCAATTTGAATAAAAGGTTTGAGCTTTTCAAGAGGACACACGGCCAGGGTTATATTCATGGGCGTACTCAGGGTGGGGCAGATGGGCAGCCTGACTCACCCTTCATTTCAACTCGTAATTAAAAGTTAACTGTTCAAGAGAAAAAACTACTAGACGGGTACAGAATCTTTTGACATTTTTGGATTTTGTGCGTACCGGTTCGAAGGCCCTGTTTATTGTTGCCACCCTGGGTCCCGACAAACTTGGTCCGCCTCTGAACTTTCTACTATTTTTCGAGTTTCCATACTTTTGCCCCACCCCTAAGCAAATTCTGGATACGCCCATGGTTATATTTGCAATATACATACCTGAAGGAATTGTGGACATGGATCCTGAGAGCTTCCTTGACCTGTAGAGCGGAGGTACATCCAGTTTACCCACTTCAACATCCGCCTGCCAAAGAAGACAAATATGTACTTACATTAATTTTGTATAAAACATTTGTTTGCGAAAAATTAAGTCTTGTTGATGTACACCATCAATCAAAAACGTTCAACTGTTCGTCTTTCTGATGGTCTAATTTACGTCAGTCTAATGAAATTCACTTTTAAGCTACGGGTGTGTCCATATAAATAGTGTTTATGCCAATGCTTCAATTAATAAAACTAACTATATAAATAAGATAAAAATCAATATGAAACAAATTATTTTTGGTCTGTTTTATTTTTCATTATTATCGTAAAATTACGGCGATGGCACATCTTTACTCATCCTCATATTTTTTTTTATAACAAAAGGTCTATTATTTAGATATCGAAACAGATAAATGAGCGCCCACAGTCACATAAATACCTTTAAAAGCACGTGGACAAGCACATGGACAGAGGGCTTTTTATGGAAACAAAAGCAAAAAGTTCGTAGCGTATTTATATCGGAAAGTTTTTTATTTGTTAATCTCATGTGCTAATTCAATTAGTTAATCAAAAATGCAGATAGGTAGGTATTTGAATTCCATCCTAGTAGTAAAATGTCAAGTATGAAAGCCTTAAGTCTGGTTCTAAACTAGATTTAATCGATTCTTATATGAAAAAAGGCTTTAGAGCAGAAATGCGTCATTTTATAAAATATTGTGTAACTTTGCCGTCACTGGGGCCCACGCCTTCTTAGCTCGACTTGTTAGCTAATTCATTTGCATTTCAAAATATCCGTTAAAAAGACTATCGATTTGTTACATGTATGGATTTATATCTTGTGACTTACAAAACTTAACGGTACTAAAAATACACTACTCTATCTAAACGTTTTAAATTATCTAGAGATAACATGAAGACTGGCAAAATACTACTTTCCAAGAAATAGCAGCAATTTAAGAGTGAGGTAGCTTATCTACAATAAACGATCAATCATTTTTCATTAAGCTAGGATTGAGAATTGCATGCAGCTAATGTCAATGGATCACGTAAGAGTAGAAGACTCGGTCACATCGTGTTTAGAAGATTTTATGATCAAATCAATGTTTGTTTCCTTACCTCGTACCCCTCATCCGGCCTGGAGGCATAGGGCTCGCTGTGCTCGGAGGCGTAGGGGCCAGCCACGCTGTCCTCGCTCGAGGAGCACTCTGCAGAACTGCCACCCGACGCGCACAGCAGCGGCGGCACCTGTCCACACACTGCACTTTATCAATATCACAAGTTACACTAGGAAACGAGGAGCTCGTGGCTTAATAATAACAGCCGCACGGATCGATCTTCAAGGTTACGCAATGCTTGCCGAGTTCGGTCCGTGGATGAACGAGTTTCCTCCGTGCCTCGGAAAGCACGTTAAGCCGTTGGTCCCGGCTGCCATTTGAAGATCTTTGACAGTCGTTACGGGTAGTCAGAGCTGGAAATCCGACACCAGTCTTGCCAAGGGGTATGGTGTTACCCAATTACTAGGTTGTGGAGGTCAGATAGGCAGTCGCTCCATGTAAAACACTGGTACTCAGCTGAATCCGGTAAGACTGGAACCCGACCCCAACAACAATTGGGAAAGAATAGGCAGATGATGAAGTTACACTAGGAAACACCAGGCTTCAAGCTGCGAAGATTACCAAGATTAGAGTATCTTGGTAATCTACCGGCAGCAGACTACCGAAGATATTAGGCATCGTAAGTTATAATGTTGATGAAAACACAAGCCTATGGAATACACCAGAACATGAATAATTACTAAGACTCCAAACGTCAGCATGAGTAGCTCACTTCGACATATCGAGGTTATTATAAAATTGAAGACGACTCAATAGCGGCGGTAGTTCGATGCAAGCGTACTGACTAAACTCGATAATTTATGAGCCCGTCTATTGGACTTGTTCTGTAATTGAGATACATAGCTACGAAGTAGTGTTTCCGTCTGCGTTTGAACCCAATATCATTAGGGAACTATTATCCAATTTGCCGTATTAAAGGAACTGTCGAGTCTATCTACTCTATAACCGTTTCATTAGATCCTTGGTGCTATTAGTAGTTCTATAACACTGTCTATTTGAAAAGCAGAGCGAAGAAGACTTAGAATTTAAATTGGTTCACCATTTGCGCACAAAAACAACAGACGTTGCAGACAACGACTCGGGACTGTGGTTTCGTAACAAAAATCGCAACAGCCTTCGAATATTAGGAACGTGAGCGAAGCCTTGCAAGTTTAGCTGAACTTGACAAACCACGCTATAACATAAAACTTAGCTACTTAAATATAGCACACTATGGACGCCTCGCGGTTTCACCCGCGTAGTTCCCGTTCCCGTGGGAATACAGGGATAAAAAGTAGCCTATGTTACCCGGGGATAGTGTAGCTTTCCAACGGTGAAAGAATTTTTGAAATCGGTCCAGTAGTTTTTATGTTTATTCGTTATATACAAAAATACAAATCTATCCTCTTTATTATATTAGTATAAACTAGCTGTTCCCCGCGACTTCGCTCCCGTGGACCGGTCCAGTAATTTCGGAGGCTATTCGGTACAAACAAACAAACAAAAAAAAATCTTTAAACATTATAATATTTTATATTATTATTATAAAGCATATCGATGTAAACAGGTATTGTAATATTATGTATTATCAAAACAAAGTTATATTATCATCGCCATGAATTTTAAAATAGGAAACACTTAGCAGTATTTGGTTGCAAATGTCTGTCTGGGCGAAAGTTGATAGTTTAGGTCAAGGATTTTAAGTGTCTGATGTGTTATTAATAACTATTGAAATAAGAAACTTCGTCAGAATCTACATGTGGAACTCAGCATACATCATTCGATTGTTTTTTTTTACCCGGCTGCAAGGAAAGGGTTATGTTTTTTGCGCGTATCTTGTAAGTATGTATGTATGTAATATTCTTTAGTACCTCGTATCAAACCACTTGACGGATTTTTATAATTAAGACATCTTTAGATAGGTCTTGGCCGTCCAAGTGTTCTTAGATAAGTACCGTTAAAAAAAAAGAAACATGGCTGATTTTGGGCTCCATATTGTAGTGTTTGCAATTTCTTTTTATTCGCAACCCGTCGAGTGGGGTATCAAAATGAAGGGTTTTTAGAGGTGATTACAAAAATATATACCACTTATATGCGATTAAAAGTATTTATAAAAAAATATACATTCAAAAGTTGTAAATAAAAAAGCTGCCTGATCCTCCGAATGCACAGCATGATTTTATCTTGTTTACAGCTTATTAGTTCGCTTCTTAAGCAGTCGGGTTTTTTTATTATAATAATTTCAAGCTTCGACCAATACAACTGAAAGCTCTAAATGAAAATATTTATTTGTGAATCACACAGGACCGACACGGGAAGAAATATACAAAGAATAATAAAAAAGAGAACTCCGTGGGAGACGTAAAAAGGCTGCTGGATCAAAGGTTTATTCTAATCTTTACGACACAGAGCATAAGGGGTAGAATCACAGGGCTCTGCCACCGGTGTCTAGGAGGATGATGATGATTGTGAAAGTTAGGAAGATGGCTAAATGATACTACTGCATATAAAGTCAACAATTAATATATTATTCGGACCAAAGGTTTAGTAATACAAAGGAGCGAGGGAGCACACGCGATGACCGCTAATCGAGTACTAAATGCTCTACTAATATCAATTAGTGAAATGAGGTAAAATGCACGAATAAGCATTAGTGCATTATTATTACTGTATGGTTTCACCGTACATGCTCCCGGGCCAAAAAGATACAAAAATGTTACACGTCTTCTAATCTAAAGCGACACTTTTTAGATATAGGTGACGTAGCTATGTCCCGTTTACAATCAGTGTTCGCACTAGGTATTTTCACTTCACTTGGCTGACGGTCAGCCGTACTCTGCTTTCGCGAAAACACAACACTATTTGCCACACTTTGGGATAGTTCCACTGAAGAAACTGCTCGACACCTCCTCCATATGAAGTACGCTGCCACCAAAACGGCTACACCCAGCAGGCAGTAACAAATAGTGTACTGGTGAATGTCATGCGTAGACAGAGTGTAATCTGGTGAGTTAGTATTGGCAGATTTCAGTTGTTTTATTCGTTCTCCCAGATCGACTAAAGTGCTGTTTATTGGATCTTCAACTTCTTGCTTAATAGCAAATGCTGCATTATCTAATTGATTCAAGTGTTTGTTTATAGTTTTATGTTGTAATTGGATAGTTTGCTCGGTTCTTTTCAATACGTTATATTCAGCTTCGATGATAGAAGTCTGATTTCTTAACAAGTTATCAAGATGATGCTCGTTTTTAGCGCCATCGTGATTTTAGCGCCGAAAATAAAGAAAAGTTCTTTAGCTGCATATCAAATTTGAAATGGACTGATATATTTTCTAATCAGGAAGCTAACAATGCGTTTAATCTGTTTCACGATTTACTTGTCATGTTCTTTGATTTGTGTTTCCCTAAAATCGAGATCAAAATCAACCTAGTGAAAAAATATACGAAATGGATTACCAAAGGTATTAAAAAATCAGCTAAAACTAAAAGGGACTTGCGTTTTAAATACTATTTCTCATCTGATAAAGGCAATAAATTAAAATACTTAAACTATAATAAATTACTTAAAAAATGTATACAGAAAGCACAAAAAATTCATAATACAAACTACATATCTAGGGCTAAAAATAAATGCAAGGCAACATGGGACTTAATAAAATATAATTCCAATAATAATAATCAAATTCAGGAATCATACATTAAGGAGATAGAAACTGAAACCGGACCATTAACAAGCCCCACGGACATTGCCAATTATATAAATGACTATTATATTAATTTGACGAACAACAATTTTGACATTAATACTAATAATTATGACATTGATCCTATTGATTCTAGTATGTTTTTAATGCCCACCAATGATGACGAAATACAAAAAGTAATTAAATCTCTCAGGGATACAAATTCAACAGGTTATGATCAAATACCTACAGGGATTATAAAATACATAGGCCCTATCATTACTCCGGTACTAGTACATTTATTAGACTTATCATTATTCACGGGAGTGTTTCCTGAGAAATTAAAAATGACAGCTATTAAACCAATACACAAAAAAGGAAATAGAAAACTTGTTGATAATTACAGACCGATAGCCTTGTTGCCTATTTTAGCAAAAATTTACGAAAAGGTCATGCATGCGCGATTAATAAATTTTATCGATAAGTTCCAAATTTTGAATCGAGATCAACATGGATTCCAAAAAAGAAAATCGACAACCACAGCGGCATTTAACTTAATTAACCTAGTTACCAAAAATATTGACCAGAAAATTCCGACTACTGTTGTATTTTTTGACATGTCAAAAGCCTTTGACTTTGTATCGCACGAGCTACTCCTAAAAAAATGTGATAAATATGGAATACGCGGTAAAGCAAATGCATGGTTAAAAAGTTACCTTACAAACAGATCGCAAGTTGTAGAAATTACTGTGGATAAACCAAATCAAAATGGTGAACAGAAATATAAATCCAAATTAGGTTACAATGGCACAGGCGTTCCACAGGGCAGTATTTTGGGGCCCCCACTCTTTTTGCTATATATCAATGACCTGACAAAAGTAACTGACCATCCCTGCATACTCTTTGCAGATGATGTCTCCGTAATTATCCCTAAAACTAAAGAAAACTATAATGAAGAAATAAATAGTACCGTAGACAAAATAATAACTTGGATGGAAAAGAATAACCTTAAACCTAACATAGATAAAACCAAATATGTACAATTTCAAAACAAAAACTGGACTAAAATGGATTTAAACATAACTTATAAAGGTAAACAAATACAACAATCAGATAGTATTACTTTTCTTGGGATAGTTCTAGATGAGAGGTGTTCTTGGATTAACCATATTGATATGATATGTGGAAAACTCAGTAAGTTTGCTTATGCTCTATGGCGTTTATCTAATCTTACAAGTAGACAAGCCACATTGCAGGCTTATCATGCATATGTTGGTTCAATACTGCGCTATGGTATACTGGTATGGGGGAACTCGGTGCATCTCGGAAGAGCTTTCATCGCACAAAAGCGGTGTATACGTGCGATTTGTAATGTAGACCCACTCACATCCTGTAAACCGCTGTTTAGAAAACTTAGACTACTTACATTAACTGGTATTTATATTGAGGAAGTATGTAAATTTACCAAATCTCACCCTGAAATGTTTGAAAAATTGGGAGATAAATGTAACTTTAAAACCAGATATCCTAATAGATTAATAAATCCTACAAGAATAAAAACGGAACTATATAGGCGAAGTTGTTATCCTATGTGTATTCAGATCTATAACAAGATTCCTAACCAAATTAAAGAACTTCCAATGGTCCGCTTCAAAAGGGCTTTACGCAGGTGGTTAATTGAGCATCCCTTCTATAATATAAAAGAATTTCTTGATTATAAATTAAATTAATGTTCGAATTCTACCTATACCAAAAATTTGCATGTCATTATGTTATGATTGAATATGTTAAGCTACTAATACTACCATTGTAAGAACTTTTGTAACCATATTTATCTGCAAATAAATCTTTGACTTTGACTTTGACTTTGACTTTGACTTTGACTTTGTTTTACAAGCTGTATATCTTTCTTGTACTGTTCTGCGAATCGTTCATCTAATACTCCGAACAGGCTATTGGCCACGTAACCGATACCGTTAATGAGACCGCGACGCTGTCTGGCGCGCGCGTCAAAGTGCTGATTAATCATAAGTTGATTATAGTGCTGTATTTCTTTGTAGTCGTGATTTAATTGAAGCGTTATCATATTACATTGGCTAGTATCGTTTAGGGATGCGCAGAGTCTTTGTAAATAATCTAAAAACTTTGTGGCTGCTGTATTCCCTTCCCAGTAAGGGCTCATGTCATAGTAAACAATAAGATTCCATTTATCTCGAATAACTTGCATATTGCCCACTGTTTCGAAATACAGTGAATTGTTGTTTGGCAACGCTGATATGTTAAAAGCTGCGCGAGATGATGTTATCAATGACATAAAAAAGATTAACGATACTACCACTGATACGAACTTAGATTTGATTTTATTGCTTGTTTTCTGCTCGTCAGGTTCCTTTATGCTGATGTTGATTTCTTGATTAACCTTTCTATCGTCTTTCATTTTGCTTGAAGCAGGCGATATCGGCAAGGTTGAGAGTTTCACAACCGGCCTTTTAAGTATTCCGCTTTTTGTTTTTAATGTTACTACTCGTACTAATCCATCTTGACCAGCCCATCATCCATTTTCCAGGTGGCAAATTGTCATCCTGGATGGTCACTAAATCATCGATGTTGATATTTTGCTCAGTGCTTCGCCATTTGCTTCTTACAGATAGCTGTGTTAGGTATTCCGATTTCCATTTCTTCCATATGTCATTTACTATATTAGCTGATAAATGCCATCTAGTTCGAGCATCTGTTTCCGTTTCAATTATGACAGTTCCAGATCTCCCGGTCAAGAAATGCGCTGGAGTAAGTACGTTTAAATCTTCGATATCTTCAGACAAGGCACACAAAGGTCTGGTGTTCAGACAAGCCTCTATCTGTGCTAATATTGTGCTGAACTCTTCGAAAGTCAATTTCTGCTCTCCAATTACTCGCTTGAGGTGATATTTTAAGCTTCTAATGGCTCTCTCCCATAGACCTCCCGCACTTGGCCAAGATGGCGCGTTAAAGTGCCATTCTATATTTAAATCTGTTAGCTCTGCGAAAAAGTTACGATCATATACGTTTTCGAAATCGTGATAGCTTTCCTGTAGCATTCTATTTGCACCTACAAAATTCGTCCCGTTATCGCTATAAAGATGGCGTGGCGCCCCTCTTCTGGCGGCCATCCGTCGTAATGCTGCTAAAAACCCAGTACTGCTTAGGTCGGATACAAGCTCTAAATGTACAGCTTTAGTCGCTAGACAAATAAACAACGCAATATATCCTTTTGTGGTCTTAATTCCGCGCCCCTTGTTGCTTTTTATCTCTACGAAACCTGTATAATCCACTCCGGTGTGATAGAATGGCGGGGCGGGGTTGCTTCTGGCTTCTGGTAATTCTCCCATCAATTGATGCTGCAGTTTAGGCTCATGTTTTCTACAGGTGACGCAGTTTCGCACTTCTTTCTTTACAGCTTTGTTTCCAGCGATTATCCAGTATCTCTGCCTAAGATTAAATAAAGTTAATCGCGGTCCACCATGAAAGGTGAGCTGATGAGCTTGCTGAATTATCAGAGTAGTGAGCCGACTGCTGTAAGGTAATATGGCTGGATGCTTCATTTCCATGCTCATGTTTGCTTTGGTTAAACGGCCTCCTACTCGTAAAATACCCTCGTTGTCAAGGAAAGGATTTAATTTTAGTAGATTACTTCTGCTACTCAATTTATTATTTTTTTGTAATGTCATGATTTCCTCTGCAAACTCAGTTCGTTGTACATATTTTATAATGAGTAACTTTGCTTTCCGTAATTCATGCAAGGTCAGAAACTCGGGCAAACCGCTATGTTTACCTAACGTGACTGGATTCTGCTTAAATTGTATCGTTTTGATGGCTCGTAAAAGCCATGCTACTATTTTAGTTATTTTATTAAGTGAACTGAATTTAAGTAACAATTGTAATATGATGCTTTTCTTGCTATCTATTTGAGCGGCATTCACCTTGCTTGATGTTGTTTTTGCCTTTATTTCTTGATCCGTGGTATAAATGCTTTGCTTTGCTTCTAATTTTTCATCAATCGTTCTCAATGACTGCGGTCCATGCCACCACAGGGTTTGATTTTTCAGTTGTGAGGCTGAAATGCCTCTACTGGCTGCATCTGCTGGATTATCCTCCGACTTTACATATCGCCAGCAGCTTGGTTTCATTGTTGCTGCGATAACTTTAGTCCTGTTCGCAACGAAAGGTTTCCATCGGCTGTAATCGCCTTGTAGCCACCCTAAGACCACCATGGAATCCGTCCACCCATATATCCGAGTGTCCATTTCGCTATAACAGCTAATAACTTTATTCATTAACTTGGCTAGTAAATATGCTCCACTTAATTCTAATCTTGGTAACGATACGCTTTTAGAGACGGGTACTAGTCTAGTCTTAGCAACTACTAGTACCACAGATGTCTCATCATTTTTCTGTAATCGCGCGTAAATAACTGCCGCGTAGGCTTTAGTAGATGCGTCACAATAACCGTGCAGTTCTATGACGTGATGTGATTGATACCCGATCCAACGTGGTATTTTGCATTGATTCAAATATTCCATGTCTATTTTTATGGTTTCCCATTCGTATTTGATGTTTACAGGAACTTCTTCGTCCCAATGCATTTTATTTAACCACAGCTTTTGGAATATCAGCTTTAATTTTGTTGTAAGTGGGGACAACCACCCCAACGGGTCGAATACTTTTGATATCTCCGACAAAAGTAATCGTTTAGTAATTTTGGCGTTAGGATTAGCTATGCTGTATTTGAAAGTAAACATGTCATCACAAGAGTTCCAACGAAGGCCTAATGTTTTTGACGTACTTTCTGATTTGAAGTTAAAAATTATTTCGCCATTGCTGCTGCTCTGCTCTATATTTTCAAGAAGTTCCGGATGATTTGCGGACCATTTTCTCAGTGTAAAACCGCCTGATTTTAATAATCTGTTGAGATCTTCGATGAGCTGCTTTCCTCTTTCGATAGAGTGAGAACCATGGACCAGATCATCCATATAAAAAGATTCTTCTAGAATCTTTGCTGCTTCCGGAAATGCACTTCGTGCATCCGATGCTAAACGTTTTAAAGTCATCATCGCTAGGAATGGTGCTGATTTTGTACCGTATGTGACGGTAGTAAGCTTGTACGTTTGTAGTGGTTGATCTGGCGCATACCTCCAGATAACTTGCTGATATTGCTGATCTGCTTCGTCCACCATTATCTGCCTGTACATTTTCTCGATATCTGATGTGTAAGCATAACGATATTGCCGCCACTTCAGTATCAGTTCCTGTAGATCCTGTTGTAAATTAGGGCCCTTATACATCAGGTCATTCACGCTGTATCCGCTTGACGTTCTTGCTGATGCGTTAAATACCACCCGTAGCTTTGTAGTAGCTGATTCTGCTCGTTGGACGGAATGGTGCGGCAAGTAACACGATAGCGCTTGTTTGGTTTTATTGCTGTAACTAGGCACCATATGTCCTAAGGCTATGTACTCACTAATGAATGTTTTATATTGTTCTGCTAGAACAGGTTGTTTGCTAAATTTACGTTCCAGATTTTGGAACTGTGCTATTGCCATATCTTTAGATGAACCTAGTTTTTCATTGATGTCTGCTTTTAGTGGCAATTTTACTACATACCGGCCGTCTTCTTGACGTTTTGTAGTTGATGAATAAAAATCGACACATTCTTGATCTTCCAATGATAGGTTTGATTTCTCGCTTATATCCTCGATGTCCCAAAACTGCTGAATATCGTGGATATTATTCATGATGACGTTGCACTGTAGTGATGCTATTTGGCCACCACCATATATGATCCACCCAAGCTGTGTTTCTTGCAACACTGGCTGTGATACATTCTGTCCTTTGATCAATCCTCCCATTAGTATCAAGCCATTGACTTGGGCGCTTAATAATAAGTCCACTGGACGGCTAATGTTAAAATATGGATCTGCTAATTTAAGATTTTCTATGTAGGACCACTTCGATGTGTCAAACGATTTATATGGAATATCCTTAAGTACGTTGTTCATGACTAGTACATCGGTTGTGAACGAAAAGTTGTTGTACGTTGAGAAGCAGCTTAGTGTGACCATACCCTTACAATTATGTTCGACTTCACCTACTCCGCATATCAATCCATTGAATTTAGATCTACGTAATCCTAATTTCTTTGCTGTACTTTCTTTTATTATCGACACTTGTGATCCAGGATCAATGAGAGCCCTTAAAATGTGACACGATCCATCTATCGTCGCGACCTTTATCAAGGCTGTAGCTAACAATACTTCATTCGTCCCTGGATCATTCTGAGACACATGCGCAGTCATTGCAACATTGTCTTTTGGATTTGGTTCAGTTGTTGTTGTTGCTACGTTGCTTGAATGCAATATATTTTTTGAGCAAGCGTCATGTAAAACGGAGTGGTGATTTCCGTCACATTTGCGACATCGCTTAACGGAAATGCATTGCTGGCCATTATGATCAAATAAACAATTTCGACATAATTTCAATCTTTCAACTGTTTTAAATTTTGCTTCATTAGGCAATTGCAAAAACTTTACGCAATTACACATGGCATGTTGGTGACCGCAAAATTGACATTTTGTGGTAGACACGTGTAAGGAATTTGAATATGGCTGTGGCTTATTGTATTTATTGGCAAAGTTCGGGTTATGTCGTCTTGCCCTTTGGTTTTCAGGAGCATCGCTATTAGTATGATGAGTTGGTTTCGGTGTTGCTTGATCGAGCTTCCTGCGAGAAGTTTCCAGGCTCGTAAACTTGCTTTCTAAGTAGTCCAAGAATTCCTGCAGTACCGGCAGCTCTCTGGAATTTTTAAGGGAGTCTATGTAGTCTCCGTACGTTTCGCTATCCAGCTTCTGCGCTAATAAATGCACAAGAAGCGGATCCCAAGTGCTGATATCAATTCCTAAGTTCCGTATGGCATGCAAGCTTTCTAGTGCTACATCATGCAGTTTCTTAATATGACCTAGCGTTTGATGCTGCGTACTTGGTAGGCCTAGAAAAGTATTTATAACATACGTAAATATAAGCTTTTTATTGTTATACCGATTGTTTAAGATTTCCCAACAGGTATGATAGTTATTGGAACTTATAGGTAGATGCTGAATAAGTTTTTCTGCTTCGCCCCTGACCTTCCCTTTTAGAAATTGCATTTTTTGCGCTTGCGACAAGGTAGGGTTGTTATGAATAGCTTCGCTAAAGAGGTCCTTAAATGACGTCCAATGTTGGTAGCTACCTGAAAATACTGGTATATCCATTTTTGGTGTGGAATGCTCTCTATGCGATACGCTCCATAGCTTTTTATTGATCATTTTCTTTAACAGAATATATGATCGCTCATGCTGAGTATACACTTCTTCGTAATCCTCTTCCTCTCCACCTGTCTCGCTATCTATCTCCCAATGGAGGGAATCAATCTGCGACCAGCGCGCTTGAAGTGTTCTCAAGGCGTCCTCCATCTCCCATTTTTCGGACATGGAGTCTAGGTCGATAAGCCCTGCTGATCTCTTGAATGCTTTGAAATTAGCTGTTTGCTTACGCAGCATGTCATCTAATTTGCTGGTAGAGCCTTTTGACTCCATTGTACGTAAAATGCTGGCTTTTGCTGGCTGCTTATAACCCGTTGGTCCTGCTGCTGCTAGTTCGGCTTCCTCTTGTTGCTCCTGTATTGGTTGAGTACCCCTAACGGATTTCATAGGCGTTTGCTTGCTTGACAACTGTTGGCGTTGTTCATTGATGAAAGACTTGGCTGCTGTATAAAGCTTGCTAACTTGTTCATGCTCGGAATTTATAAAATAAGAGTGATCTTTGTCCCCATGTTGACAAATAGCTAAATGATTGTTCTGAAAATCTGACCAATACCTCTCTAACAACTCTAGTCGCCTTTTAAAATAGTCGTCCGATTTCCTATCGGCGCTATCCTTTTTTATATTTATCAGTATTTTCTTGATTGACTCGCTAAGTTCAAGTTGCTGGTAGTAAAGCTCCTCCATTATGCTGCTAGTTTGTTTATGATGATAAAAAGGAAAGATCTTACTTGTTCGAAACTGGCTTTCGACTGCCGCTGGTTTGTTGTTGCACTCCAAACGCTGCTGCTCTGATGTAGCTGGGCTCGGACGCCCTGCTGCTGTAGATACCGATGTGCTGCGTTCTGCTCAAGATGCTGATTGCCCTGTCTTGGAGGCGCTGATGTCCCGCTGCTTGGTATGCTTGGGGACGGTGCTCTGCTACTAATTTTGCAACGCTACCCTGTGCTGCTAGGGTTTTGCTACAAATGCTTTGCTAAATTACTGCGGTTACAAAAGTAGACCACAGTTCATACGTATCACTGCAATCCAATATGCTGATTTCTGGACGAGTTCACTCACAAGTTACTTAATACACGTTACTCCCCAAAGAAAAACGAATACTAACACTCGCGAGGTCCCGCCCGATAGCTCGAAGGACCAATGTGAAAGTTAGGAAGATGGCTAAATGATACTACTGCATATAAAGTCAACAATTAATATATTATTCGGACCAAAGGTTTAGTAATACAAAGGAGCGAGGGAGCACACGCGATGACCGCTAATCGAGTACTAAATGCTCTACTAATATCAATTAGTGAAATGAGGTAAAATGCACGAATAAGCATTAGTGCATTATTATTACTGTATGGTTTCACCGTACAATGATGATACGATTCTCGTGCTGTCTCTACTTACTTATATGAGTAGATACAGAAAACGCCGTGATGAGGAAATGTATTTTTGGTAGCCTTTCTGATGAATATTAAGATTACTGATCAGTAGGTTATCAGAGAAATCCGATATTCTTTTATTCATTTATGGCTACAGATCGATATCTTTCCATTTCCTGGCTGTTTTTGACGTCATGTTGTTCTAAATCTACTCAACTTTAAAGATTGCAACTTACACCCTTTTATGGGAGGTAGGACACGACGGTATCGCCCGTCCGAAATGAGCTGTCCGACTGGGGAAGTACCTCCGCCCTACATAAGACCACGGCCATAATAACCATCGTGTTGTGTTCCCGGCGGTAAGTAGGGTAGCCAGAGCTCACTGGAGGGATTCTGTGCTGCCAACGGAGAGACCGTAGGCTTGGGTTATCATCACTGACTTGTGTGGGCGTGAAATGTTGGTGTGGCGGTCAGGGAGACCCGGTGAAACGGTTATCCGCTGGCCGCCCGCAGGCTCGTACGGTTCCCGAACCTGGGGAATACTTAATCTCCGCCCCAGGAGGCTGAACCAGCGGTCTGTGCAAAGTCCCTGGTGCTGTGGTCGTGCTGGAGGAGGAGACCGGAGTGGACCCGATTACAGTATCCAGGGGGGGACCGGGGGCCCTTCCGCCCGCCGCACCAGCCGGTCACATAACCCATACTTGTCGGTGGTGGCATGAAGTCTTGCTTTGTCTCCTGCGTTGTCAGCACAGAGACTCTCTTAACCTTCCACATACCACCCACCTTTCGAAAATGGCCATTAATAGAAAAAGGAAAACTGTTGTGACAGCGGCATCCTCATCCACTCTGCAAGTGAACTTATGCAACATCAGGGGACTACATGCTAATCTGAATGCGGTCCATTACCACTTAGAAACCGCGAAGCCGACCTTGTTTTTCCTGACGGAGACACAAATATCATGCCCTGCCGATACAGCCTACTTACTGTACCCTGGGTACAAACTCGAACATAATTTTTTGAGTCGTGCCGGAGTATGCTTGTACGTCCGGGATGATGTTTGTTGTCGCCGTCTTAATGGCCTGGAAGACAGGGACCTGTCCACTTTGTGGGTACGTGTGGATTACGGTGGCCACACCCGTATCTATGCGTGCCTCTACAGGTCTCATAGCGGTGACTTGGGCACGACTCAACTGTTTGACCACCTGCAGCGATCGGCGGACAAGGCAATTGAGCAGTACCCCACCGCGGACTTAGTGTTCTTAGGGGACTTCAACGCTCATCACATTGAGTGGCTGGGGTCCTCGGTCAATGATTTTGCGGGAAGGACTGCTCATAAATTTGCCTTGACCTATGGGCTCTCGCAAGTGGTTCATTCTATCACTAGAATACCAGATGTCGAGTCCCATAAAAGCTCTCTACTGGATCTTCTGCTGACTACGCGCCCGGATGAATACTCCATAACTGTGGAAGCACCCCTAGGTACTTCAGACCACTGCCTCATCCGGACACAAGTGCCTCTCGCTCGGCCAGAACCACCTCGGCCAGTTAAATGGCGGCATGTTTGGCACTATAGGTCAGCGGACTGGGATGGATTGCGAGAATACTTCGCTTCGTACCCGTGGAGACGGCTCTGCTTCACTTCAGAAGATCCTAGCTCCTGTGCAACAGCAGTTACTGAGGCGATTCTAGCGGGTATGGAATGCTTCATTCCTAACCGCTGGATCGCTACGGGGGCTAGTAAGCGACCGTGGTTTAATCGGCCTTGCAGAGAGGCTAGTCTTAACAAGCAATCTGCTTATAAGGCTTGGACCACGGCTCTTGCGAACAAGGATCCAAATATCGCTGAAGTGAAGCGGAAATTGAATGCCGCCTCGAGATCCAGTAAAAGAGCAACGGCTAGGGCCAAATTTGATTTCATCGGCAGAATTGGTGAGCGGCTGGCGCGATACCCGTCGGGTACCCGTGCATTTTGGTCGCTCGCCAAAGCTGCCGAGGGAAATTTCTGTCGGCCTTGTTTGCCGCCGCTGCTTAAACCCGACGGCAGTCTGGCCCATGGCGCTAAGGAGAAGGCCGATCTTTTAGGTAACCTCTTTGCGTCAAACTCGACAATGAACGACGGGAATGCCGTACCACCCACTATACCCTGGTGTGGTGTTTCTTTACCAGAAATAAAAATCACACAACGGGTGGTCCGGCGGGAGCTCAAATCCCTAGACGTTCACAAGTCGAGTGGGCCTGATGGCATATCGGCAATGGTGCTTAAACAGTGTGCCCCAGAGTTGTGCCCTGTGCTTACACGTCTTTTCGCACTTTCTTACTCCACGAGACAAGTCCCAGCTTCGTGGAAGACCGCTTTCGTGCACCCTGTGCCTAAGAAAGGCGACAGGACAGACCCGTCCAATTACAGGCCTATCGCTATCACCTCCCTCCTCTCGAAGGTAATGGAGCGTGTTATTAACGCACAGCTCCTGAGATACCTAGAAGGAAACGATTTATTGAGTGACCGGCAGTACGGCTTCCGCCACAGTCGCTCAACCGGTGACCTTCTTGTGTATCTCACACACCGATGGGCGCAAGCCATCGAGAGTGGGGGTGAGGCACTGGCGGTCGGCCTGGACATAGCGAAGGCCTTCGACCGGGTCTGGCACAGAGGTCTTCTGGCGAAGTTGCCGTCCTATGGACTGCCCGAGGGACTTTGCGAATGGATTGCCAGCTTTCTGTCCAACAGAAGCATTCAAGCCGTTGTTGACGGCAGCTGCTCAGACCGCATGGACATAAATGCTGGCGTTCCACAAGGCTCCGTGCTATCCACGACCCTGTTCCTGCTGCATATCAATGACATGCTGTCTGCTGACTCCATTCATTGCTATGCAGATGACAGTACCGGGGATGCATTTTACACGGGCCGGGCTAACCTCCCTCGGTCCGCATTGGAGGAAAGTCGCGAACAACTTGTGTCTGAAATCGAGACTACTCTCACAGGAGTGTCCGATTGGGGAAGACTAAACCTAGTCCAATTCAACCCCACTAAGACACAAGTTTGTGCATTCACCGCTAAGAAAACCCCATTCATTGTAGCGCCACAATTCCTGAACACACCACTCACCATCTCCTCGAGTATAGGGATCCTTGGTGTCGATATCTCCAGTGACGTCCAGTACCGTAATCACCTCGAAGACAAGGTCAAGTTGGCATCTAAGAAACTTGGAGTGCTCAACAGGGCGAAGCAGTACTTCACTGCGGGGCAAAGACTTATTCTTTATAAGTCACAAGTCCGGCCCCACATGGAGTACTGCTGTCACCTTTTTGCCGGGGCACCTGCATACCAGCTTGACCCCTTCGAGTCGGTACAAAGACGTGCGCTGCGGATAGTCGACGATCCCATACTTTTAGGCGGTGTGGAGCCGCTTAGCCTGAGGAGAGATTTCGCCTCACTGTGCGTCTTCTACCGCCTATATAATGGTATGTGTTCAGATGAATTGTTCGACATGATGCCCACGGCCACTTTTTATCATCGCACCGCTCGCCACAGGCAGGGAATTCATCCTCACACATTGCATCCGCCTGCGGTACGCACTGTAAGGTTTGAAAGAAATTTTATTCCGCGCACGCTTAGGCTGTGGAATGATCTCCCTGCCGTGGTTTTCCCTAGCGACTACAATATGGGGTTCTTCAAGAAGGGCATTAGAAGGTTTTTGCGGGGTCGGCAGCGCGAGTGTGATGCCCCTGGTGTTGCACGCGTCCCTAGGCCACGGTGACCGCTTCCCATCAGGTGGGCCGTGTGCTTGTCTGCCACCTAAGTGGTATAAAAAAAAAAAAAAAAAAAAAAAAAAAACACCCATGTGTATAATATTTGACTAGAAAAATAGCTATTTGGAAATCTAGCTATTTTGCAAACTAGCTATTTTGCAAACTAGCTATATGGAAAACTACGTATTTGGAAAACTAGCTTTTTTGAGAACTAGCTATTTCGAAAACTAGCTATTTGGGTAACTAGCTATTTGAAAAAAAATGCTATTTCCTGTAACTAATTTATGCGGTTTATATTATACTAGCTTCTACACTCGGCTTCGCGAAAATTATCCCAAATGAACATATTCTCAGGATAAAAAGTAACTTATTTGCTATTCCCGAATACAATGTATCTCTGTGCCAAATTTCATCGGCAGGCTTTACGTATTTCTCGTGTCTCCTGTGCGGGTCACAAATAAATATTATTATCTTCTGCAAGAACAAAACGTTAGCGATCAAACTTTTTTTTTCACATCATCATACTACTACTACTACTCATTTCATACTAGCTGACTCCCGCGGCTCCGCTCCCGTAAAAATTATAGCCTGTGTTACTTGGGAATAATATAGCTTTCCATAGCTGAAAGAATTTTTAAAATCGGTCCAGTAGTTTCGGAGCTTATTCGGTACAAACAAACAAAAAAATCTTTCCTCTTTATAATATTGGTATAGAAAAGTCGAAATTACCAGCAGTGTATGTATGGTAGGTCCTACACAATTGTTTGCGAATCGCTCGCTGTTTGTCAAATGTGAAATGAAAATGCACTTTGCATTTAAGAAAAAAAAACCGCCAAATACTCTAAAACTTCTGTATATATATAAGCCTGCCGATACGTCCAGCCGGTTGAGCGTGAAGAAGTAATACACATACAAACACACACACACAAACTTTCGCCTTTTTGGGGATTCTATTGCCTTGTTTTTTACACAGTTGAAGGATTCTTGAATCTAATTATCTTATGCTATGGAGCTAATCTGAGATGAATCAACAATATTTTAAGTATTCTGGTTATTCATTTCCTATGCCACAAAACTTAAAAAGTTGATCTCTACTTCTCTACTCATCAATACAATATTATGATTTTAACAACTTAGGACTACCTAAGTGATTTTTGCATGTAGCTTACACACATAAACTCACGCCCTTTTTCTATGGGCGTAGGCAGAAACTACAGAGAGCCACAGGTATGATCCTATTTTTTTTTCTTTTTTTAGGGTTCCGTACCCAAAGGGTGAAAACGGAACCCTATTACTGAGACTCTGCGGTCCGTCTGTCTGTCTGTCTGTCACCAGGCTACAGCCTGCGGACCGCGGCTCATGAACCGTGATAGCTAGACAGTTGAAATTTTCACAGATGATGTATTTCCGTTGCCGCTATAACAACAAAACTAAAAACAGAATAAAATAAATATTTAAGTGGGGCTCCCATATAACAAACATGTTTTTACTGCCGTTTTTGCGATTATAGTACGGAACCCTTCGTGTGCGAGTCCGACTCGCACTTGGCCGGTTTTTTATATATTATAGGCTATAAGGTAGGAGGTATTGTGTTGCCCAGTTACTGGGTTGTGGAGGTCCGATAGGCAGTCGCTCCTTGTAAAAAACTGGTACTCAGCTGAATCCGGTAAGACTGGAAGCCGACCCCAACAATAATTGGGAAAAAGGCTAGGCAGATGACGATATATTATAGGCTCGCTCTTGACCACTATCTCACCTGATGGTAAGCGATGATGTGGTCGACGATGAAGCACGCTTGCCTAGAAGTAACCTATTCACTCTTGACTTAAAGACCCCTAGATTGTAGCTATCGGGAAACGCAGACTCCGGCAGGGAATTCCACTCCTTAGCTGTACGCATAATGAAAGTATTTCCAATACGTTTAGTGCGTTTGGATATTCTCCTTTTGCTTTACTTGCGTTCAAACACGTATGCCTGTTATGAATACTGTGCACCTGGCCTGGTACTTTAGGAGTTCGATAATTAAATGTTATATGGAAATATTATATCTTCGTAAAACTCAATAAAAGAACAGTTATACGTCGTTGAAATAACTCTAGAATACCCAGTGATATACCACAAACAGCCTTACTGTTCTCTGGTATCATAATAACTGAGGTTGAAAGCCGCAAGGCAAGACATCTGATACTTTTCACCTACATCAAACTTGAACCTTACGTCGATGTGATAGTTCCAGTCCAGTAAATGTGATCAGTTCACGGGTGGGCGGGTTTTGTGACATATTGTGCCATCATCTGTTACATAATATTGTTCGTTAGCCTCTAGGACCTAGAAGTTCTAAGAATGAGTGATGCTAAAGAGGTACATTATTTTTAGCCGACTGCCGGAGGGTAATGTGTTTATCAGTCTATGTATGTTCCTATACGGCGTTCTAGAGACCAAACGCGTTGGCCGATTTTAATGATTCTTACGGCAATCAATTCGTCTTAACCCTGCGAGTGTCACTGGCTACATTCAAATTGCAAAATAGAAAAATGGCGGTTTTTGGGCGCCATATTGTGGGGGTCCAAATTTTTTTTTTCTTACAAACCCATCGTGTGGGGTATCAAAATGAATGGTTTTAAGAGGTGATTACAAAAATATAACATACTGATACGTTTAAATGTACATAATTCTAAAAAAAATAACTAAAAAGTTGTAAATAAAAAATAACAAAAAAACGGACTGCTTAAAAAGCGAACTAAAAAGACGTAAACAAGAAGAAAATCATGCTGTGCAGTCGGAGAATAAGTTCATCTGTTTTTGGTCAGCCAGCTCGCGCATATGTATCCTCCGACTGCACAGCATGATTTTCTTCTTATTTACGTCTTTATAGTTCGCTTTTTTACCCAACTGAATCATTAACTTTATCCCCTTTTAAATTTCCGTACCTAATTGTATTTTCAATAAACTCAAGAACTTGTATTCAATAGATTTTGCTATATGCCTTAGTAGATTACTATGATTAAGGATCTGCAGAGAAATAGCTATAATCTAAATAGGAGAAGATGGTATACCTGATGGGAAGCACTCGTTGGTGGCAGACAACTCCATAATGTCTTAGTTAAAACACACACACACGCATGGAAACACAAATCTTAAGTTAAACACAAATGCACTATTAAAAGCCGTGACATACACTAATAAAAATATCTGATGCACCCGAGTGCAAGAGCGTCGCGTCGGTAAATGAATGATCTTCGTCTGTGAGCACTAGTGAGTTTCATATATAAAAAAAGTCCTCTGTGGTCTGTGAGCGAGCGACCGCACTATTAAGTGTTAAGTTATGCCGTAGTCTGGTATTTTATTAACCGACTTACCAAAAAGGAGGAGGTTCTATGTTCGACTTCTTGTTTCTTTTTTTGTTCACCGATATCTCCGTCAATTGTGGACCGATTTAAAAAAAAAATATTGTTTGAAAGAGTATGTTTCGAAATTGGTCCCATTTTAATTTGGTGAAGATCTGATGAAGAACATCGGAGATATACAACAGAACTCTTCAATAAATAAAGGCAAATCATTCGGGATTGCTGCAATCGCATGTCTTTTTATTGTTTATACCATTCCATAACATAACATCACGCCAGTAAGCTTTAAAGGGGTACGCAGATCTTACATTTCACCGGTTATGTTCAAGTTATTCGGGTAATCTATTCTGGCGTTATAGATACCTTACTAAACAACTTGCCTATTTTAGGTACAACTAAAAAGAGAAAAATAAAAAACTTTTTTGCAAAAAAATACTACCGACTTCCAAATAAAAACTACAAAGTGAAAAATAATAAGTGAAAAATAAATAGTATTTTTTTGCAAAAAAGTTTTTTATGATGTAGACCGGTCAAGTGTGAGCTGCAGTAAAATTGGGGTATTAGAAGCATTTATGTACAGTTAAGGGTCAAAATTGCAGTCACATTCTACCAAAACAGCAGCTGCATTTTTTTTAGGCATAGCAATTTCAACTTTTCACGGTTCGTAGGTATAATCTATACTTTAATTTCTATACAACATATAAAATCAGTTGTGGATAATTTAACTTCTTCGATAAAAACTAGACATTTGAGTTTTTGGAGAGTAAGACTGCACTTTTGACCCTTGACTGTACCTATTTAAAAACCGGCCAAATTCGTTTCGGACTTCGCACATTTGGGTTCCGCACCAAAGAATAAATCTGATTTATCAATATATTAAGTATACGTAATAATAAACATTATCACCAAATTTCAAGTTCTTAGGTCAATGGGAAGTTAAAAATGTCTTTGGAACAAAATGACAGACGACGGACAGACCGACAGACGGACATACAGACACGTGAGTGCCAGCAGTAGGGCTCTGCTTGGACTCTTCGGGTACGGAACCCTAAAAATACCAAATATTTTAGGCTTGGGGCTGTGTGTAAAAAACAAAGAAATATATTACGTGCGTTAGGATCCCTATACCTGCAAGGATTCCCAGTAAAATAAGAGTGATTTGTGATGAACCCTAAGAAAATAAATAAGAAAAATATTACGGCGAGTTTGCTGAAAAATAGTTTGAAGTACTTAATTGCAATTTTCCAGTAGTGATTTAAATAGTTTTTACCCGACTGCCGAAGGAGGGTAATGTGTTTATCAGTCTATGTATGTATGTATATATGTATGTATGTATGTTTGTTCCTATGTGGCGTTCCAGAGACCAAACGCGTTGGCCGATTTTGATGAATCATACGTCAATCGATTCGTCTTAACCCTGCGAGTGTCATAGGCTACGTTAAAATTGGACAATAGAAAAATGGCGGTTTTTGGGCGCCATATTGTGGGGTCCCAAATTTTTTTTTTCTTCCAAACCCATTGTGTGGGGTATCAAAATAAAGGGTTTTAGGAGGTGATTTCAAAAATATATAACACTTATATGTTTAAATGTATCTAATTCGAAAAAAACTTATAAATAAAAAAAGTTAATTCAAAAAATCAAAAAACCCGACTGCTTCAAAAGCGAACTAAAAAGACGTAAACAAGGAAAAAATCATGCTGTGCAGGCGGAGGATACACCAGATTTTGGTCAGCCAGCCCGCGAATATGTATCCTCCGACTGCACAGCATGATTTTTTCCTTGTTTACGTATTTTTAGTTCGCTTTTGAAGCAGTCGGGTTTTTTGATTTTTTGTTATTAAAGTAACCCTATTATCTATAGCTAACAATTAAATACAGTTTCGATTGTGTGGAAACCGGTCAGACGAGTTTATAAAGTATTTATAATACACACATAGAATCATCAGATTTGTGGGTGTGTTGCATATTATAATATATACTTGTTTACAGACAAAAAACAACAACAAATCACAAAGGAATTCTTGACCTTTTACCACCCAAAAGATCGAGGAACATTTTCCTTAAAATACAAGGATTTCTCATATTATTTCTAGTTATTTTATATGGTAGTCGTAACGAGTTAATTGCTTGAGATATTTAGTTATAAGTATTATAAAGCTGAAGAGTTTGTTTGTTTGAAAGCGCTAATGTCAGGAGCTACTGGTTGGAATTAAAAATTATTTTTGTATTGGATAGTCCATTTATCGAGGAAGGTTCAACATCTGCCTAGCCTTTTCCCAATTGTTGCTGGGGTCGGCTTCCAGTCTTACCGGATTCAGCTGAGTACCAGTATTTTACATGGAGCGACTGTCTATCTGACTTCCACAACTCAGTAACAGGGTAACACGGTACCCCTTGACAAGACTGGTGTCAGATCTCAAGCTTCTGACTACCCGTAACGACTGTCAAAGATCTTCAAATGACAGCCGGGACCAACGGCTTAACGTGCTTTCCGAGGCACGGAGGAAACTCGGTATGTTGAAATGGTCACCTATCCACGGAACGACCTCGTCAAGCGTTGCTTAACCTTGAAGATCGACCAGTGCGGCTGTTGTTATTTAGCCACGAGCTCCTCGAGGAAGGTTATTGCCTATATAACATGATGCTACAACTAATAGGAGCGCAGCATAAATGTAAAATGTTGCAAAAATGGTAAAAAATATTCCTTTTTGAGAGCTTCCATTGCGTGCGCTGCGTAAACGGTTAAAGTTACGTAACTAGTTGACGGGAGCGAAGCCGCGGGGGATAGCTAGTTTAGTTAAAAAAATATTTATGCAATGGAAAAAATTAGACCGGTATTCTATTGTATAATGGCATCACCTAGCCTTTGCTTTTTAAGGCTTTTTTTTGGAATGGGCTTCTAAAGCGAACCTTATTGGCGCCTCTAATTTTGTCGGTAAGAACGAGTCTGTAGGTCAAGGCTAATGCAACATTTCTAAAGTCGACATACACGTGCGACTTAGGGACACCTCACACCGGTTTGAAGTGATCAACGAATATACGTAATCTTCTAAAGAATTAAGTTTAACGACCTTTTTTTTTTGGATTTAAGCCACCAGATCTCTCTACTATAGGTGTGTTTGCAACGGTCACACACTAAAAAGACATAGGACAGACCTGTCAAGTCTGTCTGGTGAATTCTATCTAACTTTAAGAGAACCGAGGAACATCGCAGCGGAATTCAAACAGAGCATTGAGATTGTCCCGTGGCTTCGCTCCTGAAACTGGTCCCGTGGACCACCCCACAGGACCCGTTTTCGGGATAAATAATAGCCTATGTCACTCAGGAATAATGTAGCTTTCTATTGGTGAAAGAATTTTATAAAGTAGTAGTTTCGCGGCCTATTCGGTACAAAAAAACAAAAAAAATCTTTCCTCTTTATAATATTGGTATGGTATAGATAGGCTCGCGCTTGACCACTATCTCACCTGATGGTAAGCGATGATGTGGTCGATGGTGTAGCACGTTTGCCTAGAAAAAACCCATTCACTCTTGACTTAAAGACCCCTAGATTGTAGCTATCGGGAAACACAGACTCCGGCAGGGAATTCCACTTCTTAGCTGTACGCATAATGAAAGTGTCCCCAAAACGTTTTGTGCGTATGGGTGGGAAGTCTACCATGTACCGATGACGCATCGCCGTACGTCTGGTAGTCCGATGATGGAACGGGCTGGGCGGAATTAAATCATGCAACGCTTGCCTAGAAGTAACCTATTCACTTTTGACATAAAGACCCCTAGGTTGTATGTAGCTATCGGGAAACACAAACTCCGGCAGATAATTCCACTCGATCTGTAGATATGAGGCTACTTGAGGTCGCACTATTTCCGGCATTGAGGCTCTACTATGACGCGCGTCATTGTTTCGTTGTAAAAAAAAAGTTATTTAAAAAATCTAAAAACCCGACTGCTTAAAAAGCGAACTAAAAAGACGTAAACAAGGAGAAAATCATGTTGTGCAGTCGGAGGATACATTCGCAAGTTGGCTGACCAAAACCAGATGTATCCTTTACAACTTTTTTGTTATTTTTTTTCCGAATTTGGTACATTTAAACATATGTGTTATATATTTTTGAAATCACCTCTTAAAACCCTTTATTTTGATACCCCACACGAAGGGCTTAGATGAAAAAATAAGTTTTTCTCCCACAAAATGGCGCCCAAAACCCGCCATTTTTTTCATTTCCAATTTTAACGTAGCCAGTGACACTTGCAGGGTTAAGAAGAATCGATTGACGTAAGAATCATTAAAATCGGCCAACGCGTTTGGTCTCTAGAACGCCATATAGGAACAAACATACATACTTACGTTCATACATACATAGACCGATAAACACATTATCCTCCTTCGGCACTCGGGTAAAAAGGGACAGTTCTATTTGTTACTGTGTTTTGTACTCGAAGGAACACGTCGACTTTAAAGTTATTTACGGTACATTGGCGTCGTCGCGGCATATACATAGGTCACATCCTGGAAGCAACATCTAATTCCAAGTATCACACGGTACCTTGGCCTCAGCGCGGCGCGGCATGGCGTGCTGGGCGGACGCGCGCGCGGCGGCCACGCGGATCAGCGCCTCGCACAGCGCGCGCAGCCCGCCGCCGCCCTCCAGCGCCGCCGCCGGGGCGCCCAGGGCCACTCGGACTAACGCGCAGCTCGTGTCTTTTGATCGCCCTGATGTTACGTCTAGATGGAGTAAAGGGAATTATCTGTCAGTCAATATCACAGCATCCGAATGCACAAGGAAAGCAGCAAACAGAAAAGAATAGCATAATCCGCGTAACGACTACGACCGCTCTATCAAAAGATGTCCGACCAAGATGAAGACCACAGCCCCTGAAGCCATATGAAGCCTGTATACTAAAAAAGATTATATTATCAACTAGCTGACCCTCGGGGCTTCGCTCCCGTCAACTGACTACCTACCTACCAGGGTAGGTAGTCAGTTGACGGGAGCGAAGCCCCGAGGGACCCTAACTACCCTACCTTTTTTTTTTTATTCATTATAGGCTCGCGCTTGACCACTATCTCACTTACCCTACTTACTCCAACTACCCTACCTTTTTTTTTTTATTCATTATAGGCTCGCGCTTGACCACTATCTCACTTACCCTACTTACTCCAACTACCCTACCTTTTTTTTTTTATTCATTATAGGCTCGCGCTTGACCACTATCTCACTTACCCTACTTACTCCAACTACCCTACCTTTTTTTTTTTATTCATTATAGGCTCGCGCTTGACCACTATCTCACTTACCCTACTTACTCCAACTACCCTACCTTTTTTTTTTTATTCATTATAGGCTCGCGCTTGACCACTATCTCACTTACCCTACTTACTCCAACTACCCTACCTTTTTTTTTTTATTCATTATAGGCTCGCGCTTGACCACTATCTCACTTACCCTACTTACTCCAACTACCCTACCTTTTTTTTTTATTCATTATAGGCTCGCGCTTGACCACTATCTCACTTACCCTACTTACTCCAACTACCCTACCTACCTACTAATTTTTTTATTCATTATAGGCTCGCGCTTGACCACTATCTCACTTACCCTACTTACTCCAACTACCCTACCTTTTTTTTTTTATTCATTATAGGCTCGCGCTTGACCACTATCTCACTTACCCTACTTACTCCAACTACCCTACCTTTTTTTTTTTATTCATTATAGGCTCGCGCTTGACCACTATCTCACTTACCCTACTTACTCCAACTACCCTACCTTTTTTTTTTTATTCATTATAGGCTCGCGCTTGACCACTATCTCACTTACCCTACTTACTCCAACTACCCTACCTACCTACTAATTTTTTTATTCATTATAGGCTCGCGCTTGACCACTATCTCACTTACCCTACTTACTCCAACTACCCTACCTTTTTTTTTTTATTCATTATAGGCTCGCGCTTGACCACTATCTCACTTACCCTACTTACTCCAACTACCCTACCTTTTTTTTTTTATTCATTATAGGCTCGCGCTTGACCACTATCTCACTTACCCTACTTACTCCAACTACCCTACCTTTTTTTTTTTATTCATTATAGGCTCGCGCTTGACCACTATCTCACTTACCCTACTTACTCCAACTACCCTACCTACCTACTAATTTTTTTATTCATTATAAGCTCGCGCTTGACCACTATCTCACTTACCCTACTTACTCCAACTACCCTACCTTTTTTTTTTTATTCATTATAGGCTCGCGCTTGACCACTATCTCACTTACCCTACTTACTCCAACTACCCTACCTTTTTTTTTTTATTCATTATAGGCTCGCGCTTGACCACTATCTCACTTACCCTACTTACTCCAACTACCCTACCTTTTTTTTTTTATTCATTATAGGCTCGCGCTTGACCACTATCTCACTTACCCTACTTACTCCAACTAACTAATTTAACCTACCTAACCTACCTACTAATTTTTATCTATCATCAATAGTTTTCTCAGCGCATGACAAAGAATGAGTTTTTATGGAGTTTCTTGTTCATTCTTCTCCATAACAAGCTACTTTCCGAATGCACGGTAGAATCAACTTTTATTCCATGTAAATTTAAATTGTGACATTCAAAAGTGCCGCTTGGTGGCCCAGTTGAAATAAATATCTTTTGTCTTTGTCTTTTGTCTATGAATATTATAGACACCATTTTGGTACCTTGGGTTACATTATGGCAATTTTCATAAGGATCTCTAATTTTTTTGAAAATATATTATAGCCTATGACACTCAGGAATAATGTAGCTTTCTACTGGTGAAAGAATTTTCAAAATCGGTTCAGTAGATCCAGAGATTACTCCCTACAACGTCACAAACTCACAAACTAACTACCCTACCTCTTTATAATATTAATATAGAAGACCCTGTTATCAAAATTATTTCAGCAGAAAGACATCCACTGTTGGACATAAGCCTCTCCCAAGCATCGCCAAAGCGACCAGTTCTGTGCTTCTAGCACCTCGCGAATTCCCGGATCTTTAACGGGTCCAGCTTTGAAGGAGCCTATGACTGTGATTGCATGGTTCTTAAAATTGAATCGAATGGAATCATATGATGTGATGAGTTAGTCTTGTCTACGTAGATAAAGATTGATTTGAATTCATCATCATCATTATCAGCTTTTTAATGTTGCCACTGCTGGGACACAAGCCATTTCCTCTCTGTGAGAGGGAATGGGCCGTAATCCACCACGCGAGCCCAATGCGGGTTGTTGGATGTCACATGTCTTCGTCTTTTTGATTCTAGGACATGTCGGTTTCCTCAAGATGTTTTCCTTCACCGTTTTAAGAGCAGTGGTGATTAAATAATTTACACAAAGTAAAGCGCCTGCCTGGGTTGGAACTCACGACCTACAACTTGTAAGTCGCGGCTGCTACCACTGCTCTCTATTATTTTTACCTACTTTTACTAAAATTATTTCCTAATGCACTATTTACTAATCTCATAAGTTCATAATAATCTCACAAACACAGTTTTTCCTGTGGTCTTGTAAGAAAAATTTCTTTGCCAAACTTGATAGATTCCTACTGATGCATTTGATTTTTTATTAATTTGGTTTAACAGATTTGAATTATCAGCCATTTACATAAGACAACTATAAACGTGGATGGTATCTTCCGCGGTGTCACTGTCAATGCATTGATGTCCAACTATTTGTAATCAAATCTACTGTGAAACAACCGGCTTGTGGGCGACATGTGACGGCAAACTGGATGTAACCATACAGTTGACAATCACATTCAATAGTCAACTTTAAACACACAGCTAATAAAGTTGAAAATCCTATGAGACCTGACCAAATGTAAGCTTCACAGAACAATACACCTTATTTATTAGTATTAAAGTGCAAGTTTCTCTTTGCAATATTTCAGATAGTATGAAACTGTATAGGGCTTCTGCTCTTGAGCTTGGGATATCAGCTTACTGCGGGTTATTGTACAGTCAACCACACGTATAGCGGAACAGTTTGAGTTTTGAAAGCGACCATAATTTCGCAGCAATAAGAGCGGTTTTCGTACGTCTCTTGTAATTATTGACATGTGGTTGAATGTATGATCAGTTGATCGGCTTATGATACTACTCATACGCGTTGATTCATTGTAATGCAATTAAGAGCAATGCACTAATGAAGTTATTTAATTATGTTTTGATGACACTCGTATAAAATGTAACGTTTTTAAAACCACACATGAATCAAAACAAGTTATGATTTAAAATGTTTAACCAATTTGAAGTTAAACTATCTTAAAATTCTTTGTTATTTCCAATTTCATAGATTTAGACGACGAATAATTGTTAGAAACTTGACCCTGATGGACTCTGCAATAGATAGAGCTTTATGGGCACCAAAATTTTGTTTTCGCTTATTCAAGGGTCCAGATCATTTTACTACGGCTTTTATAGCAAGCAAGGACAGAATAATAGTACATTTTGATACAAGTGCGGAAAGTTTGTTGGCCGAGAAACGCAATAACAAATTCCCACGTGTATCAAACGACGTTTTTCAATACACTTTCGAAGAAATAAAAAATACATACATACATAAAATACTTGCTCCGAAAATAACGACGCCTTTTTAGTAACTTTTCACTGAAGAAAACTTTGCAAAGCTGCCATATATTTCACCTTAGATTTAGATGGCAACAGGCTATCGCAAGCATTTTGTGCCTCAATCACAATATCCGGCGGAGTACCATCTAAAGAATTCTCTTCAAAACTTAAATTCGACATTTTTCACAAATAACTCTAATTATTAAGGCTAACTTTGTTTTTTTCCCGCGCTTCATGTTCGCAGGTTAAGGAGAAGCAAAGGTATGAAGCCGTTAAACAGCCTCACAGGAAAAATATAAAATTCAAATATATTTTAATTAAGAACACAAATAAAATGTTAACTTGTTCATAAAAGTAATATTTGTTTAAAATAATCATGTTTATTAGTAGTATTATTTTTATAAACACAATTTAAATATTCAAAAAATATTTACGCTGTAAAGACGCAAATCAAAATGACGAGATTAAAAACAAAACACGCCTGCTCTATAATAGTCAGTGGTGTTTTTTTTTAATATTTCTTATGTTTTAATCGAATTACCGCACGCGTGCTGTAATCTTATTACCGCACGCGTGCGAAATATGTTGCATATCGAACCTAATCGTAGTGCAATAAGAGCTAGTTTTCGAGGAAGTGTATTGAAAAATATATACCTACCATCCCTTCAATTCTAAAGAAGAATTTTGGTAAAATAATGTGTACAAAATAACTCACCAGACGCAGAAAGCTGCACAGTCAACAACGCCTCAGTGATCTTGATAAGTACCCTCATCTCCGTGTTGCCACACTCACAGTTACACAGATAATGTAACAACACCTTCAGCAAAGCATAGCTGTCCAGGAACACACTCTCACTGACCACATACTCTCTGAACATGGGACTGTACAGGCATAGACAAGCACAAGTCTTCCAAAAAGTCCAAACATTCTTCAAAATCTCTATGTGATCCGCTATAGTTTCTTCAACCACACTTTTACTAGATTGACTTGCAAAATTCGACTTTATTGTTTGCGGCGAAGAATGCTTATTTGACTGCAGTTCTGCTGGATGGATAAACGCTAACATGTCACGTTCTTTACTTATATCACACAAGTCTCTGAATTTGTCTTCTGGAAGTTTTAACTTGTATATCTTGAAGCATTTATCAGTAACTTCTGTTAAAGATTTGAACAGCATTTGAACGGAGGCTAACGAACTCATCTCTCTAAAGTAGGTTAATTCGGAATTTTCCTTGATTAGTTTGAATACTTCCACGATTATCGCTATCTCTAATATGGCGCAGCATTGGTTGGAAAATTCCGATAATGACACCAATTCCAATACATAACTCAGTCCACCTTTTTGTATGAACTGTTCTGCGAAGGAAACCGTGTTTAGGAGACTTGCGAAGATGTTCAGACAGGATACAGTGAGGAAATAAGCAGACTCTTCCATTCGTATGATGTACCTGTGTTTGGCGACGATAAAAGTTGGGTAAATGACACTAAAGAGTAGTTCACTTTTCATTTCCATTCTGCACTTAGGAGTGACTCTCAGAAGATGGCTGACAGTCGCATGTAGGACATTATTATGGTTATCCAGCTGTAGTAAAGAGTTATAATGGTACAGAAACGACCAGACACTCTTCCTCTCAATAGGACTGATGCCGTGGGAGCAGAACTTCCTCCCTACTTCCTTCTTTTCATCGCAAGGCTCACAGATCGAACACGGGAGCTGATCCGTCACTTTTGGTATCAGTATACTTGCTCCTAATTCTCCGTATACCGTATGTTCTAAGAGTTGAAGACATAAGGAGGCTACACTGCTGTGTGTCAACATCAGCCTGACAATGCTTTCCATTAGAAGACCTGGCGAGAAGCAGCAGCATACTCCACAATTCAACATGACTTTTAAAATCTTATTTCTCAGTACACTTTGAGCTGATACTTCTTCATCAGTTAGCAGTGATGTTAGAGTTCCGTATAAAACTGAAACACAGCACGCAGAAGACATTGGAAGTCCAGTGCTGGCTTCTCCGAGGATGTCGTGGTGATGATGCATGCCTGCAGTGACTCGCTGTCGACATACTTTGTGTCTCGTTCTAGGACAGGCAGCGGAATGGATAACCTCGCTGCGCACGCGTTTCATACCCACCACCAATTTCCCAACTGTTTCTATTAACTTCTTTATTAAAGTAACGCTTTCTTCTTCATCTGCTGGAATCCTAACCATAAGCTCTATACATTCCTTCAAGAGCCCACCTTTCAGGCACTCCCCATACAACTTGAATTGGTCTGTAAACTCTCTCAGTTTGTCCACACTACGACACTGCATCAGCAAACAATGGAAGAACGCAGTTATAGAATACGCGATACCAAATACGAATTTGAGCAAATTATCCGATTCAGTCTTATCCTCTTTACGATTCTGGTATTCGAGTTTGTTTTGTCGGCACTTCGAGATGACGTCTTCGAGTAATCGGAGCAACATTGGAAGGATTCCGTTGTTGATCAGTTTGGCACATAGATCTGAGTGGATTAGAACCTGGTCTAATGAGACCATCAGTAGTTCCGTTAAGGCTACTTTAATTCGTGATACTTCTTGAGTATTATCTTGTTGTGACTGCGGCACTGAACTAAATTGTAACGAGCATAGATTACGTAACGAAAAGTTGATGCACTGCATAGAGATTTGTGATCCTTCTGATCCGGACAGACTGCTCTCAGCCTTGCACAACTCTTGTAGTAAATCAGTTATAATTAGAGTAAATTGGAATGTTGTGATTTCAGAGTTGATGATTTCTCTGTGTTTGTCGTTGATGTAATCATCTGCTTTGGGCTTGGCTTTCCTTGGAGTATAAAATGGATCGTAGTAGGAGTCGTTAGGGTACTCGTTGGAAGACCTGGTACTGTTGAAGTATTCGAAGTCATCATTGGGTTTGCACACCTTGATGGTTAGAGAGCGGTTCAGGATCTGCAGGTCATCGTTGGAGTCTCCTGACTCTGATGATTGGTCTGTATTGTGTTGTTTGGATAGCCTCTTCTTTGTTCGCTCTAGGGAGTCGAATTTGGGCTGCGTTGAGTGTCTCGACCTGTTGACACGAAAAAATATGATAAAATCAATATGGTTTGAATGTTTTTAGTTATCATTCCGCCTCTGTTGGAAATAAACTTCACAGTACAGTTATAAATAGAGATAAATATTGATTTCATTTGCATCTGGCGGTCGGAAACCATCCTTAACCCATTATAAAAATGTATGTAGAAGAGATAACAGTGGTAGGAATTACATTGTTTACTAAAGGAGATGTTTTATTTTGGGCCATCACTATGTACCAGGCCCCTCAGAAAGTATTGCGAAAAAAAGTTTTTATATATGGGAGACTGGCCAGTTATAATGTTTTTCGAAAATATGATTATTTATAAGTAAAAATAAGTAAGTTCCAATTTCAAAATTTCCCTCCACATTTTTTGCGAGTTAATTCAAAGTATTGTGTCTCACTGAAATATGGATCTGCGCCGGGAACATTTTAGAGCTATGATTTTATACGATTTCAAGTGTCGCCTGAAACCGGATGAATCGTACGATAGACTTCAAATGGCATTCATGGATGAAGGCCCTTCCAAGGCAACCGTGTATCGTTGGTATAACGAATTCAAGCGCGGTCGACCAACTTTGGGGGATGACGAAAGAAGCGGTCGCCCTTTGACGGCTGTTACCGAAGAAAACGTGCTAGCAGTGAAAAATTTAATCCAAGACAATAGGCGAATTACATATCAGGAGATTCAACACATATTGAAGATTGGATCGGGAAGCGTTCACGAGATTCTACACAGCCATCTTCGCGTGAGGAGGATAGTATCACGCTGGGTGCCGCACAACCTCACCGATGCTCAGAAGCAGGCCCGGGTGGAATGGTGCCGTGATATGCTTAACAAATTTGAAGCAGGCTCGTCTCGGCGTGTTTACGACATCGTTACAGGTGATGAGTCCTGGATTTATCAATACGACCCAGAAACCAAGCGCCAGTCGACTGTTTGGGTGTTTCAAAATGAGCCAACGCCTACCAAAGTGAAGCGATCTAGAAGCGGGGGTAAGATTTTGATCGCTAGCTTTTTTAATTTGACTGGCCACTTGGTATCAATTCCCTTACGGGATCAAAGAAGCATTAATGCCGAATGGTATACTACCAAATGTTTGCCAGAAGTTTTCTCTGTTATAAGCAACAAGCGACCAAACACAGGGCTCCGCGGGCTACTGCTCCACCACGACAATGCACCTGCGCACACCGCACTCAAAACGAGGGACTTCCTGGACAGCACGCCAGTCAAACTCCTGGGTCACCCTCCTTACAGCCCTGATCTAGCACCGTGTGACTTCTTTTTATTCCCAAAAATAAAAAATCAGCTCAAAGGGATACAATTTTCGTCGCCGGAAGATGCGCTGGCTGCGTTCGAGCAGGCTGTAAACGAGGTGTCTGCGGCGGACTGGAAAAAGTGTTTTGAAAACTGGTTTAGGCGCATGAATCTTTGTATAGAGGATGGTGGAAAGTACTTTGAAAAGATTTAATAAAAATATATGTACGTATAGAACAATTTTTTTTAGTTTCGCAAAACTTTCTGAGTGTCCCACGTACACTACATAGATATATAGGATAAAAGTAGAGGCATTCCATAAAAATACTAACAAATTAATTTGAAGAAGTGTACAGGAGTAACAAAAATGATAATTTATAGTTTTTAGGGTTCCGTACCCAAAGGGTAAAAACGGGACCCTATTACTAAGACTCCGCGGTCCGTCTGTCTGTCTGCCTGTCTGTCTGTCACCAGGCTGTATCTCATGAACCGTGATAGCTAGACAGCTGAAATTTTCACAGATGATGTATTTCTGTTGCCGCTATAACAACAAATACTAAAAACAGTACCATACAACAAACGTGATTTTTGTGCCGTTTTTTGCGATAATGGTACGGAACCCTTCGTACGCGAGTCCGACTCGCACTTAGCCAGTTTTTTTAATAAGATAACCCTATTTTTAGGGCAGCCATGACAGTTGTGTTTGACATGACGTCTGACGACTTTGACAGTTTTAAGAAGTGACTTCTTTGAGTCTTTCTTTGCTTTGAATTTGAATTGGATATGTTTCGGAGTTTTTAGGGATTGTTTTACTACTACGGACATTAATTGATTGCTTCTCTATTGCAATTGAATTAGTGTTGTTTTTTACTGACGCAGATATTACGATGACACGTCAAACAAATGTCATTGTCAAAATGACATTCTGCGTATACTGTCACTGTCAAAATGTCATTCTTCGCATACTATCATTGTCAAAATGACATTTTTCGCCTACTGCTGATCTGACCCACCATGTTTAATTGTAAATTGTGTTGCTCTACTTGACAAAGTTAATTTGAGTTTACATTGAAACGAAGTGAAATTAAAGAAAATTAACAATAACAAACAGTTACTATATTATACAGCAATTTTTACTTAAAGTGTACATAGACCTGGCCCACGCTCCATACATTTCTGGAACATCTCCTTTAAATGGTAACTTAAATAATTGTAATTATTACCTGCCAGTAACGGAGCCTCTTTCTGAAGACGCGGCGGAATGCACCTTGGACGTCTGCCCTGCTATAGGCTTCTGTTTTGACCATATTCTGAAACAGAGCACTTAGTTTATAGTATTGAGGAATTATAGCCCTTATCCCCATCGTTATAAAGCTTCTAGAAACGTGTGTCTGTTGTTCTATATGACAGTGATTGCATAGCATGATACTGTCACTTATTTACCGTATATTCTGTAGTGGAAGGTACCTACCACAACCAGAGTGATATGTTTACTATTTAAGTTCGATCAATAATACACTAGATAACCGGTAAGCGCTTCAAAAACGGGCCGAAACATAAGAGCACAAATACGGTTGTGGTCTTATTTCAAATTAGTATGGTCCAAACATAGCCAACATTGAGACGGCAAATTGCAAAAATTGTGCAAATAACCACCATAACACCGAGATTTTGGAAGGAATATCTTCTATTCCGGTAAGTTTTTCATATAGTAAAAACCCAATAAATAGTAAAATTAATCAATTACCAAATATTATGATTGTTCGACCAACGTTTGCGTCGACAACGCACCAGCTTCAACAAACATCGATCTAACAAACATCGACTGTTCTGGAACTTTGTAATTTCGACTTTAAAACATGCGTGTAAGTTTAAATTTGTTTTAAAGTATATTGAGCAGAGAAGAAAGGTCATATTTTTTATTGCTTTTTCAACAAGCTTTGTGAATGCAATTTATATTTATTTCTACTAGAATTCTTAGAATTACGTAAACACAATTGGCGACAGTTTTAAAGAGAAGTTTTGTATGGAATTGTGTATTATTGTTCGAAGCTATTTAACAAGTATAACTCATTCAAACCTCTAGGCAAATAAAAACTTAAGCCAAAACGAATAAAATAAAATTTGTCTCCTAGTATGAAGTAATAAAATACTTTATCTTTTTAAGTAAACATGCAATAAAATGATTTATAATTGGTTGCAGGTCTATTTTCGATATGTGTCGTGGTGTCAAGGGCAGACAAGGTCTGTTTGTACGAGCTCCGAGCTCCTCCTCGCTGAGATTACATTTTAATACTTATTTACATTGTAGCATAGATAAAGGAATAGGCAAAGAATTGGAGAACTGTATAGATACGAAAAATAACTTTCATTAGAATTAAAATTTGTTTCGGGATATTTACCTTATGTATATATATATATTATGGCTGAGAGGTCGATATTTCGGCACCGTTACAAGCACGATGATCACGAGAACTAAAGTCTTTGCGGGAGGGTGTTTTTTTACGAGCTGACATATCTGCCTACCCTCTTCCTCACTCGTTTTTAGGGTTTCGTACCCAAAGGGTAAAAACGGGACCCTATTACTGAGACTCCGCGGTCCGTCTGTCTGTCTGTCACCAGGCTGTATCTCATGAACCATGACAGCTAGAGAGTTGAAATTTTCACAGAACATGTATTTCTGTTGCCGCTATAACAACAAATACTAAAAACAGAATAAAATAAATATTTAAATGGGGCTCCCGTACAACAAACGTGATTTTTTTGCCGTTTTTTGCGATAATGGTACGGAACCCTTCGTGCGCGAGTCCGACTCGCACTTGGCCAGTTTTTCACGCACGATGCCGCTACTATCAGAACTCGTCTCACTAGTTACTCGACACTGTTCAGAACTCGTCTCACTAGTTCCTCGACATTGTTCACGACAGACGATGCTCACTGTATCCACTTTTGACACTTGTTCAGTAGTTTTACGACCTTCACATAGTTGAACCACTTGATTCCAGGCTCTTGACAATTATTACGAAAAACTAATGATTGTGACCATGTCAGCTTAAAAACGTAAAATAACTTTCCTTTGTGCTCGCACTGATTAATTGCAGGTAATCTGTAAGTTCTTGAACCGCTAATAAATTGCAGAGCGTTTGAGATTAGGTGCCAAATCGTATTCTTGTATTTTTTTTAACTGCACCCCAGTCCCCAACTGCGTAAGTTTAAAGAATGTCGCACGCATGATTTGCTTGCATTCACGACACTAATAGAATTATAAAGGCGACAGTTTGTGAGTGTGTTTGTATGTCTGTTACTTCGTCCAGCCGTTTGGCACAGATACAGATTATAGTCTGGAATAGTACAAAGGATACTTTTTATTCCGGGAATATGTTCCCTTCGGATAAATTTCGACATACACGCGGGCGAAACCGCAGAAGTGGCAGAAGCTAGTTGCTTCATATGTTCAAAAATCCGTCTACAATGTTAAATACGCAATCAATACGTTTTTAAGCTGACATGGTCACAATCTTTAGAATTAATATTTGTTTCGGGATATTTACCATGTATATTCTGAGTGAGGAAGAGGGTAGACAGATATGTCAGTTCGTAAATAACACCCACCCGCAAAGACTTTAGTTCTCGTGATCATGGCGCTTGTAACGGTGCCGAATATCGAGCTCTCAACCAAAATCAAAATATACATGGTAAATATTCCGAAACAAATATTAATTCTAATCAATACGTTTGTCAAAATGTAAGGCAACGTGCGTGCTTTGTGTTGTCAAAAGAGTTACGCAATTAGGGGGCATTTCGTATCATGCGTACTTATTGCACTCGCGTGATGCCAACGTATCTGACAGCGGTAGACCAAAAGCGTTTTATTTTATGAAACTTTTTCAACTGCCAATAAACTTTTTAAATAGAGGAGCTCGTGGCTAAATAATAACAGCCGCACGGGTCGATCGTCAAGGTTAAGCAACCATTTCAACATACCGAGATTCCTCCGTGCCTCGGAAAGCACATTAAGCCGTTGGTCGCGGCTGTCATTTGAAGATCTTTGACTGTCGTAACGGGTAGTCAGAAGCCTGAGATCTGACACCAGTCTTGCCAAGAGGTATCGTGTTACCCAGTTACTGGGTTGTGGAGATCAGATAGGCAGTCGCTCCATGTAAAACACTGGTACTCAGCTGAATCTGGTAAGTCTGGAATCCGACCTCAACAATAATTGGGAAAAAGGCTAGGCAGATCATGAATAAACTTCTTAAATAACATGAATTGGCATACTTAATGTGTTAATTGCTTAGCGATCTGTTACTTTCGGCGCGATTTCGAATAAGTTTATACTATATATCTATTCGAGGAATTTTCGCTTCTATACAGATACACATACTTATTCTATGGTGTAAAGACGTGCGCGACGGTTTATAGATAACGAGACAAGTACTAACAAAGGACATTGATGTAATGTGGTCCTATTTAATCTTACGTAGAGAGCAGGTCATGTCTGCTTCAAAACATGTGACGTCTTAATGCTAGCACGATTTTGCTGTGAAAAAGGGCTAGTGTTATTCGTCCTGTATAGCTCCGTCTCTATCTCACAGTGTAATTATGATACTTTTGACATGTCAGAGTAAGGCCCCAGGTGTTATTTGGTCTTAGTTTGTTGAAGTTCATGTACCGATCGGATGAAAGTGACCAGGAGGTACTTCAGCGACTTCAGATCTTTGTAATTGAGCCCCACCTAGCACAGCATGCATCATTCTGTCCATATGAATTGAGTTGGTAATGCTCATAATAAACTGCATTGCGACAATAAGTAGGTGCCGCCTATTTTCTTTTTTTTTTTTGGGTGGGTAATCATCCAAAGACTTCTCCCGCTCTGGGTGAGGCGGGAGGGCGTGTCAGACTCTTACTGACGAAAACCCGCCCATGTTCCTTCAGTTGCTTGAGCCAGGGCTGCGGTAACCTTTTTTCAAATTTATCCGCGTCCGCCTATTAAAATCATTAACCAGTTTGACAATTCTGTAGAGACATCTCACCGTGATGACATTTTTTTTTTAATAACAATTACTTGCTGTGCTTACAGTTTGCACCAAAGCGTACAGCAAGCCAACACTACATATATAATAATACTTATAGACTAAAAAACTTAATACAAACATTTAACATATTTTTATCACTGAGCATAAATATGTCAAAGCCAGGTTCCTGAGCAATTAGGTCGTTTAGCAATTTGAGCGCCTGGGCTGTAGTAGCATGGTGAAGTGAGCTCGAAGTGTGTCATAACGGTGAGGTGTCTACAGAAGAGCTTTACAGATTATACAATATACATACCTATGAGAGAAGAGCTGGTGTATGGGCGTTCGAGGCGCAGCTGGAGATTGTGTTGCATCTGCGCTAGTATTGATGCTCGCTGAACTCAGCTCACCAAATAACCAGATGAGCACGGAGCTCAGCTGTCGACAGCATGATAGACCCTGAGCATAGAAGAAATGAGGATGGTTTTATCATCTGTGCGAAGGATGTGAATCTGCCTTTATTTTATAGAAAAATAAATATTCTCTCTCAGCATAATGCTGAATGATGGCAGCTTTAATTGATGCAGAAAATTTACTAGAAATTCTAGGCATACAATTGATAATGATACATCAGTAAACATGGCCATCTAATGGGATCATACAGTATGATATACACAGGCACACATAATACATACTACAGCGATACATAGATATGTCATCGTTAAGAAAAGAAGAAATTGATGCATCATTTCTGGAAATACTTAATAGTAAAAAGATTCCGACTAATTGAAAACTCCTCCTTTTTTTGAAGTCGGTTAAAAATGTATGCATAAGTAGTGGGCATAGAGCATTCATCAGCTCTGGGTAGTTTTAGTAGCATTTGAATATTTCAACGACTAGGAAACTAAATTAAAATACTAAAATCCGGCCAAGTGCGAGTCGGACTCGCGCACGTAGGGTTCCGTACCATTATCGCAAAAAACGGCAAAAATACACGTTTGTTGTATGGAAGCCCCACTTAAATATTTATTTTATTCTGTTTTTAGTATATTTTGTTGTTGCTTTTTATAGCGTAAAAACCTAAAAACATACGTGTTGGAAGTTTAGTAGGAAGGATACAGGTTGATCTTTCTACCTCCCATCCATCCTACAACAGATGTTCACAGGCTATAAATACCAAAAGGTGATCAGTTACCAGCACATTATCAGTCGGGTGGCTGGAGCTGTGACGTCATATCAGCCGTGCACTGCCATAGGTTATCGAACTCAATTACAAGTTACAACAAACATACTAATTGACCAACACTTCCGCTATTTGTTGGTGTCTGTTCAGTTTTTATGATATATATCTTGCTAAGTACCCTTGGTCTGGTGGTGGTAAGCGCGATAGCTGAGCGTGGGGTATTCAGTTCGATGCCCGGATCGGGTAGTGTTATTGGGATTTTCTAACTGTAATTTCTTAGCTGCATAAAGAAAAATTTACAAATTTTGTTTAATTTGATTTTTCGTGGAGCATATGCAAACAAAAGTTGTTGTTTTTCGGTGGAGAGTAAGGTTCTTCACCAAGAGGTTAAATAATTTTGTTTCTATTAGCACTAGATAATGCCAAAATAAATTAATTTATCCCAGTTTGGTAAACAGCCCGATAATAACGGTCTCCTAAACATTTAATTGCATACGTGCATGAAAACACGTTGCTATCTGTGACAAGCAGTTAGCTAAACTGTTTCAATTACATAGTAGTCAACATTACTAGATAACGCACCAAACGCACTGTCTTATCTATCATGTTATCAATCACATAACTAAGGTTTTATATTCTGTTATCAAAGTTTATAGTTTTAGGGAAAAGGTAGTCCCCGATAATGTTGTTCCAAATTATTCATCTATATATATAAAAATCAATGCCACTTTTCGTTGTCTATACCAATATTATAAAGAGGAAAGATTTTTTTTGTTTGTTTTTTTGTGTGTTTGTTTGTACCGAATAGGCTCCGAAACTACTGAACCGATTTTAAAAACTCTTTCACCGTTATGAAGCTACACTAACCCCGGGTGAGATAGGCTACTTTTTATCCCTGTATTTCTACGGGAACGGCAGGCTTATTGCGTATGAAACAGCAATTAACAATATTTGCGCAGAGATTGTACAATCATCGCGCAAATATCGCTTTACGTCAAAAAATTGGAAGGCTTATTTTTGCGAAATAATTGCTCTTCAATCGCGAATCCGCATTTTATATGAGCTATAGCCACACCATAATAATTTTACGACAGCACTGCTAACAATAAAAATCTATTAACTGAAATGTGCATTTATCACAAAGTGATCGCGATAATTTCGTATTACGTATGGTTTTTGACAGCAGAGCGACAGCGATCGGCGAGCAAATGTGGCTGTCAAATTGCGATTACTTTTTACCTTGTTGTTGGTCGATTGCCAATCGCTCGCTGATAGCTGAGTAGGTACAGAAGTTTTTGAGTTTTTGGCGGCTTTTTTCGTATGTTATTTTGTGGCTACTTTAATTATCCGCAAATTAGATTACTAATATAAGAATAAATATTGAAATAACAAATTCCTAGTGAATATTGTAAATGTAAATGACAAATTGGTGTTGTTTTGAGTCTCTAATGTCTACGCAAGTGGACTATTTGTTGAATCATTGAAACAGAAGTGATCACGGTAAAGTGGAGGATTTTTTTATATACAGTATTAAAAAATCCATATGTTTTGGCTACCTCAGCGAAGCTTATATGTTTACTACTAAATACTTACAGCCACATGAGAATGTGATAAGTCGGCAATAAGTATCTTCTATTATTTTTTATTTTTTTATGGTAAACACCGATGTCGACTATTATGCCAATGTCTAAATTATATTTGATAAATCTTTTTACGTTTCATAGCTCAAATACGAGATAATGTAGTCTACTAAGTGATGTTCTAATGCGTTGTCGATTCGATTTCTTAAAACAATCGACAATTCGAAGAAATTTTTATTGATTTAACACATTGACATAAATGTAAATAAAATAGTAATCAAATTGACTATTGTAAAAAACAGCCTCCATGAAGTGTTGCTCTTTCATAAGCTGGCTAATTCAGCAAACGATACAATTTATAAATCATCGGACAGATAAAATAGCTTCTGATAAAAGTGACTGTCAAAAAAAAAAACTTCACTTAAAGGCCTCAGTAGCCAGGTCATTAAATTGATCGCGCAATAATTGTACAATTATTGCTACTTGCTGTTCCTTACGTAATAAGCCCGCGGGAACTGCGCGGGTGAAACCGGGAGGCGGCCGCTAGTAATTTTATAAATCAAGAACGGGCTCACCAAATGTTTAGGCTTTGTTCGGACTATTTAGTAGATGGTTTATGTTCTTTTTTTTTTCATTAGGTGGGTAGGGTAGGTAGGGTAGGTAGGGTAGGTAGGGTAGGTAGGGTAGGTAGGGTAGGTAGGGTAGGTAGGGTAGGTAGGGTAGGTAGGGTAGGTAGGGTAGGTAGGGTAGGTAGGGTAGGTAGGGTAGGTAGGGTAGGTAGGGTAGGTAGGGTAGGTAGGGTAGGTAGGGTAGGTAGGGTAGGTAGGGTAGGTAGGGTAGGTAGGGTAGGTAGGGTAGGTAGGGTAGGTAGGGTAGGTAGGGTAGGTAGGGTAGGTAGGGTAGGTAGGGTAGGTAGGGTAGGTAGGGTAGGTAGGGTAGGTAGGGTAGGTAGGGTAGGTAGGGTAGGTAGGGTAGGTAGGGTAGGTAGGGTAGGTAGGGTAGGTAGGGTAGGTAGGGTAGGTAGGGTAGGTAGGGTAGGTAGGGTAGGTAGGGTAGGTAGGGTAGGTAGGGTAGGTAGGGTAGGTAGGGTAGGTAGGGTAGGTAGGGTAGGTAGGGTAGGTAGGGTAGGTAGGGTAGGTAGGGTAGGTAGGGTAGGTAGGGTAGGTAGGGTAGGTAGGGTAGGTAGGGTAGGTAGGGTAGGTAGGGTAGGTAGGGTAGGTAGGGTAGGTAGGGTAGGTAGGGTAGGTAGGGTAGGTAGGGTAGGTAGGGTAGGTAGGGTAGGTAGGGTAGGTAGGGTAGGTAGGGTAGGTAGGGTAGGTAGGGTAGGTAGGGTAGGTAGGGTAGGTAGGGTAGGTAGGGTAGGTAGGGTAGGTAGGGTAGGTAGGGTAGGTAGGGTAGGTAGGGTAGGTAGGGTAGGTAGGGTAGGTAGGGTAGGTAGGGTAGGTAGGGTAGGTAGGGTAGGTAGGGTAGGTAGGGTAGGTAGGGTAGGTAGGGTAGGTAGGGTAGGTGGGGTAGGTAGGTAGCCAGTTGAAGGAAGCGAAGCCGCGTGGGTCAGCTAGTTATTCATATTTATACGAGTAAGCTGTCGAGGTGGACTGTATTTTTGTTGATTGTTGAGTTGTTGAGTAAAACTTCAGGCTTCTTGTTTCTTAATTTATTTCTTCTTATTCCCAGGGGTGGCTTGCTGCTGATGGTTGAGTGACGAAATGTTAAATGACAAATGTGCAGCAAGAATCGCATCTGATTCTATCAAAAAATGGCTTTAGCTATAGTGTTGCTGGTGGATGCTGTGAATTGTGAGATTCTGGATTCCAATCCACGTTAAACGTATTTTCTTTCAGGAAGTACGTACGTATGTTTTTGAACAAAAAAAAAAAGTTTTTTTTCACAATCTTGAAAAAAAAACACGAAAAAAAACTTAGCACCGTCGCTTTTTTTTTCTACATTTGGTTTTTTTATTCAGAAAAAGTGAAACTAAATTTGGTTGTTTTGTTTTAATTAAAGTCAAATTATGTTTAAATCTATAGGTACCTATTATTATAAATTTGGAAAATACTTAATTTGTTACAACAAAATCATCTTTTCTTTGTAATTAGGAAAGCCCCGTCCTTAGATAAATGGTAAACTTCAGTGGGTATTGCCAATTATTTTAAGACATTTATGTATTATTTAACAAAAACCAAATGGAAAACAATATAATTATAACGGGAAATTTAACGCTATAATTTCGATTGTTTGTTTACCTATTTCGCCCAAATTTCGGCCGTGTTGCAACGACCGTGGTCCCGGGTAGACTGGTGGTAAATTTCGCGTTATAATTATATTGTTTTCAATTATGAAACGCGAAAGTTTTAAAGTTAATAAAAACCAAATCTTAATAAACAAAAAAAAACAACTCATGTGCGTTAACCACCTTACCATATTTCTATTTGAAACTCTCGAAAAAAAACCCAGAAAAAAAACTGTTTTGTTCATGTTTTTTTTTAAAGGTTTTTTTTCATCTCTGAAAAAAAAACCGTTGTTTACAACTCTAAGTGTGATGCTTCACATGTTGGTAATGGTAATGGCGAAACTAAAAGCCATGAATATGAAATAAAGAATTCTTAATACCTCGTTGATACGAGCGTAGAAACAAATATTTCAGATACCTACAAATGTTATAATAATAGTTTTGTTTTTTCATTGAAATTATTATTAATTTCATGTCATACAGGCAACTATTGTATATGGTATATCTATGGTATTGCGCTACAAAAAATGCGTATACGTATATGCGTAAAAAATGTTATTGCAACTGTCACCCGCATCATGCTACAACACAAAGAGTGTAGTTGAAGATAATGATTTCCGCACTGGCTTGTGTTTGCTGCTCCATCAAATAATAGCATTAAATAAATGAAGCAAAAGGACTATGTAGAGATCTGATTATTGTAAGCACCTTCACGCCAACATATGACGAAATGTGTCATCGTGCTAATAATTTATTTATCCATCTTTTGTACCGCATTTAATGCAAATAAATGGCTTTGACTTTGACTAAGGATCGTAGTATGTGGCGTCCTGTAGTTTATGTCTACCTCATGGGCAAAAGAGGGGGTTTATGTATATGCATGTGTGTTGTTTATTAAATTGTGAGACAATTATTGTGAGCAATCACCGTTTTGCGCGGATATGACGCATATTTTCCACTCTTTATTCCGTTTTTATTTGTTGTGTTTTATTTTTACTTTTCAATGCGTCATGTCTCAGCGGAAATAAACGTATTTTTCTTTCTTTCAAATGAGAGTATGAATCAATTAGTTAATTTCGTAGAAAGTGTGTCATTGTATTTGTGTCCCCTTCCTTTCCGAAATGATATTTGGGTCTTTGGGATATTCGTCACAAAGGTGGCCAATGCGAGTCGGCCACGCACACTAAGGGTTCCGTACCATTATCGCAAAAACGGCAAAAAAGACACGTTTGTTGTATGGGAGCCCCACTTAAATATTAATTTTATTCTGTTTTTTAGTATTTGTTGTTATAGCGGCAACAGAAATACATAATCTGTGAAAATTTCAACTGTCTTGCTATAACGGTTCATGAGATACATCCTGGTGACAAGACTGACAGACAGACAGACGGACCGCGGAGTCTTATTAATAGGATCCCGTTTTTAACGGATGTGGAACCCTAAAAATCTTTCATATTTGTTTACTATACTTAGTTAATAAGTATTTCATTTAGCAAATAAAAAAAAAACATGCATATTCCCTATTGGGCTAAGACGGTGGAATACGGTTGACTTTTTTAAAATACATTCACCTGAAGTGGATGTGTATTAACCGACTTACCAAAAAGGTTCGAGAGAGGTTCTATGTTAGACGTTGTTTTTTTTTATTTTTTTGTGTATGTTCACGGATATCTCCGCCAATTGTGGACCGATTTTGAAAATTATTTTTTTGTTTGAAAGAGTATGTTTCGAAATTGGTCCGATTTTAATTTGGTGAAGGTCTGATGAAGAACTTCGGAGATATACAACAGAACTCTTCAATAAATAACGGCAAAACTGTCGGGATTGCTGCAATCGTATGTCTGTTTATTGTTTATACCATTTCATAACATAACATCACGCCAGTACGCTCTAAAGGGGTACGCAGATCTCTCATTTCACCGATTATGTTCAAGTTTTAATTTATTCGGGTAATCTATTCTGGCGTTATAGGGACCTTACTAAACAACTTGCCTATTAGGTAGGTAAAACTAAAAAGGGAATAATAAAAAAACTAAAATTTACAAAAAAATACTACCGACATCCAAATTAAAAACTACAAAGTGAAAACTAACTTAAATTTTGGAAGTCGGTGTCCATATCGCAAAAAAATGGTACCTATGAAAGACACCGACTTCCAAAAATTAAGTTATTTTTCACTTTGTAGTTTTTCATTTGGAAGTCGGTAGTATTTTTTTGCAAAAAAGTTTTTTTTAATTAGAACTAGACGTGAAAAGAAAATTATAGTAAACAACACAAGATTGTTGTTTCTTTGAATTGAATCTCTAGTATAATGGCTTTGGGTTGTTAAAAAAATCGACAAAATTGACAATACCTAGATACATTTAGTGCCACCTTTTTTTTTCGGTGGGAAATTATCCAAAGACTTCTCCCGCTCCGGGTGAAGCGGGAGGGTGTGTCAGACTTTTACTGACTAAAACCCACCCGTGTTCCTTCAGTTGCTTGAGCCAGGGCCGCGGTAACTCTCTATCAAATTTATCCGCGAACCAGACAGGCATCGGCCCTAGCGGACCCCGTAATTTTTTTGCTGACATCTCTTTGAGGACATTTAGTGCCACCTGGGATAGATCGGGACTACTCGAAGCGCCACTGAGCTAAGCGCTTCATTTAATTGTGTACAACTCAATATTTGTTCACTCTATCACACAAGCTATTAAGTACAATTAAAGACGGTAAAGATCTAGAAAAGATACTCATAATACTAGAATTATAACTCTTAGTTGATCGCTTCGTGTCCTGATAACAGTAGGTACTTTTCCGCCGAGGGTGCCGACCTGCTGATAACTTACTGTACACAAAACATGACACAATGCAACGACTATAAATACTGTAGGCACTCTACTCTACTATCTTAGAAGACCTATCCCAACTTGGTCTAGTTAAATATGAGTAGATCGGTACCTTGTTAAGGCCCTCACTCCGCTTTAGTGCGATAAAACGGTTACTTACTAAGGCATACTCCTTAGTAACGGCTAGGAAATTTTTAAAAAATATTACTGATATAGTACATAATTTTGAACACAAGTTTTTTTTGTTTAAATAATAGTTTTGCTTTAAAAAAAATTTAAAAACACGATAGTTTTTCGCAACTTTTAGAAACTCCTCTAAAACGGCTTGGATGTTTAAAAATATTTTTACACATAAAAAAAAGGAAAATGGCCATTTTGAAAAGGAACTTAGGCCCCTTTGAAAAAATAGTTGTAGCTTGTTGAATTTGGTTGTATATTGTAGAAAAACATGTTATATTCATAATTAGAAAACAATTTTTATTTATTTTGCGGGGTTCACGAGATATAACGATGTTTCTGTTTTTCAAATGAACCCTTATTACAATGTAATAAGGTGCATACAAATGTCCAAGTGAAGGAACCTGATCTTTTGTCGTCTGTACATATAAAGTAAAGGACACAGATGGAAAATAACACAAAATATAAATCCCATTGTTGAATAATATTGAAATCGCAGACACGATACCTCATAAGGGGCCTGTGTATGGGCAATCTCCTTTATGGTTAGAATTTCTTCATAACTAACATAGCATATGTAAATCAAATAATATTTTGCAAACAAAACTGTTCAAAAAGAGATTCAATATTGATATTTTGGCATCGAGCGGGCGCACGGTCAGTACTACGTTAACATTGGGGCGTATATAGCGCCTTAACATTTGGGAATATTATGTATAAGTATGCCTTAGTTTGTCCAGGTATTTCGTTCAAACGTTATCATGAAGTCAAATAAGGTTATTTGTTCATTATCATCTTCAAAGCCTTTATCCCAATTAGTTTGGGGGTTCTTTTATTCGTTCAGCCGTCATACAGGATCAAATCAGTTAGCAAATCTCCGCAAATGTGATGGTAAGCGATATTTATTGACGATAAAATATAAATAAACTCAACTCTTAATATTAAACTATAGCTAATTTCACGATCGACGGTCAAAGATTTGATATTATAAAATTAGAAAGTCTATATTCGTAGTTTATCTAGCATTTAATTTTACTGAGTATTTTGGCAGCAAATTTGAGTGAAGTCAAGGAAGATACAGCAAGCAGTTAATACCTACTTTATAAACATGGCATGAACATAGGGTTGCCATCCGACCGGGTTTCCCCGGATTTGTCCTAGTTTAGAAGGTGTCCGGGGAGAGTCCGGACGGGGTTTTATTTGTAGTCCGGATATTAAAGTCTTCAAATCACCACCGGTCGCCGCTTTTGTTGGGTTAAAAGAGTATAATTTTGAAAGAAATGAAAACTGTAGGACGTTCCTTAAAACTTTAAGAAGATTCTGTTTTCTTTCTTATAAAGACTAAATTTAGTTTAAAATTGTATGAAAATAAAAAAAAGTTGATTTATAACCTTTACAACTATATTTCAAGTAATTTAGAATAATAATACTCTGTTAAAATGTCCGGATTGTAAGTTCCAAAAGCCAGGGTTTTCACGCTGAATGTCCTGGTTGGCAGATTTTAGAGATGGCAAACCTACTTGAACATAGTAAACAACTCCGCAGAACAACGGATCATGCTTGTTAAGCTCATTTACTTTCGATCGAGACGATCGATACGTCTAATACGGTTAGGCCAACGATTAGGCTAGACGCGGGGCTACATTCTTAGGAGATCGACACCTCGATAATTATTCGTAACTAGTGAATTGGTAAGCATGTCTTATCTAAAACCAGGAAAAACTAATAAGATAAGTTAATTCTAAAAATAAAAAAACCGACTGCACAGCATGATATTCTTCTTGTTTAGATAAGTCTTTTTAGTTTTTAAGCAGACGGGATTAGTGATTTTTTGAATTAACTTTTTATATTTATAACTTTTTAGTTATTTTTTATTTAAATTTTGGTACATTTAAACATATAAATGTTATATATTTTTGAAATCACCTCTCAAAACCCTTTATTTTGATACCCCATTACGATGGGATTGGAAGAATAAAAAAAATTGGTTCCCCACAATATGGCGCCCAAAAGCTGCAATTTTTTTGTTCCAATTTACACAGGTTAAGACGAATCGATTGACTTAAGAATCTTCAAAATCGGCCAACGCGTTTAGTCTCTAGAACGCCACATAGGAATAAACATACATAAATACATAAAAACATACTTACATACATACATAAACTATAAAACACATTACCCTCCTTCGGCAGTTGGGTAAAACGAAAGGCGGAAGGCGAAACCAGCATCATACATTACAGGAAGTTCCATGATGGACAATTTGAGAGGAAATGCGAACGGCTCCGACTGAATTACCTTAGTAAAAAGTAATAATTCGAGGTTTGGCGATCGCTTATTTCCTACTTGGACCAATTTATAAGATATTCCATAAACTGAAAAAGACAGATATATACTGTTTTCGTTTTTGATGATACGTTCTCTTTAGAAGCACTAGAACTCTCAAAAAATGCTCAAAATTGCGCTTTCAACAGAGAGTGTAGAAATTTGACAACAATAAAAATACTATAAATGAAAAAAGAAAACATACAAGCACAACATTTATATTTTTATTCAATTTATGGGTTATCTTTAAAAAAAATCCAATACTGGAGGAGGAAATAGACGAGAGCCAAACCTCGAATTATGACTTTTTTACTTAGGAAATTCAGTCAGAACTCTCCGCCGGCATTTCCTCTTAAGAACAGTAACTTAAATTATATATCAATCTAATAAAAATATTTGTTGTATATGGGGCACGGTTTAAAGGCTAATTATTTCTTCTAAGTAGATCTGCTTTAACTACTAATAAAAAGAACAAGGAACAACGGACCACCAAAACAACGGACGGATTTGATACAACCACGGATACAACTAATACACGCGGTATGCTAATGAATCCGATAAGATTAGTGTTACAGATAAAATTTTAAATAAGAGGAAGTTTTAGAAGCTTTACTGCATCTATAAACTGTTTTATAATAATTATAAGTTCGTTGCACTAAAAGCATAAATTAATAAAAAAGCATAAAAAGCTATCTTAGCATCAGCAATTAGTGGCCTTTTGACATAATGCACAAATGTCATGACGCCAGTTAATTTGATAAGCTATACAAATTATCGATGTTATTTTATGTAAAAATAATCGTGGGGGCATTGGCCAAGGAAAACATATAAGTTTTTTTATGCATAAAATGTATGAAAATTCTTATGCAAGTCTATTGCATAAAGAAAGGAGATGTTCCAGAAATGTATGGAGCCTGGGCCAGCTCTATGTACACTTTATGTAAAAATTGCTGTATATTATAGTAACTGTTTTGTATTGTTAATTTTCTTTAATTTCACTTCGTTTCAATGTAAATTCAAATTAACTTTGTCAAGTAGAGCAACACAATTTACAAATAAACATGGTGGGTCAGATCAGAAGTAGGTGATAAAAGTCATTTTGACAGTGACAGTATGCGAAGAATGACATTTTGACAATGACAGTATGCGGCGAATTTCATTTTGACAATGACATTTGTTTGACGTGTCATCATAATATCTGCGTCAATAAAAACAACACTAATTCAATTGCAATAGAGAAGCAATCAATTAATGTCCGTAGTAGTAAAACAATCACTAAAAACTCCGAAACATATCCAATTCAAAGTCAAAGCAAAGAATGACTCAAAGAAGTCTCTTCTTAAAACTGTCAAAGTCGTCAGACGTCATGTCAAACACAACTGTCATGGCTGCCCTAAAAATAGGGTTATCTCATTAAAAAACTATAACAGATCATTTTTGTTACTCCTGTACCCTTCTTCAAATTAATTTGTTAGTATTTTTATGGAATTCCCCTATTTTTTTCCTATTTATCTATGTAGTGTACATAGTGATGGCCCAAAATCGAACATCTCCTTTAATATTTTTATGATATTTTTTTTTTTTTTATATAGATAGGTCCGCGCTTGATGACCACTATCTCACCTGATGATAAGCGATGATGTGGTCGACGGTGTAGCACGCTTGCCTAGTAGTAACCTATTCACTCTTGACTTAAAGACCAGACAAGATTTTGTAGCTATCAGGAAACACAGACTCCGGCAACAACGAGACTTGCACTCCTTAGCTGTACGCATAATGAAAGTATTTCCAAGCGCGTATCGGTGGGATGTCCACCATGTATCTACCGATGCCGCTTCGCCATACATCTACGCCTATAAATAACATTAAGGTTCCCCTAGTCGACGGCACGAACTATTTTGTGCGCGAGATAAAAATGCTTGCTATCTCATCCGAAAACACGTTCGAAAGAGACAGATGCTGCGATGAGCAGTAAGAAGCTAGTTCGCGTACGAATTAGCACTTTTGCAAATTCGTATCGAAATGGATGATGATCTAGGACGAAAAAACGAATAGCGCGAAATTTTATAAACATACCTTTAGGAGTCTAGATATCATGAAAAAACTGGCCAAGTGCGAGTCAGACTCGCGCACGAAGGTTTCCGTACCATTATCGCAAAAAACGGCAAAAAAATAATCGCGTTTATTGTATGGCAGCCCCACTTAAATATTTATTTTATTCTGTTTTTAGTATTTGTTGTTATAGCGGCAACAGAAATACATCATCTGTGAAAATTTCAACTGTCTAGCTATCACGGTTCATAAGATACAGCCTGGTGACAGACAGACAGACTGACGGACCGCGGAGTCTTAGTAATAGGGTCCCGTTTTTACCCTTTGAGTACGGAACCCTAAAAACGACTAAATGTATATTTTGCAAATAAAATTATTTGCATTGTTGAATTACTAATGTATCCCTGTATGGAGGCCGTTTTACAATTTTCCTTCTTATGGTATTTATTGCCGCCCAAAGATGCGTTAAAATTAGTGTTGAAATATGGAACTTTCGAAGCTCATAACTTCCAAATTTGTTTTAATTTTTTGTTTCCACACAGGGGTAGATAATGATGAGACAAATTTATATAATTTTTTATTTTGAACGTTCACCGTCAAACAGTGAAGTAATCGCCAGACTAAGTTTGTATGGAAGAATGATCGACTAGTGTAACCTTAACATAACACCATGCCTGTACCTATTCCCCGGACAGTTAGTACCCAACCCATTCCCAATGAAACATTGCCCGACACACACACACCACGTGTTCAGCAGTAGCGCTTGCGATTATTTGAAAGATATTATAGTCAATCTAAGTTCACATGCAACGAGTGATGCGTCTGCCAGAAATATTGCCATAGCCTAGTATTCAATACAGAATAATAATAAATGATCTACGTCATAAATATCAATTTACCGGAGTAATAAACCATTTATCTTAGGTACAATAAAGAACGGATGTTTCAACCAGTGTCTAGGTTTCATTTGATTTGTAACGTAACGTAAGTTAGAGTATTACAGCATAAGTGTGTTTTACGATCTTCTTTTTTTCTGTCTGCTGCTGTTGATTACCTAAAGGCTCAAGGCACTGTTTAAATGAGCAACATTTTACGCAAGGCCGAAGCAGACCGAGACAGAGATAAGATGGTGATCCTTAAGAATTGGATAAAGGTGAAGCATAGCCGGTAACAATGGAAAGAATGGAGCTTAAACGACCTTAACCACGGAAACTGAATCCAATTAAAATCTTAGAAGTATTTATTAGAATCAGCTTGGGTAACACAAGAGGAGTAGTCAGTTCAATCATCGAAGAGGTGGTCAGTTTAATAAGGGTGGTATTTAATACTTTAACTGTAATTCCCCTTTTTCAATCAAAATATTCGAAATTACTACCAAAAATACTGAATTGCACACTAAATTTGCTCATCAAATAAATGAATTATACTATACTGCTAGATCTTTAAAGCTTAACTGTTTTACTGAATAGTTATTCAGTAAAACAGTTAAGCTTTAAAGGATCTGTTAACTAAAAGTAAATCTAATAATTCTTCGAGTGCAACAAAATATTTAAGTTTTAAGGGAGGGGGGGAAACGAAACAAAGTCGACGGAGCCCCGCTGCGCAGGGCTCCTATTTCTGTCTGCAGGGTCTAAAGTAACCTAACATGAAGGAGATGACGGGAGCTGAGTTCGCTCGCTTTGCTCGCTCACTTCAGCTCCCGTCATCTCCTTCGAACCTAACCTATCCGTGTCGGGGTGCCCTAAGCTCCCGAGCTCGCTCTTGGACTAATTCACATTTATTTTATATTTAATTGAATAATTTGTGTGCAAATCAGTATTTTTGTTTTACGGTGAGTAATATTGTTTTGCAGTAGGTTATTAGTGGAGATATTTTGTTTGCTTAAATTTCTAAATAGAGGTGCAGTTAAAAATTCCCCGTTTAATAATGGTCTTTAGAATTAGTTGCAAAGGGGCCTGTCATCGCAAGCATGCCTCACCTCAACTCCTAAAGCTTTGAGCAGCACGAGGCACCTCCAGGCCACGCCACCCAGCAGGTATTTCCTGAGGATCTGTTCTGAAGACTGAGTGTTGATGCGTGTGAACAGACTCGTGGAACCCACTTTCTGCTCTTCAGGCTTTTGTTCTGCATCTGCAAATATGGAGAATTTCAGAAAAGGTAGTTTTTAAAAGAAGGCTTTATGTGACTTTTCTAGGACCTGGCCTTCAGGCTAGTTGGAGCGACAATCATACAGGAAGCTTCATGAGAATAGACGGAAATCGAGTTAAATAACGTGGGATTGGCAAAATTGCAGTAGAGGTGTTAACACCGGTGGTGACCCTAACTTGTCTGCTAACGAGAAGTCAACCGCAAAGTCATAAGAGAGAGACCCGAGAGGCGTGAGAGCTCAGGCTTCTTGGTCAACAAAGCTGTTGCCTAAGGTGGTGTCTATAAAATAAACTTACTCTCGACATCATTGTTTGGCTCGACATCGAGCACCGGCGTATGCGCATCGTACGGCAGCGGCACGGAGTAGTGTGTGTTGATGGACGACGTCACGCGGTGGATGCCGCACAGCAGCTCGCAGCCCACAAGCGTCACCACGCCACTCACTGGACTGAGATGGATCAATAAGTCAGGATTATAATAAAGAAAGGATAATAATGACGTGGTTTCTGCCCCTAGTGAAATTAGTAGCTATCCCAATTGGTTAATATTCTTTGAAATTAATTTTTTATACTTTGCATATTTTTTTGAATCGTCAACAAACAAGGAACTTCTACAATTGATATGTCATTGATAAAGATTAGGAATAGAAGTGGCCCCAAATGAGATCCCTGCGGACAACCTGAACGCGCATAATACACCCCAGATCTGAAGCTTTCTATCGCTACAGATTGTGGTATTTTTGACAGATGCGATTGGAACCACTTCAGCAATTCCTCTTCAAACCACCAACCAGCACTTAACCATCTCAGTTTTTAAATAAGTATAAGATGATTTAATTGGTCGAAGGCGCTGCTGATGTCGGTATATATTGCATCTATCTACATTCCCTTGTCAACCCCATGTCAGATCGTCTTTTATCTATCTATGCAGCCTAAACATACACCGAGGTACGTTAGGTATGATGTCTTTGTTTTGTTTGACAAACAATGATTGTTTGATAATAATTATGCTATATGAACGTGCGGTACATCTTAATCGAGGTGCAGCCAGCGCATCGCACTTCACCGCTCAGTCCTTGGTGTAATCTAGGTGTTACTTTCAAAATATCCTTATGATATAAACGTTATCAGTTGTGGATAGATACATATTATTAATATATTAGTCAGAGATATCAAGATAACTCAAGGTTCTTCATAGCGTGGGAAAACATTTCCAAACAAAACTCAGACGGTCTGGCGGCCAGACGCTTCCGTCCAGGCACAACAATTGTTTATTATCTTTGATTTAAGAAACGGTTATCGTTTCCTTACCAGAACTTGATCAGCTCCTTAGGGTTGGCGCCATCGTTAACACGGATCAGGAACTCAGCCAGGAACAGATCCAGCCACGTCGATTTCTGCGAAAAGTGTAATTTATAGCAACGGTATTTTAACTGACGAAGTTTTTGCCTTTAATGGTGTGCACTTCGGAGCAAAACCTACAATGGAAATCTAACTACAATGGCGTGCTCATTTACAATACTTAGATCTTGGAGATTAGTGTGCGTAGCTTTTATAGACTTTTTATTACTATAGTGTTCCAGTCCCCAAATTAATAATTTAGCGCCAGGTTTAATAATTTCCCTGGGAATCACCGAGCTTTAATATCTCGGAACTCTTCGGGTGGTCACTTCACCATATTCTGACCTACAAGAGTTGTTCTGTTTGTGGTAAAGGTAGAGAGACTTACCCAATGGGAAAGGATAGACTAGACAGGTTTAAAGGAGAGTAGCGTGATATTGTTTGCAATAAATAGATCATTTGAGCGTAGCCAGTGGAGCGTGACCACGGCTCAATTGGATAATAGCTCGACCGCTTTCGTATTTCGTGGTCTAGTTATGTGCTACAATTGCATTAACTCGTAATATAGTATTATTTTTCGATGTAACTGTATCAACGCGCTGCTGCTGTTTATTTTATTTGGCTTTAGATGAGCTATGAAAGGAGAGAAGAAGAAAATTTGCCTTCATATGATAGAAGCCGCAGGCTTATTACTTATCTTTTGCAAGAGCAAAACGATAGCGTTCAAACGCTGTATGTCATAAAATTCGGAATTACCTGCAGTGTAGGTCTGGTAGGTCCTACACAATCGTTTTCTAATCGCTCGCTGTTTGTCAAATGCACTTATATAAAAAAAAAACCTTTGTATTGATGAGCAATTATTACGCAAAAATCGCTACCATTTTGCTCTTGCAAAAGATACGTGATAAGCCTGCGGGTGGCTCTTTTTTACGAATTATTTTGAAAGTTCTAAAAATTGCCTCTAAAAACGAAGAAATCAGTTTGAAAACAAAAATTCGCGACATCTTTCTTTACAATTAAGTTGACATAAGTGACCAAGGTCATGGATTAGCCTATATACATATCTCTATATTCAGCAAGATAATAATTATAGGTTCAATGACCGTTGGCAGCATGTTCTTCAGCGGGTAACCGCAAATAAACAGATACAGATTACGCAATTTTAACCAGTATTTACAGAGGCTCTTGTCTTGCAATAGACAGCTACAGATATTTAGAAACATCAGTTAGCGAAAGTTCAAGCGTTTATGGGTTTATGTTTCTAGCATGGGTCCCGAGTATGGTCCAATAAAGGCCGGTTTCAAAATTGAATACTTGGAGTAAAGAATGCGTCAAAAATCCCCGATCGACCGCGAGGAAGGGGAAGACCGCCCACCACCTGGTGGTCAAACATGCAGAAAGAGGTCCTGAAGGAGAACCTGAGCAATTAGACAACTCGTTTGGCGCAGACGTACAAGGAGACACAACCCCAACTAAACTAGTAAGAGGGTTTGACAAAGATGAAGAAAGAGTTAAGAAATTCGAGTTTGACACACTCAACTACAAATTGTTTTATTCAGAAATCCGGGATATATTTTAAAATTAGTGTGTAGGGGATAACTTACTTGTCTAATTTGATGTTCTTACCTCATAAGTGCCAGTCTCCGCTTTGAAGAAGTGATCCCAGTATAGTTTGAGAGTGTCGATGTCCTCCTCCGTCGCCATTCGCGCTGTTTTCCGACCTATGACACGGTGATAACGATCAATTACGGTATTAATCTATAACGATTGATCGAAGGAAGCCATACAATGTAAGCTTGAGCCTCGGACCGTACAATATCGATTTACGAACACAAATATTTATAAACACAATTGATCAATCTTTTCGGGCGGGAAAAGAAGCTTATTTCTTGTTAGAAACAAGGGTTTACATTTGCAGGTTCCTTTTCTCGCTTTGTTTTTGAACTCTGTTCTTTATTTGGGTTTCCTAAAAGGACAAACTTTAGGAAGTACAGAAAATTACTGACTGACGTAATTATAACGAATTTTTATTTACTTTTATTGGTGTGCCATCTTCAGCTTAAATAAGGACTAGTCTTGTATCGTCTGAAAGTTTGGTTGACCTCTGATCGAATGTGTGTAGGTATGGATAACAAAAACTGTCAGTGTGATGCTTTCCAGAACCAGCTGGAACTATTGCAGACCATAATTATCTTTGGTCTTACTTACTGTAAGTTATCACCTTGTTAACACTTCAACTACCTCAACAAAAAGGCACGCAATTAACAATAGTCATGTTTAATCCTTTCACTGTAAATCCAAGAGACACTATCACTCCTAAACAGATTGTCCACATTCGTGTACAAAACGTAGACACATAGTGACCGTCGAGTATTGACTGACGACTAACTACAGAAGCCTTATCAGTGCGGTCATTATTTACTGGAGACGAGAGGAATTGATAACAGCTACTGTCGTACGGCATAACTTTATCTGTCGAGAGATTCACATGTAGTTCAACGATGTACAAGTATCTAACTAATTATGTTAAGCAAATGTTACGAATCTAATCAGGACTGATAGGTTTGCAGATAGTTCACTGACTGACTTGAGATAGTGGCTCTAATTGTACGGTTCTGTAACAGTTGTGTTTGCTTTCGTATGTGACATTGTTTTCATGTTTTTGATACGTAGAAGGGAGGCTACTGTATGTTAATACAAGATTAGTCTCTTAATGAAGTAAGTCTTTAAGGAATTTAACTTCTTAAAATTTAAAAGCATCTGTGGTCTGTATAATTCCTTGGGTCTATGGTGTTCTGTGACAATATAAAAAAAAAAAAAAAACAAAAAACCCGACTGCATAAAAAGCAAACTAAAAAGGTTATAAATAAATAAAACTTATTTAAAAAAATCAAAAAACCCGACTGCTTCAAAAGCGAACTAAAAAGTCGGTAACAAGGAAAAAGTCATGCTGTGCAGTCGGAGGATACATATTCACCGGCTGGCTGACCAAAATCAGCAGCATAATTGTGTAAGTGAATTCGGCAAAGGAAACAATCTGTTTCTTTCCCAAAAAATTTTTGGGAAAGAAACAGATTGTTTCCTTTGCCGAATTTACTTACACAATTAGGCTGGGTGTATCCTCCGCTTATTAGTCTATGTATGTATGTATGTTTGTTCCTTTGTGGAGTTCTAGAGACTAAACGCGTTGGCCGATTTTGATCAATCTATTCGTCTTAACCTTGTGCTAGTGCCACTGGCTACATTAAAATCTGAAAATAGAAAAATGGCGGCTTTTGGGCGCCATATTGTGGGGCTAATTTCTTTTGTATTCTAAACCCATCGTGTCAGGTATCAAAATAAAGGGTTTTAAGTTTTAAGAGGTGCTTTCAAAAATATATAGGTAACACTTATATGTGTAAAAAGACAAATAAAAAATTAAAAAAATCAATGAACCCGACTGCTTAAGAAGCGAACTAAAAAGACGTAAACAAGAAGAAAATCATGCTGTGCAGTCGGAGGATACATATTAGCGAGCTGCCTGACCATAACCAGATGGTTTCCGGTTTTTATTTTTTTATTAAGAGGAAACAGGAGCAGAGAGCGCCGACTGAATTTCCTAAGTAAAAAGTCATAATTCGAGGTTTGGCTCTCGTCTATTTTCTCCTCCAATATTAAACCAATTTAAAAGATATTCCATAAACTGAAAATGAAAGATATATTCTATGTCCCTATGTTTTCCTTTTTGATGATACATTATCTTTAGAAGCACTAGAACCCTCAAAAAATGCTCAAAGTTGCGCTGTCAACAGAGGCTTAGTGTACAAATTTGACAAATATAAAAGAAAAAAAAAAGATAAATCAAAAAATCAAAAAACCCGACTGCTTCAAAAGCGAACTAAAAAGTCGTAAACAAGGAAAAAATCATGCTGTGCAGGAGGAGGATACATACAAGCGGGCTGGCTGACCAAAACCAGATGTATCCTCCTCCTGCACAGCATGATTTTTTCCTTGTTTACGACTTTTTAGTTCGCTTTTGAAGCAGTCGGGTTTTTTGATTTTTTGATTTATCTTTTTTTATTTATAACTTTTAAGTTAAGTTTTTTTTTCGAATTAGATACACTTAAACATATAAGTGTTATATATTTTTGAAATCACCTCTTAAAACCCTTTATTTCAATACCCCACACGATGGGTTTGGAAGAAAAAACAAAATTGGGCGCTCAATATGGCGCCCAAAATCCGCAATTTTGTGTACAAATTTGATAAAGATAAATGAAAAAAGGAAAACATAGGGACATAGTATATATCTTACTTTACCAGTTTTTGGAATATCTTTTAAATTGGTTCAATATTGGAGGAGAAAATAGACGAGAGCCAAACCTCGAATTATGACTTTTTACTTAGGAAATTCAGTCGGCGCTCTCTGCCCCTATTTCCTCTAAATGTTTATCTTGATAGGTTTGCATCATGGGATGCTAATAAACAAGAGATAAATTGACGGCAGTTCAGTGATGCACTTAATTAGCCGATAGGTAGGTATCAATAGTGCAAGCCAAGATTTTTCAGCGTTTTCCTGCTACTCTCTAACTAGGTACCTGCACCTATCTATGGCTGTTTATCACAGACGATTTTTATGTATTAATTATATGGAAACAGCTAGCCTATAAGAAACAATGGACTGTAAATGTATCAGTTGATGAACAATTTTCAGAATACATCTACTTACCAAGTTTCAACAGCATAGTTCTTATAGTTTCGGAAAAAAGTGGCTGTGACATACGGACGGACAGACAGACAGACAGACATGACGAATCTATAAGGGTTCCGTTTTTTGCCATTTGGCTACGGAACCCTAAAAAGTGTCTGGTTATAATTTCAAAATTAAAGCTTTTTACTAAATGCATATGAAAAAAATGCCAGCGGTTTCGCCCGCGTGAAAGTCGAGAATTATCCCTACGGAACATAAATCAGGTATGTAAAAAAAAATGTGCTATTCTTGACTATATATTTATAATCTATCTCTGTGCCAAATTTCAAACAGATCCGTCCAGCAGTTTGAGAGTAAAGAAGTAACAAACATACTTTCATTTTAGTAAAAGAATTAGAGACCCGGAAAAAAAAAATAGCTAGTTTTTTTACAAATATCAAAACAATAAGTAACCACATTGAATATTGAATGGAATAATTAGATAAAACTTCACATTACACAATTGTTATCTGAGTAATAATAGTTTCATTAACAATATAATTGCCTATCGTCTGCAGATTTGTGTAACACATACACATACAGACTGATAACAGAAATGGGAAAGTTTTGTGACAGTAATTGATTGAAATAAGTTTTTTAGACATGCTAACTTTTCAATTTAAAATACATTTTAAATTTAAATAATAATACTAGGCATACTGGAATTAAATTAAGTATGAATGTTAAAGAAACATAATAAAACAAATTAATGAAAAATCAAATGCATCAGTAGGAATCTATCAAGTTTGGCAAAGAACTTTTTCTAACAAGACCACAGGAAAAACTGTGTTAGTGAGATTATTATGAACTAATGAGATTACTAAGCAGTAAATGATCCGAGTGCATTAGGAAATAATTTTAATTTGATGGGGATTTGCCTGAATATAGTAAAAGTAGGTAAAAATTGAGAGCAGTGGTGGCGCAGTACTAGCGGCCGCAACTTACAAGTTGTAGGTTGTGAGTTCAAACCCGGGCAGGCGCTTTACTTTACAAAACGGTGAAGGAAAGCATGGTGAGGAAACCAGCGTGAAGGAAAGCATGGTGAGGAAACCAGCATGTTCTATACCCAAAAATTCGAAGACATGTGACATCCACCAAAACACGCACTGGGCCCGCATGGTGGATTACAGCCCATTCCTTCTCACAGATAGGAGGCCTGTGTCCCAGCAGTGGGAACATAAAAAAGGGCTGATCATGATGAGGTAAAAATATTTACTGGATTCTGTCTGCCAGCTTTGTCCTACTGCTGCTGTTAAGTTGGTTATTACGGTTGCAGTCTTAAAATGCCTGATGCATTTAGACTACCTACTTACTATTAAATAGTCTGTGTCTATAGTATAAAATAGCAACTGCATAAAACCTAAAAAATAAAATACTTAGTTTTTATTTTATCTATCCAGTTCTAGATAAAAAAATATTTACGATTATGACAAAATTAGAACATTTAACCAGATTCAAAATAGAAAAAGATAAAATTTTCCCTGGCAACCAAAGTTCCCAAAACGCACTCAAGGGGATAATATAAACTTTGAAGTGGGAAACTGTATTTATGAAGATCTAAATAATCTCATAACTTTTAGTAAAAGTTAAGGTCAACTTAAATTATTAGCACACTCACCCATGATAAATATTAATAAATTCAGTTGTGATATGGTTATTTTTTTATGAAGTCCTCCAATGGATTCTAATAATTACAACAAACCCGTTTCTTCATGAGAACACACTGTTCATAATTGTACAGCGCTAATTAAACAAATTTTCTAATAGATAAACAGATAAATAAAATATCCAGGTACAATAATAACAAAGTCTTATATGAATGAACACTCACATCAAACACCTGCTCAAAATCGCAAATCTGCTAACGGGTCGATTATAAAAAGCTGGCGAACATCAAATTGTCTTAATTATCTATCCTTAAAGTTAATTTATTGCTAATAACTTTGAAAAATAATATTTGCGGGTCAAACAACCTGGCTCTCGAGTGAAACTTTTTGACAACTTTGACAGCAATGACAGCCGTAGTGATGTTCTCATCAGCTGTTATCTAAATTGAAACGATGACGTTTCCTTGGTCAATTAGATATTATAACAGTTATTATTAAAATATTTGTTCAGGAGATCCAATCTATTTAAAATATTAAATGATTGTATTATTCGATTTCGCACTTTCATCTTACTTTCTAAAATATTGATGATGATGACATCAAGCTGATATCAGCCACAGCAAGTGCATTCCTTGGCTACTAATTGCAGTTGTACGAGCTCAGTGTACTGCTCTGTTTGGTGCCCTCTCATCATCTCATGTGACTTGCGTATTATATTCAACTTGTCGTGGTGGCCCAGTGATCCCGTAGATTCGAATCCGGGTAAGTACCAGTGTGACTTTTTCAATTCATAATAGTTTACTTTTTAAGTTTATTAGGGTGCAGGACTTCAATGAGAAACACTTATTGGAAAAAGTAAAACTATATTATTTTCATCTTACAACTGAATGAAGCTTTGTTTTTTATAGTGACAGGGGTGACAGGCATCAAAATAAAAATATTCAAAATTATATTCTATTGTCAAAATTAGCTTTTATAGAACAGGGTACGGATTATAGGTTTTACATCAAAACTCTAACATTTATCTTGGACATCGCTGACAACGGTGAAGGAAAACATGCATCGTGAATTCGTGCGGTAACCCGGACATATAGTGCGTTTATTAAAAGATTTGATTTGTGCTCATTTAGCTCCATGGCTGCGCAGTATTTCTATACAAAAACATATTAATCTCATACAAAAACAGCACCGATCCATGCCTTGCGCATCGGAAAGCCAACTACAGGATTTCCAAAAATTGCTGCAAGGCGTTCCAGTGCGAGAATACATAAATATAAATTACTTTAGCCGAAAAAAACTGAGTACAGAGAAGACACGGTCTGGCCTTCAAGTCGTCGTAATTTTGCACTGGTTCCGACATTTCCGACTTTCTTTTATGTTCAAAGGCAAATTGTAAAATGTTATAGCCGCGAGATAGCATCATAACGTCACTACTACTTTTTTTTATAGGCAATAATTTTCGTAACGTCACTGTCGCAATCTTGCAATCTTGTCAACTTTATCTGTCAATTCTGTCATTGAAAACTTCATAAAACGCGAGAAACTGGCGATGAAACTGGTGATGTGATTCGCGTTCTGAAGTGTGTTGTACACAAATCTTGAGTGTCGGTTAATAGAAAACACATAGTGCCATCATGTGGGAACAGATCATAGAATATTTGAAGGACCCATTACTAGTGATAAAAGTGCAAAACTTTTTCGGTGTTACTTACAAAAGTAATCAAAGTACGGATCAAAATGAAACTGAAGTGTTACAATCCGATAGACAGGAGCGTGTGAATGAGGAGTCTGATATCAAGCAGCACAAGAGGATTCCTAGTAATATATCAAGTAGTTCCCAGTCGTCATACGATACGGATAGTTCTGGGGACAGTGGCGGGAAGGATGCGGTGGAGTTGAGCATCAATAACAAGTTCTGGTACTGGCTGTTCGTACTGGGCACGGAGCTGGGCGACGAGATCTTTTACGCGACGTTCATTCCCTTCTGGTTCTGGAACATAGATGGAGCTGTCGGCCGCAGGGTGGTGCTGGTCTGGACAGTTTGCATGTATATTGGTGAGTTTTTTCAATCATTTCATGACTTAAAGTTTACCCTAAATATTTGATTCCACAAGTGCTTTGAGTGCTGAAAGGACCAGCCTATTGATACCATCAACCAGTTTTTATTTTTTGATATAGCACCTTTCAGAAAGAATAATAAAATTAGGTATAAGAATAAATTATCATTGTGTCCTTCGGCCTCATTCGGGGTCATATAAACATAATTTGAGTCTAGCATCTTCCGTTTCCGTGTCACATCTATATATCCAAGCAACACTATGGTGACGTAATTCCGCTTTCGTTCACCAGGTGGCTGCAGCGCGCCAACTCGTTCATTGGCGTCCTGTTTTTCGGACGGTTCACATCTTTTAAAAAGTTAACGTTGTTAACGTTCGATATTTTATAAAATTAGTAAATATTTACAGTGTTAGTTTTATAAGATAAGTAGTTTATTTATTAGATTTTGTTACGATGGCGGACAGTGTACATGCGCTTAATCGTAAGGATTCCGATTCGTCATCGGACTCGACAAGTTCCTCAAGTTCTTCTGAGTCGCAACCGTCGGATTTGGAGACTGTACAGGTCGAAAGATCCCGTAAGAGGAAGAAAGCGACTAAGAAGAAGAAGAGTAAGCGTCGTCGAGGACAAAGCAAGGTAATCAGAAAACTTGCAAAACAGGTCAGTGATTTGAAAGATTTATACTACTACCCTCAAAATATGTATTATGAAAACGAAAATTATGAGGGTGGTAATCCGATGTGTGGTGATAATTATTCTGTATTGGCACAAGAACAACCTGTTCCAGACAGACTGTCTGAACCCGTATTAGATCCTGCACCGTCTCAAACATTTGATTTTGATTTGGCAACGCAATTAAAGGAGCCAGCTGTTATTGCTACTCCATCTAATCAGTTGGAGTTGTTAAATTCGATTCAATATTTTAGTAATGATAATTGGAATAATGTCAGATATGTGGAATCACAAAAGATATATAATGCTCGTCCAGGATATGTTGACCTTGAAGTAAACGATGAAGTCAAGTCATTAGAAAAAGTTAGCCATCTACCCTCAGCGGATAGATTTCTTGGTGCTGTAACTAGAGGGCTTGTAATGCAAAGCGAGGCCATGCAGCAAGGTTTTCGGCAGATAGTGGACTGGGCCAAGGATACTTGCTGCATGGACCCAGACCAATTGACTTTAAAATTAAAAGAAGTTTTTTCCGGTGATTACCAAAAGATTTCACGTGATTGTATACAGTTAGTTTGTGGCCGTAGGGCCGATATAGTAGAACAAAGACGTGAAGTGTTCATTAAGCAATTAAGAGATCAATCATTTAAACCTTGTTTGAAGAAGATACCGCCGTCAAGTGAATTTTTGTTTGATAAAGTACCTTTTACCGATTTTGTAAAAAATAACGGCGGTGTCAACAAAATTTTTTATATGAATAAATTAAATATTTCTGGGCAAGAAAAGAAGACCACTAGACCCCAGGCGGCGTACCCTGGGCCTAGTGGATATAGATCGTCCAGTCGCCCTTCGGCACTGACGATGAATTATAGGTTTCCTCCTACACAGAGTGTTGAAGCCTTTTATAATTATCCAGCAATTAACCCTTTTAATAATAATTTAAAATTTTTTCGTCCTCAACCAAGAGGACAGCAAGCTGGACAACGTTTCTTCCAGCCCTCTCGTTTTCGAAGAGACGAACCGCAGAACAATATACCACGAGGCAGGGGCTCGGGTAAATTTAATAGAAAGTTCTGACTCGGATCGGGCTTTCTGGGGGGGTTGCTTACAAAATCATGTTACGGAATGGAAGAGATTGAGAGCTCCAGAACCATTAATAAAAATAGTGAAGGGTTATCGAATTCCATTCCAAAAGAAACCGCCTCTGGTCTCGCCAAGGCTGGTAAAACGGTGCAATCTCACACAACCATCTCCGCAGATGGACACAGTAATTCGAAATTTGGTGAAACAGAAAATTTTAGAATATGCCCCCATAACTCCAAGTTTTGTCTCAAATTTCTTTCTGATCCTCAAAAGCGACGGAACCTACCGTCCTATTTTCAATTTAAAGAGTTTGAACAATTATCTAAAGATAAGCAAGTTTCGTTTGATTTCGGTAAATCGGGTTCCAGATTTTATTCAGGAAAGGGACTGGATGGCCAAAATAGACCTCCGGCAAGCTTACAACCACGTAAGTGTTGCACCCGCTCACCGTTGTTTTCTCCGTCTACTATATCGAAACCGATTACTGCAAATGACTTGTTTGCCATTTGGCCTGGCGACAGCGCCCAAAGTGTTTGCATCGCTGACCAACTGGACTGCCGAGATTTTCAGGAACCTTGGCATTCGAGTTGTGGTTTTTCTCGACGATTACCTTCTAGTAGCACAGGACAGAACAACACTTATAAAACACGTCGAAATTGTTCTTCAAACTCTCTGTCAGTTGGGTTGGCAGGTAAACAGGGAGAAGTCAATTCTTATCCCTCAGAAAATAATAGAATATCTGGGGTTGATGTGGAATCCCTGGTCGAATCAAAAATTTTTACCGCAAAACAAAATTCGCAGCATAAAAATCGTTCTGTCAAAGTTGCTGAGACGGCGGAAGGCGTCTCTTCGAGAAATACAGAGTATTATAGGCGTTCTGAATTTCGCTCGTCTGGTAGTTCCTATGGGTCGTTTGAATTTTCGCCACCTACTGTCTTATTGCAACATAGTCCTGAAAATGCCATGCCAGTCGACCTACCCTTTACCTGCAGAGGTGCTGGCAGAACTGAGGTGGTGGAAGGTTCACTGTGTGGAGAAGTCCAGGCTTCATCCTCCACAGGTAAAAAGCTTTTTGACCACAGATGCAGCAGATTCAGGTTGGGGGGCGGAGTTGAATGGCCTTCACGTATCGGGCAAATGGACAGAAGGAGAAGAACAGCTTCATTCGAATCACAAAGAGATGTTAACCATTCTAAAATGTTTGTTAGAATTCGCGCCGTCTCTGAGTCATACATCTCTTCTTTTGCAGTGCGACAACAAAGCGGTAGTAGCTTACTTAAGGAAGGAGGGGGGAAACAAGTCGCAGATCCTAATGATGTTTATATATCAAATTTTTCGCATTCTTCAGAAGTACGACATTCATGTAATTCCCCATCACATTCCAGGCAGATACAACAACGTCGCAGACGGTCTGTCACGTCACTCGAGGTTACAGGAATGGCATCTGCTTCCCGAGTTCACCAGCGTTGTCTTTGCAAAGTGGGGTGTTCCCCAAATAGATCTGTTTGCTTCCAGCACGGCTCATGTAGTCCCGCGTTATGTGACTCTAGATCAACGAGATCAGCGAGCATGGAGGCACAACGCATTCGCATTCAAATGGGATTTTCGTCTCGCTTGGGTCTTTCCTCCTCCAAGTTTGATGCCCCGTGTCTTGATGCATCTAAATCAGGCTCGAGGTGTATTCCTGATAGTCGCACCAAAGTGGTCTCGAGCATTCTGGAGAGCAGATTTGAAGAACAGAGCGATCGCGCCACCATTCACGATTCACAGGTTATCGGAAGTCCTAGTAGACATGAGGACCAGGCAGCCACCACCGCGAGTGCAGGAACTGCACCTAGAAGTATGGAAATGTGGGGGTGGTCTGAATCCCTAGGTGAGTGGTCTGAAGAACAAAGGTGTCTGCTCAAAGAAGGTTGGAGGTCGTCTACTTTGAATACATACAGACCAGCATGGCAGAGATGGTTGAATTGGTGTGCTAAGTTAAATAAAAAAAATTTTAAATCCTTCCGGCAGTGATTTGGCACGATATTTGGCGGATTTACACTTAAAAGAAAAACTGTCTTATCGTACTATTTTACTTCATAAATCTGTTGTGTCTACTTTGTGCAATGCAAAAAGTGAGGCCCGATTAAGTTCGAACATTTTGGTTAAACAGATGGTTAAGGCAATTGCATTGCAACAGCCTAAAAAGTGTCCACCCCCTGTTTGGGACCCTCAGTCTTTGGTAGGTTGGTTGGGCTGTAGACCTCTTCAAAATCAAAGTCTATTTGAAATTTCAAGAGTTTGTGCAGTGCTACTGTTGTTATGTTCAGGGCGTAGGATACACGATTTAACATTACTGAGTGTTTCGTCAGACAGGTGTATCGTAAGTGAGAATAGCATAATGTTTTGGCCGCATTTTGGTTCGAAAACTGATTCTGAAACTCATGTACAGTCTGGGTGGAAGTTGTTAGGTAATCCCGAAAGTGCGGCTCTTGATCCTGTGCATTGGCTTAAAAAACTTATAGAAATTGGAAAACCGCGTCGTTTAACTTGTTCTAGTGATAGATTATTTGTTTCTGCATGTGGAAAACCTAAGCCAGCAACTAGAACTATTTTGGCTGGTTGGGTTAAGTCTGTTTTGAAAGAAGCAGGAATCGAGGCTACTCCAGGTAGTTTTCGTTCTGCGGTAGCTTCACGAAGTTGGTTAGATAACGAGCCTCTCGATGAGATAATGGCACGAGCTAATTGGAAATCCGGTAACACTTTTAGGAAACATTATAGGAAGGAGGTGATTACAGCACAGGGAAGTTCTTTGATTCATCTTTTTCAGCCAATTAAATAAATGAGTTTTATAAATGCAAGAATCGATTATGCTACAGCAAGATGATTTGGATAATCAGGAGTAATGAGTTATGGATGGACAAGGAGAACATGATTATGGTAAGATCATATAAGTATAATAGAACGATGCGAGATAAGTGGTACGTATTAAAATGTTTCTGTTTATTTTGTAATAAAGTGGTAAGTAAATATGTAATAATAATAATTTTTGTATTGAAATATAAATCTTAAAAAATTATATTGGTGCTTATTTTTGTACTTATATTGTGTGCAACACATTGGCGTCCCGTTCACCAGGCGATAACAAACAAAGCCTCAAATTATGTTTATATGACCCCGAATGAGGCCGAAGGACACAATAGCAGCGTTTTACCTTCAAATAAAACGCTTGTTGTGTCCGGAGACTCATTCGGGGTCATAATTTTAAAGACTGCCTGGTGTTATTGGCTCTTTAAGTTCTAGGATTTTGAGGCCACAATGAACGAGTTGGCGCGCTGCAGCCACCTGGTGAACGAAAGCGGAATTACGTCACCATAGTGTTGCTTGGATATATAGATGTGACACGGAAACGGAAGATGCTAGACTCAAATTATGTTTATATGACCCCGAATGAGTCTCCGGACACAACAAGCGTTTTATTTGAAGGTAAAACGCTGCTATTATTATCATTCATTAATTTTAACTTCCTTTGTTACCATTTGTTGCAAATATTCTCAGAAGCATGTAAGTACTTACACTGTTTTTATTAGTTGTGTAATTAAGAAGAAATTTGAACAGCTCTGACTCTGGCTCTCGCCTATTTCCTCCTCCAGTATTGGGCCAATTTAAAAGATATTCCATAAATTGAATAAAAAAGATATAAATAAGAGGAATTATGACTTCTTACTACGGCAATTCAGTCAGAGTTCTCTGCCCACATTTTCTCTTAACTAAACAACTACTAGTCAATGACGATTAGTAATATATAGTTCTAGATTCTGTACTGCTATTGTCTATGAAATAAAGTCTCCGTCTCTCTTTTTCCTTGTGCATAAGCTATCACATCGTTTTATTTAAAGTATAATAATCATATCTCACACAAGCCATCCATCTCTTCTTTAACCTCCCTAATAGCATAAAATATAAATCTAAGTGGATTCATTCTTCATCTCCCTATCTATTATTCCTTCCAATAAGAATCAAATTGATGAAATATTCTGTTAAGTCTAGAAACTTGATCTACCTCAATGAGTAATTCAAACAATGATATTAGGTTGGAATGTTTGATAATATCTTGAGCAGACTTGACTGTCACACCACATACATACAAACATACATACTTCCAAGCACCTACTGTGCTTATGTACAGCCATATCTGTGCATGAGCTTCAATTTTATTCATGTTATGTTTTCCAGATGGATCATGGATAGGCCTATAAGGTTTGATTTAATTGCACACTGAGAATAAATACATGATCAGCATTCCAGTGCAATTCGAGCTGTTAAGAGTAACAAGTTGGATGTTCTAGTAAATTCTAGTTAGACCGGTAGAATAGGTTGATTTTACAAAAAATATGCAGGTTTCAAAATTAAGATATGCTATCAATAATCTGCATTGAAATAAACTTGTTATCTTGACATTCACTTTTGTTTCTAATATTGTTTTGTACCTATAGTGTAGACTAACAAAAACTGAGATGTCTTGATGATGTTTACTCCACCTGAACCCTGTATTATGATAGACTCTCAGAATATCATAATACACGTTTTACGGTTTTATATGCAGCTTTTCCATTGCCTTTCTTGCAGAAACCATGCATTTTCCCGATAAAAACTAGCCTAAGACACTCAGCAATATTGTCACTATCTGTTATGCTATTGGGTCAGTGTTTTCAGCATTTAACCTTTTCAAACATATTAACAAGAATTAAACAAAGTCTGATTTGTTACATAATTTATTTCATTCATAACTCGAGAACGGCTGGACCGATTTACATCATTTTTAATTGGTTTGATTTATCTCCGTTCTGAATACCAGAATAACTATTAAAACTACAAAACAGTGCTCCTATTCATTATTTTTATTCTTTTCTCCATACGTTTTGCCATCTCTGATACATGATGAATATAGGGAAGTTTAAAAACAAAAAAAAAGGTAGGTAGGGCGAGTCGGACTCGCGCACGAAAAGTGCCGTACCATTCTCGCAAAAAACGGCAAAAAAATCACGTTTGATGTATGGGAGTCCCACTTAAGTAGGTTATTTTAATACATCATCTGTGAAAATTTCAACCGTCTAGCTATCACAGTTCATGATATTATGAGATACAGCCTGGTGACAGACAGACGGACAGTGGAGTATTAGTAACAGGGTCCCGTTTTTACCCGACTGCCGAAGTAGAGTAATGTGTTTATCAGTCTATGTATGTATGTAAGTATGTATGTTTGTATGTATGTATGTTTGGTCCTATATGGCGTTCTAGAAACCAAACGCGTTGGCCGATTTTGATGATTCTTACGTCAATCGATTCGTCTTAACCCTGCGAGTGTCACTCACTGGCTACATTAAAATTGCAAAATAGATTTTTTTTATTTCTTCCAAACCCATCATGGGGTATCAAAATGAAGGGTTTTAAGAGGTGATTACAAAAACATATAATACTTATTTGTTTAAATGTACCTAAATCTAAAAAAATAACTAAAAAGTTGTAAATAAAAAAAAAATAACAAAAACCCGATTGTTAAAAAGCCCACTTAAAAGACGTAAACAAGAAGAAAATCATGCTGTGCAGTCAGAGGATATATATGCGCGAGCTGGCTGACCAAAGCCAGATGTATCCTCCAACTGCACAGCCTTTGGGTACGGAACCCTAAAAATACAATAAAGGCTACCGACCTACCTAAGGTCTGTAGCCAGTTGACGGGAGCGAAGCCCCCCAGGCACAGGCCACAGCTAGTTACTGATATGTTCTATGTTATGGGGTTTGGTTTCCGCACTTAGTCCTCCAGCTGGTCCATTGTGCGTGGGCCATGGCGGCCGTTGGGTGGATTATTCCAGCCAGCCCACCTCCCTCCAGAAGCTATTTAGGGCTCCTGGTTTTCTTAGAACGTCCGTGTAAGTTCTGGGCGACCCGAGGGTTTGTGTTCTTATCTGGGTGACCCCTGTGCATTCAAAGAGAACGTGCGCAACGGTTTCCTCAGTCTCCATGCATGCCCTGCACAGAGGACTGTCCGTTATGCCTATTGTGTGGAAGTGTTTGTTAAGTGAGCAGTGTCCCGTGATGGTCCCCGTCATCAAGCGCAGGCCATTCCTGTCCAGGCGTAGCAACCGTCTGGTAAGCCTGCTGTCCAAAGATGGCAGAGCTTCTTTGGACTGCCTACAGCCTGGTGCCGAGGTCCACCAGTTTTCCGCCTGTGTCTGGGTGAATTCCTGTAGCCACCTGCGTATATGGTTGAAACGGATGGGTACAACAGGTTTGGTTCCATAGACCGCCGTGCTAGATCCGCGTCTCCCAAGCTCGTCAGCTGCGTCGTTGCCCAGCGATCCGCTGTGTCCCTTTATCTATTGCAGTGTTACCGTGTTACGACTAGATACAGTTATTTGTTCTAGTGCGTTGTGGTATTCTAGTATTAATTTCGATGTAATATATTTTTTCCGTAAGGATTGGAGGACTGAAGCGCTGTCGGAGAGTATACGTATGCGAGTGTCCGTAACACTCCTGGCTTCTAAGGCATGGACCGCCAGTATGATGCCCACACACTCCGCCTGATAGACGGTGTTGAACCCTCCTAGCGGTCTGGATATATTTATATTTAGGTCGTGTGAGAAGACTCCGACTCCGGTACCGGAGTTCGTCTTCGATCCGTCGGTGTATACTCTCATCTCTTTCGGGCCTGAGTAGTCACATCGTTCTTCTGTTAGTATTATGTTGTAGTGCCTATGAAAGTGGTGTGTTTTTGGGGCTTTGTCGCATGGTGACGCTAACATAGGTTTTCGCTTGATCACGTCCTCCTTTATGCGTGTGTGCTTAACTCTGGAGTCTTTATTTAGGCCCTGCGCAGACGACAGACTATCCGTGACGCACTTTTTAGTCTGTGAAAATAGAACCTATGCAATTATATGCAGTAACGCACACGACGCGCAAAAAGTCCGGCGCACAAAAAATCCGTGTAATTCGGGCAGACCGCACCGCGCCGCGGCGCGCCGCTCCGCACAAAAAGTGTGTGAAAAAAATTGAACGTTTGCTTCAACGCGCGCTAACGCAGACGGCGCACACTTTAGTCGGCAATCTGCATTTGCTAGGGGTGGACGTAACGCACGCGATCTATTATCATGGCGCCAGAGGTCGATGTAACTATGTTAATTCAAGAAATACAAAACAGACCAGCAATTTATGATACTTCTAAGGCAGAATATCTTTTTCTTTTTCTGTACTTCATGTACAAAATAATACTTCGCGATCTCTGCACGATTTCCATAGCGTCTACGTCCCTACAGCTCTGCCGACAAAATGATCGAAGATGTGCGTCGTGTGCGTTGAGTCTGTGAAAAATCCGCGACCGATTTTTTGCGCGCCATGCAGACTTTTTGCGCCGCAGACTCGATCGCACAAAAAGTGTGCCGTCTGTGCAGGGCCTTAGGGTACCTGATAGATGGAGTCTAAAAGCAGCCAGAACTGCCTCCTCCCGCACGATGAGATGCAGAGGTGGCAGTCCCAGCATTGCCTGTAGGGCGGCAGTGGGTGTAGTTCTCATACTGCTAGTTATTGCAATGCAAGCAAACCGCTGCAGTTTTTCGAGATCTCTTTGTCTTGTACTGAGGTATGTCCTGGGTCACCAGACCAAATAGCCGTATGTAATGATTGGTCGGATGACTGTGGTGTATAGCCAGTGGGTGACCATGGGGCTGATCCCCCAATTCCTGCCCAGCAGTCTCTTACACTGCCACAGGGATATGCTGGCTTTTGTGGTGATATAGGTCATGTGTTTCGCCTAATTCAATTGTTTGTCCAAATAAATTCCCAGGTACTTGGTTTCAGTTGAAAGGCTTAGGGTTGTTCCAAAGAATTTTGGTAGTTGCATTGTCATTGGTTTCCTCTTTTTCGTGAAGAGAATTAGTTCCGTTTTTGTGGGGTGCACTGAGAGTTGGTGCTCACTGCACCATTCCTCTACTAGTTTTAGGGCTTGACGCATGATATTGCATAGAGTGTTTTCGTGGGTTCCGTTTATTATTATTGTTATATCATCCGCGTAGCCGACAGTGAAATAACCTTTGTCGTTGAGTATTTTGATGAGGCTGTCCGCTACCAGGTTCCACAGGAGTGGCGAAATGAAGCCCCCCTGTGGACAGCCCTTCGCGACGACGGCCCTTGTGGTGTTGTTAACCGTGACTTGAACCGCTCGCAGTTTGAGCATGTTGGTGATCCAGCCTCCTAGGGTCGGGTCTATGCTATGTCTGTCGAGGGCCGTGTTTATGCTGTTGAACGTGGTCTTATCGAAAGCGCCCTCAATATCAATGAAGGCAGCCAGTGCTGAGCATTAATGGTCCACTGCGCATTCAATTTTAGAAACCACGTTATGCAACGCGGATTCTGTTGATTTTCCTGTGGAGTACGTATGCTGTTGTTTGTGAAGTGGTTTTACCTGGAGTGGCCCATCACGGATGTGCCTATCGCAAAGTCTTTCAAGGGTTTTCAGTAGGAAGGATGTGAGGGTTATAGGTCTATATGCCTTGGGTTGTGTGTAATCAGTTTTTCCAGGGTATGAAGGTGACTTTTACCTCTCGCCATGCAAGAGGTATGTACCTAAGTGCTATGCTGGCCCGATAAATCTCCAACAGCCATGGTGTTAGATGATCTACCCCCCACTGCAGCAGGGCTGGGAAGATGCCATCCAGCCCTGCCGACTTGAAAGGTTGAAATGTGTTGATAGCCCATTTTATCCGGTCTACTGTTACTATATTGTGAGCTCTTGACCAATCTTGGTCCGTTGGAGTCCATTCGGTGTCAATTTCCCACGTCCTGTCCTCCAGGATTTGACAGTCCGGGAAATGAGTTTCGAGGAGGACCTTGCTGGTCTCGTGATTATTTTGTGTGTATGAATTGTCGGGTTTATTCAGCGTGCCGAGGGTTCGGTCCTGATCGGTTGATAGTATCTTCCGTACCCTGGCGGCTTCATTATTAGTCTCAATGGATTCACAGAATTTCTGCCATTCCATCCTCCTGGCGGTTCTAATCTGTTTTTTGTATGCATATTAGGTGTGTTTGTAAAACTCCCAGTCTTCCGGGAGTCTCGTGTTTTTTGCTCTGTTAAATTGCTTACGTAGCGTTTCTCTGAGTTTACCAAGTTCAGCGTTCCACCAGGGGTTCCTTTCGTTCCTGCTCTGTGGCGCTCTTGATTTACAGCATGCGTGATAAGCTTCGGTTAGGTATTTGGATAATTGTGTTACGGTGTATTCTAATTGTGCTTGGTCCCTTATGGTTACCAGTGCTAGGTGTCCAGCTAAAAGCGAGGCCAGAAGGTTGGTATACCCGGGCACATTGGTGCGCCTCGTGTTTCGCCTCGGTGCGGGTTTTTTTGGTGTTTGTAGTTAGTGTAAAGCGGATTCTTCTGTGGTCTAAGCAAGAAGGCTCGTCCGATACGTGCCAGTTTGTGATGAGGTTTGTCGCGTTTTCTGTAGCGAGTGTTAGGTCTATGATCGTTTGTCCACGGACCGTGACCCAAGTGGGTTCGGAGCCGCGATTAACAATGTTAAGATTAGTGGAGAATAAAAAGGTGGATAGTACCTCTCCTCTGGAGTTCGGTGTGTCGCTGCCGCAGAGCGGGTGGTGGGCGTTAGAGTCGGTGCAGATGATCAGGTCCAAACTGGCGTGCTCACAGTGCTACACCAGGTCGGCCAACTCCTTTGGCGGGCAGTCTGTGTCCTCGCCTGGCATGTATGCCGAGGCCAGTACCACATCTGGAACGCTACCTTCGGTTTGGAGCCTGACAGCTGTCAGGTCTCTGGAACAGAAGTTACTTAGAAATACTTATAATAAATAAATAGCTATAGGTGCACTGCTGCCTCCTTCGAAGCATACAGGCGTGATGTTATTCTATGTTAAGATAAACATAAAACTAAATAAAAGTAACTAAATTCGAAACTCAAAATATTCCTGTTTTATCTTAAATCCATTTGTATGATAAGATTTTAGAATACACCCACATTTGAAAGGCATGGCTGTAATACTAATGTTCTGTTATGACATCATACGGCCCTGAACTTAAATATTAATAGGAAGTGTGTAGAAGACAGACGGGCTTGGTTTTGTGAATATGGGTCACACAGTAGAGTTAAAATAAAAACTCATTATTATGTTAAGTAATGTTATTTATTTAATTAACATTTTTAGCAAAGTTGGTGCAGTGGCTGATGTGCTGAGTGCAGTGATGTATGGAAGTGAAGGCTGGGTATGGCAAAAAGACATGAAAGTAGGATTAATGCAGTAGAAATGCGCTCCTTGCGGAGTATGTGTGGTGTAACTTTAACTGATAGATTGAGGAATGAGGTAATAAGACAACGTTGTGGTTTAAAAGAAGATGTAGTGACTAAAATTAAAAAGAGTATGTTAAGATGGTTAGGCCATGTTGAGAGGATGAATGAAAGTCGACTTACGAAAGGTATTTACAAGGCAGACGTGAATGGAAACGCCGGGAGGGGACGCCCTAGAAAGACATACATAGACCTTATAGGTGATGTTCTTCAGAAAGGCCAAGTGCGCAGTACCCATAACCGGCGTGTGTGTATGACTAGATGTATGAATGTGTGTGAAGCAAAAGAAGTATGTAAGGATCGTAGCAGGTGGCGTTCTGTAGTTTCTGCCTACCCCCATGGGAAAAAGGCGTGAGTTTATGTATGTATGGTGCAGTGGCTCAGCGATTGGCTACCGCGCTGCGTGTCGCGGGTTTGATTCCCGTACAGAAGATATATTTGTATGGCCTTCAGAGTTGTAGTAGTTGTTCTGGGTCTAGTTGTTTGTGTATGTGAGTGTAAATGTTTTTAAACCCATCCACGATACTACTAAATTTTCTATATTTTACACTTTGCGCAAGCATAAAAACAAATTGGTATCTTATTTGTAGCAATCCAATTTTACTACTTTATAATAGGTAAAAAAGTAATGACTAAATTTTTTTATTTACATAATCCTGAAAATAAGATAACTAAAAATAAACTATTCTATAACATAAACTATTGATAAGTTTTTGTGCATTAACTGAGTAGGAACAAGGCCATTCAAGTTACTTACATGGCATTGACATTCTTGCCTGTTGAATGACTTACTGTTGTATTGTTTAATAGGAACATTAAAACTCATAATTAAGGTATGGTTTCAAATGGTTAATCATTGGGTATTTTCAATCAAAATCTTTACTTATAATAAACAATACTATGTCAATAAAATATTATTGATTTGATTAGGAACATTAAAACTCATATAATTAAGCTATTTATATAAATCATAATCATGTTAGGAATGTTCATTTAAAATCTTTATTTAAAATGAACAATATAATGTTTTGTAGTAGGACCATTTAAACTCATAATTAAAATGAAAGAAAGAAAATTGGTTTCACCACAAAAACACACTTTAACAAATTTAAAACAATATAATAACAATTTTATGTTACTAATCATAACAAGAAAAATTTCACAATTTAAAAAACCTCCGACACATTTCGACACATTTATCTTGCGAAAACACCCCGATTCAAACAGTAAAACGCCCATAACTTTTGAACGGCTCAACCGATTTTATTCAAACATAGCTAAGAACACTCTCGACAAAATCACCTTTCAAACAATAGAAACTAAATCCAAATCGGTTCATCCGTTTAGGCGCTATGATGCCACAGACAGACACACAGATACACAGCAACACACGTTAAACTTATAACAGCCCTCTTTTTCTGGCGGAGGTTAAAATAAAAGAAACTGTACTCTTTGCGCTGTAGCATGGTGCGGGTGATATACCATAGTTATACCATAGTTGCCTATATGACGTTAAACTACAAAAACTGCCTATATGACGTATACGTATATGCGTAAAATATGTTATTGAAACTGTCACCCGCACCATGCTACAGCGGTATCAGCGCTAAAATCCAAATTCGTGATTTTCCAAATTATTTATTTTACGAATTCTTTAAAATACGCATCATTATTTTTCCGTATTATATTTTTTTCAAATTCTTATATTTCCGAATTCTTAGGTTTCTCTATTTTTGATTGTCCTAACACCAAAATTTTCCGAATGAGTACAGTTCGATACAAAAACGAAAATAAACGGATTGCCATAAATATTTTCATCAGATAATCAAATTTAAAATCAAAACCATTTATTTCAGCTAATAAATCAAAGAAAGAAAAAAAGTCTAGAGCAAAGTAGGTATAAACTAAGTATGCACATGTATAAAAAGATGGGTGATAACAATTCATTCCCTTTCAAACATTTTCTGAAATAAATAGGAACCTTGTTTTTTTTAAAGAAGTGTTGTGGTTCGCGTTTCAATACTGTTACTTGAACCAACATGTTATAATTTCTTTAAACATTCATCACCTATATTGCGGTTTTTAATAAATCATCAATGGCTTTGCTCCGTATGTATTTGGCAATTTTTAATTATCTTTTCATAATAGGCTTTTACCCAGCAGTGGGACAGTATAGGCTAATAAAAAAAACCGGCCAAGTGCGAGTCGGACTCGCGCACGAAGGGTTCCGTACCATTTTCGTAAAAAACGGCAAAAAAATGACGTCTGTTGTATGGAAGCCCCCCTTAAATATTTATTTTATTTTGTTTTTAGTATTTGTTGTTGTAGCGGCAACAGATATACATCACCTGTGAAAATTTCAACTGTCTAGCTATCACGGTTCATGAGATACAGCCTGGTGACAGACAGACAGACAGACAGACAGACGGACCGCGGAGTCTCAGTAATAGGGTTCCGTTTTTACCCTTTGGGTACGGAACCCTAAAAATATGAAGCCTCTTTTTTGAGAAAATATATGAAAAAGGATAAATTACTTCGTCCTACCTTTTTATTTAAACGGAGGTGCCAACCCTCTAAAGCGTTGGTTTTCCTATGGCGTTCACTTGGACAACTCTACAAATCAAAGCAGATTATAGTCATCCACAAGTTGAATTGTGTAAGGAACAAAATCTGTTACAAAGTTTTTATTGTGATTGTACTTAAATGTGGAAAATACAGAATGTGGCATAAAATGGAACATGTAATAATGAGAAAGTGTAAATAAATGAATATGAAAAATTTGGAATATGTAAAAATAAGAATTCGGAAAAATAAGAATATGAAGGATTAAGAAATTGGACAATTTAGACTTCGGAAAGTATCGCCGACATCGCTACAGCGCAAAGAGTGTAAGTTATACTCATGTTAGGAAATATCAATTTTTATTTATTTTTATTGAGAATTACACAGCAGTTGACTTTGACCCATGCAGATATGAATGCAGTGTCTTCATACAAATTGGTACTGAATAACAGTATCATTATGAATTTATTAATTTATGTACTTATATAAATATTGTATATTTTTTTTTTTTAAAAGAGTAAGTATGGAGTTTCTTGTGCGTTCTTCTCCATAACAAGCTACATTTCCGAATGCACGGTAGAATCAATTTAAATTACCTACTTGTAAATTTTAACGTTCAAAAGTGCCGCATAATGGCCTACTTGAAATAAACACATTTGACTTTGAATTTGGTTCTGTAAAAAGAAATCTTCTATAAAAGAACAGCAGCCTAATTGTGTAGGTAAATTCGGCAACGGAAACAATCTGTTTCTTTCCCAAAAACACACACATACACAAAAAAGTTGAATACAGATTCAACTTTTTTGTGTATGTGTGTGTTTTTGGGAAAGAACCAGATTGTTTTCTTTGCCGAATTCACTTACACAATTAGGCTGCATGCCTTCCTTTCTGTTATCTTGTCATTAATAATAAGATTTAAAACAGAGAAATAATATGTGAGTGTGTGTTTAAATTAAAATTACTCAGCCAAATCATAGTAGATTTTAATACCTTATTAAGTTATTAGATAAAATTATATAATATTGTTGCAGGCATAAAGAATGACTCATATAATGTACTACAACTGATTATCAATAAGATATACTAATCTTGTAATACACTTTAAATAAATTGTAAGATAAGCGATAGCATATTTACTGAGCTCAAGTTTGAATCTCAAATTAACATTAAATAGATGGGATGAACATTTTATTATTGTGCAGAAAGCATAATTATCTGCAATTGCAGGTTTTTCCGCCAACTTATCTAAAGTTAAAACGCAGTAATTGCCCATTTCTATATAAATAGTAAAAACCTGGACCTCTAAACTAGCTTTTCGTTATTCTCCACAAAGTAAATAGTAACCTAAACATATTTTTTGTTTAAGATAAGACAAAAACCACACAATGCTATTTCTAAGCGCTACACTAGGATACAAAGTACAAAGTTGAAATAGATAGTTAAATACAACGATCACAACACCACGCCTGGAATTCCGGAAAGGCAAAATATAATAGAATAAACTTTATTTTATATAATTAATTTTACATTTATATGGCCGCCAAGTACGTGCAATGGTATTTTATTTACACATGTGTCTTACTTAAAGATCTAATTGTAAAGTAAATAAGGCTCAGCTCAGACATGAACTGGCTCACGCTACACAGCTATATCTTTGATAATTTAAATGACAGGAATACGAGGAGGAACCATTCGCTTGGAGAGTGGTTTCCCTCTTTGTTGATTACATACATAATCAATATCACCAGCTCGCAGACTAGGTAACATAGGATTATGATGGTTTGGTTTGTCATAATTATCACCACGTTGTGTAAGACCGGGCATTTGTAGATCTCTTAACTTAAGTAGCATGGCTTCATGAAGGTCCCTAGCACGTAGGTACCACGGAAAGACAAAGCCGAGCGAGGTACACTCATTCATTGGCGTAACAGAAAATCAGCCCAGTACAGTTTGAATTTATTATGCTTGCTTGTATTTAGTACGTCCACATTGTGCTATCATAAGTAAAAATTCCCTATTTAACTGCCATGAACCGATCACATGTCCAGACTATGCTTCAACTAAGAATTTCTGGCGAAAATCTTAATAACGCTTCGCCCAACTTGAGAAGCCTACGCTCGGCATTCGTATTTGCGACTACTACTATCAAAAATGCCTAACAATTACTAAAACAAAGGTGTTATATGATTCCAGGTCAAGGGTTCAAAGACATAATCCGCTGGCCTCGTCCCGGCTACCCAGTCAAGAAGCTGCAGACGAAATGGGCGGTGGAGTACGGGATGCCGTCGACGCACGCCATGGTGGGAGTTTCCATACCGTTCTCTGTTCTGCTGTACACCATGGACAGGTATCAGTACCCCATACATTGGGGGCTGATCATCGCTGTCTCGTGGTGCACGCTTATCTGCGTCAGCAGGGTCTATTTGGGGATGCATAGTGTGTTGGTGAGTTTCTTTGTTACATATTAAAACAATTTTTTTTCTTGTGTGATATCATCCAAAGACTTCTCCCGCTCTGGGTGAAGCGGTAAGGCGTGTCAGACTTTTACTGACTAAAACCCACCCGTGTTCCTTCAGTTGTGTGCCAGGGCCGCAGTAACTCTTTCGAATTTGTCCGCGAGCCATTCTGCCGTGCAGGCCCTAAAACGCAGTAAGAGGTTTTTTTACGTTTTTGAGTTGAATATAGAATTTTAACGGACATGCTATAAGGAACACATTGGATTAACCTAGTTTTTGATTCGATGATTTACACGATAATGAAACCAAATTTTTGAAAGCAGTAACTCAAAATTGCGTGTCATAATATATTGTAAAACTAACTAAAATGCAGTTAAAGCAGTTACGTCAACAACAACCCGTCACTTCACCAAGTTAAACGCAGTAAATATCTTTATTACCACATAAAATCTGTAAACTACACCTAAAAACATATTTAAGCATATAAACTAAAACGCAGTAAGCAGTTGTTGTACCAAAAATTTTAATACTGCAAGGTTGATCACTGATTTATTTAATATGAATTACAGATTAAAACTCAGTAAAATGCTTGAATGTGGTACTTTATTTAGTATTAGTCAAATAAGTGTATTCAGCGAAACCAACTAAATGGCAGTACGTTCATTATGCATACATACATAAACTCACGCCTTCATTACGTTCATTATATACTGCATTATAATCGGCATTGTTCTAAAGCTGAAAAATGACTTTTTGCCAATTAAATAGCAGTATGACTCACTGTTCCTGCATTATAATTGGTAATTTGAACAATGATTCTAAATTTCACTGCAGTCGAGATCATAGTTTACTGCTACGGAAGGCTAGGAACTCACGGAGCAGTTTCCACCCGCGCCCGCCGCGGTTGCGGGACCGCAACACTCGTACGAACAAGAAATACACTGAAATATAGATAGCAAAGAACAATGGCCACGCTCCTAACATGCTTGCACTAGTTAAATTTAACAAAACGTCCCTTGAAGAAACATACGTTGTTTCATTTGCCTATATAATTGTAACTTAGTACGGCATTCAATATATTTTTAAAAGATGGGAGAGTCAAGTAATTAAGAAATTTGTTTTTTTGAGGTTAGGTGGTATATTAGTAATCTGTGGCTTTTTGAATTGAGAGTTTTTTTACATACATTACAAACTATGTCAAATGCAAGCCATTAAACAGTCTGTGCGTGTCCAAGATCGCACAAAATCACACAATATCGCACAGAAGACAGAGTCGTCGCCTGAACTACTACCTACAACACCATCTGAGCAGACAACTGTCAAAAGTCAATCTTTCTTTTAATTTTCAATGTTTATATTAGTTGACAAAAATAGGGAGGCCGGGTAATCGAACAATTTGTGCAGTATTAATTTTTAGATGTAAAAGCATTACTTTTAAGGCGCAGTAGCTGATTTAAATTCGTTGTCTCCATTACTGAGGGTCGTGCCCGTCTCGAAAGCTTTGACGGAGTCATTGCCGAGCTGCTTCCAAACCACTCTGTCTTCTGATCTTCTCAGGGCAGTGGTTACGTGAGTCCCCCAATCACCCTGTGTTGATCTGACAATCGAGTGGGTGAGCGTTCGCGTGGCCTTTTCCCATCAACTTTTTCCACAATAACCAGTTTCTCCAGGTTATCTGGCTGTCTCCGGGCGATGTAACCAAACTAATACAGGACTCTTTGGTAGCAGATCGTGGCGAGTCCGGCTTTAATGTTCAACTGGTTGAGAATGGACTTGTTCGTACATTTTCATCTGCATGGTATGCGCAGTATTCTCGAAAAACTTCTAAAGTAATTGGCTTGTCTTCCACGGCGCGCGTTGTTGATTGTGCTATTTGTATACTCTCAAGATTATGACTGAAATCTTCTTCTCTAATCTTATGGCCGTCTTTTTTCATACAAAATTGTGAAGCATGCTTTCATAATATCAATTGATGAAGTTATTGATACATCCAAACACGATTTAATATTCGCCATTTGTTTGTCAAAATGCCAAATACACATTCCACGTGCTCTAGATAGGCAATAATAAAATGGCCTTTAATAAACATTCAAAATTTACCATGATAAGGTCTCATTATATTTTGATGCTACCCTCATCGGCTACGAATACATTGGTACAGGTGGCGAAGTAGATCCGGGTCACCGGGTAGTATTTTTTCATTGGGTAGTTTGATAGAACCGCTATGAAGAGCATTCCAAAGAGTAGTATTTTAAAAATTGGTTGAAAAGTTGGATTTTTTCACATGTGTACATTCAGTTGAAGATGCAAATTAGAATGCAGTAAAAAAGTCTTATGCTGAGTCTGCAAAGTAGCGTATAAATCAAAAGATTTTGTAGTTTCAAGTATTTTTACCGCATTTTAATCTGCATTATATGTGCTCCGTTTTGCGTGCAGTAACTGTTATGATTTTTAAAAAATCGTTTTTATTTTCAATTTGTTACACTAAATAACTTTTTTTTTTTCAAAATTCAATCTTTGTTATCATTTAATCCTCATGGCAATAAATAATCCACCATGCATAGTCAGTATTATAAAATATACAGCGTCAAAAAGTTTTTTGCGGTTTTCTCAAAACCGCATTTCTTCTCATACTGCATTTTAGGGTCTGCACGGCAGCATTCAGGCATCGGCCCTAGCAGGCCTCGTCAGTTACATACCTACCTTGTATGTAAGTCCACTGAAAAATACTGAACAGGCCTTTCATGAGGCCGTCAAACAAGTACCTAAGGTGCCTTCGTGAGCTTAGCCTCGCTTAGCATGATCCAGTGCGGTTGGTTGGGACGTTCGTTTCACTTCGCTACTCGCCAGGTGAATCGCTGGCTCTAGATTCTAGATGAAACAAGCAGCGTCTATGCAAGCCGCATGTCAGTGCGTTGTCGTTGTTTTCATAGTTTTTTTACTCTCATAATATCTGTTCTTCTTGACAGTCGTTACGAGTAGTCAGAAGCTTGAGATCTGACACCAGTCTAGCCATGGGGTATCGCTGTTACCCAGTTACTGGGTTGTGGAGGTCAGATAGGCAGTCGCTCCATGTAAATCACTGGTACTCAGCTGAATCCGGTTAGACTGGAAGCCGACCCCAACATAGTTGGCAAAAGGCTACGCAGATGATGATGATGATGAATATCTATTCTTCTTGAAATAATAAATTGCTAACGTACTAGTTGTCTTAATATTTCAGTCAGTCAAGTAAGTTACATCCATATCCATTCTGAGACATGAAGTGAAGCTAGAGATCATTCTCTCACTCCTAACATTTGTATTGTTTGAATCTATTGTTACGGAAGGAAAATCTTTATAAAAAGTCGTCATCTTTTAAGCCTATACAAGAAAACGGCAAAACCACGCAGAAACGTGACAGAAAATGATGCATAGGTTTTCCTCGATTGAGGAAGGTTCAAGATTGACAGAAACAGTATTTATTAGGTTTATCAAGGAAAGTGAACCTATGGTAGTCACAGTTGATCATTGTGTCTCTGAAGTTGGCTGCAAGACCCTTGTGCAGTTGCTATTTTTGTGTCAATGTTGAAGTAGAAGATAGCTTCGTATAACTGCCTCTTTCACTCGCTTACGTTTTTCGCATCGTCCTATCTCGCTTACTCTGTGCAGTATACTCGATGACAAATTGTTTCTTGCGCATTGGTTATACAGAGCCAACTTCAGAGACACAAATATACGCTGTGAATATTATAACTCTGATAAAAGCGGCAACTACTTTGTATTCAAGATTAACTCTTGAAAATGGAGTTGACTGTGGGTGTCAAATTCCCACTTGAATAACTTCAATAGGCATATGGACCTACATACCAAGACATCTCCGTGCTTCGGAGAGCATGTTAAACCTTTTGGCCCACGTCCACCTGTTATTTGTAGATCCTTGCTAGTATTCATTACAAAGCCACAAAGTCTGACACCGGTCTTGTCAAGGGCTACCGTGTTACCCAGTTACTGGTTTCTGCAAGCCAGATACATACGTCATAAACCTTTGTATAATACTCACAACGGATCTTTGTGGCTCTGAATTGGCTGCAAGAGGCTGCGCACTAGCTATTTTTGTGTCAATATTGAAAGTGAAAATAGCATTGTATAACTGTCTCTTTCACTCGCATACGTTTGTCGCATCATCCTATCTCGCTTACTCTATGCAGTTAATCTGTTTCGTGCGCAATAGTTGACAGAGCCAACTTCAGAGACACAAAGATCCGCTGTGAATATTATATTTAATACGCCTCTGATGGTATTATACATTAATTTACTTTCATCATGGTCCGGCAAATCTTGTATAATGTAAATATCATTAGTTCTGGCCGAACGAAGTACGGTTTTAATTCTATTGTAGAATAATTTATTATACTCAATAACTAATAGCCAATCATAGACTCTGTTTAAATAATATTACGATTATTATCCCGCGTTTTACCAACTAAGAACCGATGGAGCTTACAATAACATTTCTAGATACTACAAAATGTATGTTTTCAAAATAAATCATCTGCCTAGCCTTTTCCCAATTGTTGTTGGGGTCGGCTTCCAGTCTTACCGGCTTCAGCTGAGTACCAGTGTTTTACATGGAGCGACTGCCTATCTGACCTCCACAACCCAGTAACTGGGTAACACGATACCCCTTGGCAAGACTGGTGTCAGATCTCAAGCGTCTGATTACCCGTAACGACTGTCAAAGATCTTCAAATGACTGCCGGGACCAACGGCTAAACGTGCTTTCCGAGGCACGGAGGAAACTCGGTATGTTGAAATGGTCACCCATTCACGGACCGACCTCGGCAAGCGTTGCTTAACCTTGAAGATCGACCCGTGCGGCTGTTATTATTTAGCCACGAGCTATAAATGTCCCAGTTAAAAAAAGTACCGAAAAGCAAACGAGCACTCGAACTTAATCTACTTTTAATTGGGTTTCGGAGGTCAAACAGCAGTTGTCCTGTACAAAAAAAATGGTTCTCAGCCGGCTAGTTCAGTTGGAATGTTATTTGACCCCAATTATACTTCCGAAAAAGCGAAACCATCTCATGTCGTTTTTATGAAATTGTTACTCTATGTTACACGGTATAAAGTTCACATTTCAAAGCGTACTTTTGAATAGCAGAGTTTCTGTTGACTTATAGATGTGCGACGAAAATTAACCAACAATAGGATTTTTGTTAGGTACATTTGTTGGTATTATGAATGCTTAGTAGCTCGCAGGTCTGGTGATCCTGTACGCGACGTCGTGCTCCTGGGTTTGATTACCGTCATTCAAAGTATTATTTGGATTTCTATAAATTATTTCCCAGCCCATTCCGTCTCACAGAGAAGCCTGTGTCCCAGCAGTGGGCACATTAAAATGCTGATGATGATGATGAATTTCTCAGTATTAGCATAGAATTGGGACTAAGAACTCCCATATTTCCAGTTTTAACTGTTGAAATATGGTGGTGGTGGTAGTTTTTAGGGTTCGGTAACCAAAAGGTAAAAACGGGTCCCTATTACTAAGACTCCGCGGTCCGTCTGTCACCAGGCTGTATCTCATGAACCGTGATAGCTTTTTCACAGATGATGTATTTCTGTTGCCTCTGTAACAAAAAATACTAAAAACAGAATAAAATTCCCATAAAACAAACGTGATTTTTTTGCCGTTTTTTGCGATAATGGTACGGAAACCTTCGTGCGTGGGTCCGATTCGCACTTGGCCGATTTCTCTTCAACATCCGTCCCATCCTCCCCAATTTTAACCCTATGTACCCTGGATATCTGCGCGATCGCTTTTCCTTCACTCGCGCTGCCCGATAACGGTACGGAACCCTTCGTGCGCGAGTCCGACTCGCACTTGGCCAGTTATTAAGTCTACCTATTTCTGCCCCGTTAGGAACCACAGGAAGATGTTATTGACATACTTATTAATGTACCCTTCTTCTAATGATTGCAGGACATAGCAGCAGGTCTGCTACTAGCCACCGCACTGGTGTCCGTGCTCATCCCCCTGGTAGACACACTGGATGGCTTCCTGCTGACGTCAGCGCTGTCGCCGTTCCTCGTCATCGCAGCCTCCGTACTCGTCATCGTGTTCCATCCCAACGCGGATAAGTGGACGCCTACGAGGTGAGGATAATACAAATAATAATACAGTGTACAGCTAAAGAGTGGAATTCCCTGCCAGTATTTCCTGATAGCTACAATCTGAGGGTCTAGGAAGTTCGAATAGGTAACTTCTAGGCAAACGTGTTACATCGTCGACCAGGCCGTCTCTTACCTTCAGGTGAGATGGTGGTCAAACGCGAGACTTTCAATAATAAAAAAAAACTGTTATCATGCTGGTCATTGAGCCTCACGCTTGCTCAGTGCATTTTTTTTTTAATAATAATTTATCTGGAAACAAGACATCAAGCCTTGCAAACAAATAAAATTGTTGTTCTTCTCCCATCCCATACAAAAAAAACCGTGCCGACGTTTTATACAGATTATTCTGATTATTTTTTGTACATCGATCGCGTTCGGTTCCGTTCCGTTCCGTTCCACAGATATAGATGGTGATCAATCTATCGCCGTAAAACGAAACCGAGCGCGATCAAATTACAAAAAAATTATCGGTATAATCAAATGAAAAACGCTAGTTACGTCGGCACGGTTTCTATGTATGGGATGAGGCATCTGTATGCTAGTATTATATTATCTGTGGCCTTACCTATATCCTGAAAATGCCACGCTCATTACCATTATCTTGCCCTCATACAAATCTCTTTAGCGCCGGCACAACATTATCTTCTTCCAAACTTCAACAGTATTCACCCACTTTCTGAACACAGTCCATCCATCGTTTCTTTACTCTTCTGACCGCATGGTAAAGGATTTTCTATCGTGGACAAATGATTTTCGACCTTGCTGCGGCACCGCACTGCACTTTTCAGCATACCAAATCATTCTGCCGCTGCATGTCGCGTCATTCGTGTAGGAATAAAGGCATTTCAACGCTACATTAATTGAAATAGGGTCGAAAATCATATGTCCATGAAAAAATCCTTTGCCATGCCATGCCGTCAGTGAGCGCCGGCTCTTAAAATGATTTACATTCAAACTCAAAACTTTCTTCACAACGAGAGTAGGTCATGCTGTCTAATTTCATTAGCCTATGTGCAAATGCAGGGCAAAAAAAGTAAAAGTTTTATTGCCAGCCAACTAGGAAATAGAGGTACACACATTACACACACACACAGAGGTACACATATTATTTTTAGAGCCTTCATAGACGGATAGCTTGGAGCGGTCGCCGACAGTTTAAGACGATCGTTGTTGGAAAATCTGCAGTTTCAGTGCAAAATTAACATTCACAATACACTGATTTTGCAGTCGCAGCCAAAAACTGCAGATTGCCCAACATCACCGCTTGAAGCTGTCGGCAGTGATTGCTCTAAGCAGTCCGACTATATGGACGCTCTTAGAGCTAACAAGAAAGAGGTGTATCTAAAACGTATATACGCCATGTTTACCTTCGATAATCTTTACTTATAATTACCTAGTAGTAACATAATTATTATAAACTCTTTCCTTATGTATTTCCCAGACAGTAGAAACAATGAGTAATATACATAATACATGATAGTTTGTTATCTATATCGTTGACCATCTCGCTAACATGCGTCATACATAGGGTATGCATGAGTGAATCATGTTTTTAAGTTGTATATTAAATTACACATTCTGTATTACGCACACATTATACAAAAAATAGTTAATTTCTGTTGTTTATCTTTCTCGGTATTATAGTATTTTTAGACCCGACTGCAAGGACAGGGTTATGTTTTTCGCGCGTATTTTGTATGTAATAAATAAATAAATAAAATAAAAAAAATAAAAAAAAAAATAAAAAAGCCTTTTATTTCCTACTAATTACCTACTTTACATTATTTTGAGTTACTTATCTAATTTAATTAATTAACTTCACATAACTAGATTTTCGTTGGTTGTTTTACTTATTACAATTTTTAATGCGCATATCTAGTTTGTTTACGTTTCTGCCTTTACTTATTCACTATTAACTTATTTAAAAATAACATGATAATTTAAAATATCCTTATATTTTTAGTTTGATATAACGATATCTGCAGGAACCCCATATTGGGTGAAGGCCTCCTCCAAAGATGCCCACTTATCTCTGTCCCGTGCGGTCTGTTTCCAGTTTAGGCCGGCTATCCGTGCAATCTCTTCATCCCAACGTGTCAACGGTCTTCCTCTGCTTCTTTTACCTGGAGGACCTTTCCAAAATGTTTTGTATGTATGTAATAAAAAATAAAAAAAATCTAATGGTTTATTTCAACTAAACCTTAGAGGTACTTTTGAATTGTCAAACAAAAAAAGATGAATCTGGTTGCAAAATCGCAAGCGCCGGTAGGTCTCAATGGAGAAGAATTTGCAAGAAACGCAACTCTTTTCCATCAGTTTTAATTCATATTTTTTGGTTACCATAATACTTGTTGAAAAATACATATATGTGAACAATGTGAGAACAATGTAAAACGTGCACGTAAAAGCTTCTAGAGTAACAAAAAATTTAAACTGATGACGCCTGTTCACGAATATGACGCATGGATAGGCACCACTCAGCTCAAACATCATGAAGGGAACCGAATGATCCAACACATGTGCCACCATCAGAGAGAAATTAGAGAGAGCATGACACACTCAACTGCCAGGGCACATAGAAGTCAACGAAACGACACATAGGTACAGTGAATGGTAGATTTACAGTCGTGCTGTGCAGTTATATAATACTAAAACAAATTGAGTTTATACAATACAAATATATTCATACAGTCTTCAGAAGGTCAACAATACTTCAAAACTTTTCTGCCCATCACTTGTTCTTGCGCCCTAGTGGCTGCGGAGCAGGACCAGCATTGAGCCAAGCATTTTTATCAGCGATGTAATCCCCCAACTTATAATAGGCTTGCCTGCATAGTGTGCGTTTATACACTGCTGCAGCCCTTCCCCATAGTAAGATACCGTAAGATATTACTACTACTACTATGAAAGTAACTAAAATAGACTAGCCTCGCGGTATCTAAATCAGTAAACTGACGTAGTTTTCTAACAGCATAAGCTGCCGAACTTAGCCGCCCTGCAAGTGATATTAAATGACTAACATGAGTCCCATTGTAACCTTGAGTCTAGCGTGATCCCCAGGAAAACCGTTTTATCGACAAATTCTAGCTTCTCCTTGTTTAATATAATGTCACAATCAGTACTTTTGACATTCTACAAGGCAAATTTTACGCACTTAGTCTTTTTAGCATTTAAAACTAAATTATTAGCTGTGAACCAATTTTGAACCTGTCGCAAGATGTTATTTACGTGGTCAACGTTACTCGTACGTCTATTTATCTTAAAAATCAAAGAAGTGTCATCAGCAAATAACACCATGTTTAAAGCGTTTTTCAATAGATGGGGTAAATCTTTAATGTAGACTAGAAACAAGAAAGGAACCAAAATTAAACCCTGAGGTACCCCCATTTTCACGGTTAACCCCGACGAATTGACACCGCTTATTTGAACTAATTGCTGTCTATCATTTAAATAAGATATTACTAAACTTAACGCTGATTGGCCTAGTCCGTAATGCTGAAGTTTCAAAAGTAATGTTTCATGATTAACGCAATCGAACGCTTTCGAGAGGTCGTAGAAGACACCAATGGCATTTTGTGCCTCTTCCCACTCATCAAATATGTGTTTTAATAAGGTGACACCAGCGTCGGTCGTACATCGTCCTTTATTACCTCATATCAATATTCTTATTACTTCATATCTTTCAAACCGCTCGACGGATTTTTATTTATTTATTATATTCTTTATTGTACTCGATAAAAAATACAAACAGAACAAATATTTGCAAACAAAGTGTAGGTACAATGGGCGGTCTTATCGCACAGGGCAATCTCTTACATACCTATGTATGATTCTACCTCTTATATACCTATGATTAAGAATTTAAGACATCGTTAGATATGTCTTGACAACCCAAGTGTACTTAGATATGTGCTTGACGGACAAAAGGGACATAGTCACTTGAAACAATTGTTTTCTATTCAAAATATTAATATTGTCTCTGATAATTAGCGCTCAAAGGGATAGTGATCACCATGACGTTAAAAAAAACGTACATGGTGGATTTTAGGCGCCATAATGTGAGGTGCCCAATATTTTATTTCTTCCAACCTCATCGAGTGGGGTATCAACATGAAGGGTCTTAAGAGTTGGTTACAAACTATATGTTTAAAAGTAATTCGAAAAAAATATTGATAACTAAAAAGTGGTAAATATAAAAATTACCTAAATAGAAAAATAAAAATCCCGTCTGCTTAAAAAGCGAACTAAAAAGAAGTAAACGAGATGAAAATCATGCTGTGCAGTCGGTAGATACATGATACATATGTACATACAATGATGCATCTGTACAATATTTTTTCTTTTATTTATACGTTGCATGCCAGCTGTAAACATCGTCTATTTAAATTTTGACTTAATAGTAAATGCCAACAGTTCTTCCTGTTGTATTGCAGCGAATATAAATAGTCATGACCTTATCATATTATCATTAGATAGTCACTCAAAATCAAAACCCAGGAGTGAGTCATAAAACGGATTGAAAATATTTTGTGTGGGTTTCACCCACAATAGAGCGAAGAAGGTGGTATCCGATTAAGGTGAGTGGTTGGGTATGCAAACAAATATTTCCAATCACATCATCATCATTCTCTTGCGCTTCTCACAATTCATCTGTAGTCGGTGCAACAATATTAATATTGGTATTATATTTTTAAAAAAAGGTCAATTGCTTAGAGCGTGTAGCAACAATTAATAGAATAATGTTTTAAATCATACCAATTGCATTTGTAATCATAATCATCGTTTATTTATTTAGCACAAATTGTACAAATTATCTATTTAGCACGTCATAAACAACAAAATACTCATGGTTATTTTATATTATGCCAAATTACTTTTATATCTCAATTTATTAGGAAGATTAAGATGACCAAGTAAGTTTTAAAATTCAATTTGTGATTACTTTCTCTTTGGAATATCAAGTAGCCCATTTATCAACTCACCCATTCTATAAATAACTTTGTCTTCAAATGTCCTGAGTATGAAGATGTAACGTCAAAGGCGCAATAATCTGCAAAGCTTTTTTTAGAGGCAAAACAAAATACACGCAAACAACAAAGTACATGCAATGCAGCTCAGTACTTGATAATGATGACCAAAACCTTTAACAAAGTCCATTTAAATTTCCAGAGGCGACACAACAATGATAGTGAGCGTGTGTGCTGGCATCCTCGTCGGCTCCTGGACCAACTACCAGCTCGGGAACATGGTCGCCAGCCCGCTCGACCCGCCCTACGAGATCATCTGGCCTTCCAAGGAGATGTTGGGATGCACCATCTTCAGAACCATCCTAGGCTTCTGCGGGGTACTTGCAACTCGAGCCATAGGCAAATCTGTGTCATACGCTTTCGTCTGTGCCTTGCTCGGTAAAGACAAAAACGAACTGAGAAATTCAGAAAATAGTCTAGATAATAAAAACAAAATCATAGTCGAACTTAGTTATAAATACTTCACCTACGGCATGATAGGTTTCAACACGACCTATGTGTTCCCCAATGTGTTCGATTTGTTAAAGATCAACAGGCCTACGTACTATACTGAGATTTAATTTGTTCTAGTCGTTCTGGGCTGTTATTATTGGTGGGGTGTCTTATGCGATGGTGCGCGGTTATCGGTCGATACGATACGGTTCGATAGTGAAGGAATTTGCTATACTTTGGTATAGAAGTTCTTTATTTTTTTAATTATTGAATTGGAGCAAACAGCAATAAGTGAATGCCGAAGTGTTTATAGTGCACCAAAACACTAATGATAAAAGTGAGTGAATGTTTGTTTGGAGTTGTTTTCTATTTTTCTAATTAATGAATGTATATAATTAGGTCCGAACTATATTACTGATCGTTCGTATTTTAAATTATGACTAACTGAGTTATTAAATAATACAATTACTAATGCCTGTGTACTGCTGTTGGTATTTTTTTGTTTAAGGGCTGATTTTTTTAATATTACTTGAAGAATAAATATGACGGTTTGGCATATTTTCTATACAATAAATGTCTAACCGAGATTTTGTATTTCTCAGTAAAAAATATATTATAATACTCACATCGGATCTTTGTGTCTCTGAATTGGCTGCAAGAGGCTGCGCAGTAGCTATTTTTGTGTCAATATTGAAAGTGAAAATAGTATTGTATAACTGTCTCTTTCACTCGCATACGTTTGTCGCATCATCCTATCTCACTTACTCTATGCAGTTAATCTGTTTCGTGCGCAATAGTTGACAGAGCCAACTTCAGAGACACAAAGATCCGTTGTGAGTATTATATCCGACTATTGAAAAATCGGCCCTTAGTGATAAAGATCAATTAAAGTCACTGAAGTATAGTCCGGACCTTAAAATTTAATCTATTTATGATTCCAGTAATTTTAATTAGTATAATATACTAAAAGCAATATTTTTATCGAATATAGTATTAAATTGATATGTTTTTACGCGGTTTATAGTTGTTGACTTATAGATGGCACTGCTGAGTTATAGGGTATGCAAAAAGGCTCGGTAAAGCTGAAGAAAATATAAATAAGATAGATCAAATTATAGTGAATATGCACGAATATAATGTAAAGGGTAAATTACGATAGTTGAAGTAAAATTTGATCTGCATGTACTCAATGTTTCGGCGATGCCATAGGAGAAAATAATTTTAGGTAAGCACACATATTATTATATTTAAATATTAATGCTTTTATACACATTTTTATATCATAACATCACAATAAAAAAATTAAACACAAATTTTTAAAATAAAAATTTACATTTATTATTTTAATATTTCTTTTCGTGGTAGAGGCTAAATTATATGAATGTATTTTTTTAAATATTCGATTATTTGAAATTAAATTGATCACTATCAACTAATGTAAATGGGCCATGTAAATTTAAAACTACGTTTATTCAAGACTACTCCACAATATTTTATTATTTTGCTGAAATTTAACAATAACGCAATATATTTGATGTGTTTTAGCATCGTTGTTAAAGTTCCAATACTAACACAAAATACTTAGGTTGTGAGAAGTTAAGGTTAAATACAAAGTGCCTGCAAAAGTGATGAATAGAATTTAGGATATGTATTTATGTTAATTTACTACGAGTATGTCGTCAGGCGTCGTGGCCACTCACTGTAGATATTACGTTGTTATTAAAATAAAAGTATCGATACTGAGGCATGAGTATTTTGATTTACGTCATCATATTTTTTCTACATTGTAAATAAACTAACATTTGAAATTAACTACACAGCATAACACATAAATAAAAATAGAAAAGCCTTTTATTCCTTGCATAAGTATGTACAAAATTAACTTAATTTCTAGCAGGTATATATCATAACATAAATATTGATTTCTCTTCCATTTGTGGAAGATAAATCAATATTTAAGTGTCTTACAAAATATTACATAAAAGTGCAACATTATTTGATAAATGCTGTGGGCGACTGGTACAGGTATCGGCGCGGATTAAGAGCGCTGTCCTTGCATGCGCACAAGTCGATTTTTGGGTCTGAGTGGCGGGGGGTGTGAGGTGCAACGGGGGAAGCGGCCGGCGCCGGCGTCTTATTGGTCAATCAGTCGTCCTGCCCCCGTCTCACCGTGCTCATACGTCTCGTGTCCCCAAGGTACAGTCGCGCAGTATTGTGTTAAATAAGAAGTTCCGTTTCATAGTGTTGAAACACTATGGAACGGAACTTCTTATTTAACATAATTTCGTTCTTTTCGTTGCCTATGAAAGATGCCAAAAAAAAAGTGTCAAGGAGGCAAGCACGAAAAATGATTTACGATGTGAATTGTTTTATAAGAAAAGAAACAGATGAAGTCGTTGATGATTTAAAACTGGTGAAAATGCAACAACAGGAGCGAATATTTCATTGCAGAAAAACTATTAAATTTAGTGACATATTATTTATTAATATGATTAAAGATTGAGATATCCATTATTCACAAAATTTAAACTAGGTACAAACAAATAATTATTAGTTCAAATCGCTCTTATTCATTTTATGCGTGAATGTACACATGCGCAAATCACCCCACCACATTCGCCGAGCGCTCTTAATCCGCGCCGATACCTGTATCTGCACTAGGAAATCCTGTCGCACAGATTACCAGGCTCTCCCCACAAAACTTTGGTAAAGGACAAGAAAAAGGAAGGAATACAGTAAGTAAAACAATAAAAGAAAAACAATTATTATAAAAATTATCATAAAAAATATTATTGGATTATTAATAAATTATTATAATGTGTTAATGTTAATTATATTATGTTAGTGGGTTCATTTCATGTATTGGTTAGTTTTCTTAGTTTTATTTTGCAAGAACCCCAGCTTGTGTAAAGGCCTCCTCCAAAGATGCCCGCCCACATGTGTGTATGTCTTTTGTGCTAATTGGCTCCAATTTGAGCCGGCTGTTCTTATGACCTCGTCCTCCCATAGCGTTAGTAGTCTGCCTCTGTTTCTTTTCCCCTGTGGACCCTTCCATAAGGTTGTTCTTATGGTCCATCGTTGGTCTGTAAGCCTCGCGACGTGTCCTGTCCATTTCCATTTTAGCCTTTGTGCATAGGCCAAGGCATTTAAAAAAATCAAAATATTTTTTTTTATTTCACATAGGCCTACATGGGCACTTATAAAACGTCGACTAAAGGTGCACGGTTCGGGTTGGTCGATTCCTATGGAGAAGAACCGGCAAGAAACTCCATGGTTACTCTTTTAAAAAATGGTTTGGTTTTAAAATATTTCCATGTTACAGCATTAGTACTTAGATATGTGGGGACAACGTAGGCCCGACAATAAGCCGTAAGAAAAACAAAAAAGTGCGAGTCGGACTCGCGCACAAATGGTTGGGAGGTGGTAATTTTGTGCTTAGCTTTAGCAGTGAATGTCCACGTCTGGCATCCGTACGTCAAACACGGTATAAGGCTCGAGTTCATGATACTAATTTTCAGGCTAATATGCATTACTCTAAAAATGTCCTTGAGACTCCAGTATTTGTTCAATGTTTGTTGCACTCTCCTGTCTATTTTTTTTTTGTTTTTCTGTGCCGAAAGACGTCCACAGCTAGTCATAGGCCTTCCCCAAGCGTCGCCACACTGCTCGTTCCCGTGCGTTTCGCATCCACCGGACTCCCGCAGTAGGTGGAATGACGATCTGGTCTACATATACGCTTATATCGCCTTTCGATAGTGACTGGAAAAGTGCCGAAGGCTTGGAAGCAAGCTAACGTTCAACCCATGCCCAAGAAGGGCAAGTCGAGCTGACCCGCAGCCTAATTGTGTAAGTGAATTCGGCAAAGGAAACGATCTGGTTCTTTCCCAAAAACACACGCATACACAAAAAAGCAAGCTTTTTCGCAATTAGGCTGCCGGCCAACTACAGACCCATATCAGTAACGTCCATCCTCTTTAAGAGTATGGAACGTGTATTGAATAATAAGTTCCTGGCATACAGTATAAAGAAGACAACGACCTCCTTAGCGACCGCCAATACGGCTTCCGCCGAAACCGGTCAACTGGAGATCTTCTAGCGTATGCCATTCACATTTGGAGTGAGGCCATCGAGAAGCACGGGGAGGCGCTTGCTGTCTCCCTTAACATCCAACAAAGGCCTTTGACAGGGTCTTGCACGAGAGCCTTATTGGTAAGCTTCCTTCCTTCGGTCTGTCTAGTGGTCTGAGTGACTGCATTGCAGACTTCAATAAACACTAGCGAGTGGAGACTCTGTGGTAAGTTGAATGAGAAGATACCGCGCAACCAACTTCCCGAACGCTGCCCAGCCGAGTCGGATTCGACGGTTGACCTCTTTTTCGTGTTGGACATATCTAACTGGACCGTTTGTCCCAGGTAGACATAATCGTCCACAACTTCGAGTGTAGAGTCTCCGACTTTGATAGGTGTGGGTGTTCAACATGGGTTTTTAACATCACCTTGGTTTTGTCCATATTCATTTTGAGACCCACTCTTTCGGAAGCTCTACTGAGGTCATCGAGCATTGTACTGACAACCTCCATGGTCGCCCACCATCGGCAAACCGATGGTAGGTGATGTGCTCGCCATTGACGTTAATGCCTAGCCCTCTCCAGTCCAGAACCTTGAAAAAAAACCTCCACTCTGATCCTGAAGTCGGACTGACATGGCGGCGTTTTTGTACAAACACTTCAGCACCTCGATGTATCGGTAGTCGATTTTAGCACCGTTGGAGAGACTGCAGTTCAGCCCAAGTCTATGTGGTATACGGTGCTAAAGCCTTTTCAGAAACCGACTTGTACGGGAGGCTGGAAATCGTCAAACCTGCGCGCGAGACAATTCGCGATGATTCTCGAAAACAACTGTAGACATGGCTAAGAAGTGAGATGGGCCTATAATTCTTCAATCGGGCATTGTCGCCCTTCTTAAAGAAGGGCGACAATGCCCGATTTCCCACACCCCTGCACCATGACTGTGGCGTTTTCCCTTCGAGTATGACGGAATCGAAACAGCTTCTGAAGGGCCTTAAGGACCGGTTTCTCACCCGCCTTCAGGAGTACAGCCGTAATACCGTCATCACCCGGCGCCTTGTTCTTGTTTGATTTATAAAATACCTACAGTATTGGTGTCAGTAAGGGTCGTAGAAGTCAGATAATAAGCCCATACGTTTAATTTAAAGTAATGATATTCTGTTTTAGCGCTGATAAGAGGATGAAGAAATAAAAACATTATTTATGCTTGCAGTCAGTGTAAAATAGTAATGAAGTGCCATGCTATAATCTTCCCTAGATGGTGCTATGTGTTTTGAAATACTCGTAACGCTAATAGGTCGTTTTAGGGTTCCGTACCCAAAGGATAAAAGCGGGACCCTATTACTAATACTCCGCGGTCCGTCTGTCTGTCCGTCTGTCACCAGGCTGTATCTCATGAACCGTGATAGCTAGGCAATTGAAATTTTTACAGATGATGTATTTCTTTTGCCGCTTAAAACAGAATAAAATAAGTATTTAAGTGAGGCTCCCGCAGCCTAATTGTGTAAGTAAATTCGGCAACGGAAACAATCTGTTTCTTGCCCAAAAACACACACAAACACAAAAAAGTTGAATAAAGATTCAACTTTCCCAAAAACACACACATACACAAAAAAGTTGAATAAAGATTCAACTTTTTTGTGTATGTGTGTGTTTTTGGGAAAGAAACAGACTGTTTCCGTTGCCGAATTTACTTACACAATTAGGCTGCCGTACAACCAACGTGATTTTGCCGTTTTTTGCGATAATGATACGGAACCCTTCGTGCGCGAGTCCGACTCGCACTTGGCCGGTTTTTCATTCAAAATGATGTTGACAAGTAAAACAAAACACCAACACGGCACTCTCGAGCAATCCCATTAAGTTTCCGCATACGACTCACTGAATTTTACTCCAATCTAACAAAGTATGAAAGTGTTAGTAAGACCCAACGAAATTTGCGTATCTATCTGGCAGATGGCTTCTAAGCCGAAAGCCGAAGAGCATTGCGTACTGTTAATCATATCTTGATGGTTAGCTTTAGAGCCCACACACATCCAAACAGATGCAATGAGTTTCCACTGGCAAACAAATATCAACCTTGCGGTAGTTGAAATAAAGCTGAGAATATAATTTCATAAGAAATTAATCAATTGTGGTTCAGTAGTCGCCGAGTTTACGCAGTTTGTTTACGACTAAATTATCATCGTCATTCAGTAAATTTGTTATTATTATATGTTATCAGAACCGTTGGTTAGGTCATTCGTTTTTATGGTTTCGTAGTAAAACAACAAGGAACCCTGATAATTTCGCCAAGTCCGTCCTCCGATCGCAAAGAGAACGAAAATAGACTGAAAATTATAATCCAAGATGGTGGCAATGAAAATATTTTTTCATCCCACCATCTCGGAAAGAGTATTTTTAATCTTCAATATCTGAGTGGAAAAGCCGTTTTTATTCACGAGAGGATAAAGTAAATTGAATTTAGAACATCGTGTGCACTAAGTTTGTGAATTAAAAAAAACATTAAACCTATTTACTGCTACCTCTATGGTGCCGAATATATCATACAACTTTTTTTTAATTTGTTAAAAACTCAGACTCGGAACCTTCTTGGTGTTCTTTTTTCAATTTGCTTTGTACGCGGTTCTAACCATCTCCCTCTCTCTCCAACATTCACGCCAAGGGAATCCGATGAATCGGTACAACTATTAAGTATGACAGATAGTTTACCGAAAAACAGTGCACAAGTGACTAACACCAATATTACAGTACCAAACAAAAATATTACACTCAATTTAAATAACTGTAGCAACGTTACTTTAAAATTTTCTTAATTATACCTTAGTATTATTTTGTTATAATTTAAAGATTATTCTGTAATACTTACCTGTCATAATGTAGTAATTAATACCTAAACTGAAATAAAAGTGTACCTATCTTGTGATTGTAAACGTTTTTTTTTTTGCATTTAGTCATTTCCTCGCTGAGGTGGAATGAAAAGTTACGTGTTGCACTCGAGTGCAAAGATTTTTCACCTCGTGCTCTTTTGATTCCCTCGCTAACGTTCAGGATTCTAATTTTTAAACACTCGCTGCGCTCGTGATTCAATTTTAGAATCCTTCGCTTGCTCGGTCATCAAAATTGAACCCGCGGTTAAAAAGCAACTTTGCACTCTTGTATAACAAATAACTATTTTCGTCTCTTTCGGAGTTACATTAGGTGTTTTTTAAAATCCGAACACGGAACGACCTTCGCCCATATGTTTAATGGATGAAAAACATTTTTTTAAATATTTTTATATAAAATGCTTTTCATCCAATAAACAGATTGGTGAAGGTAGCTCCTTACTCGAATCCTCTCATCATCATCATCATCATTTCAGCCGAAAGACGTCCACTGCTGGACATAGGCCTCCCCCAGGCGTCGCCACATTGACCGATCCCGTGCGTCTCGCATCCAGCGCCTTCCCGCAACCTTAACCAGGTCATCGGTCTACCTAGTGGGAGGCCTTCCAACGTATCGTCTGTCGTCTGACCGGTTCGCGGTCGCCATGCCAGAACTTTTCGGCCCCATCGGCCATCCGTTCTGCGAGCAATGTGCCCTGCCCAATTCTTTGGGCTATGTCGGTAACTTTGGTACTCCTGCGGATATCATCATTTCTGACGTGATCACTCAAGGAAATTCCGAGCTCGAATCCTCTACTAGGGAAAAAAGGAATCCTATCCTGCGTGAGGCCCGATAGGCACTTGGCTCATTTTTATCAAACCTTTTATATAAAGTATTAAACCTTTAGCCTTTCTCTGTATAAAATTATCAATATTTATACTTTTAAGACCGTATTCAGGTTCAAAAGGTTAAATAATGATAATTATAATAATTGGAAAAACCCGCAGGATTTTTTTAAATATATTTTTATGCAAACAACAGGATAATATAGAAAAAAAGTGAGTTTTGCCTAACTGTAACATAGTTTTCACAATAATTTTGTTTTTTTCGAGCGCCTATTAATAACGCCTACTAATTTTACGGTTTTTTTTTTGTGTAAATTTTATTTTTCCTTTTGGCAATACGTTCCATAAAACACAAAAAGTTCAATAAACCAACCTGGATTTGTTTATTTACTTAACTTACTATAGAGGTACTCAATTTTAAGTAACTTTAAAGTTTCTTATGCACTATTTAATTTTTTAGTTCCAAATTCGCTCACATGTCGCTGTTACAATGAAGTCGCATTTATGCTTTTACTATGCGTTTTTTTCTCGATTGGGATAGTTTGTCCGTGTTGTTAGATAATATTTGAGATTTACATAATAATTTAAATACGTTAAACGCTAAACTACTGGCTTTTAAACGTAATTATAATTTACCCTATATGTGGGTATTTTTACTGGGCAGATTCAGGAGGATTATAAACGTTAACCTGTTGATTGTTATCGTATTTTTGCCACATCTATTATTGTAATCAATAAACCACGTCATAATTTAGAACCCATTAGTACCTACCTATCTTGGACCCGTCGAGCTTTATTGCTTTGCGCTTTTCTGGTGGTCGCCACTGATGATTCTGGTTTTCAATAGTTGTAGTTGTCGTGGTTGGAAATAGTGTCATACCGTGAACGTGTTCACAGTAATAACTTTTTTTTATCTTTATTTAAGGGGACTCGGTCAACAATGACGATGTCGCCCCGTAATTCTAATTATAAATATAACATTTATGGCTAGTTACATCTTAACTCTCTAATATCTTAACTATATTAAACTATGGAGTGGAAGCAGAGTCCAGCTGTTGCTGGGTGGTGTTTCCGCTTCGTAAATGGCTCATGTATAATGCATACAACTTCCCGGCCCCTTCCGAAAAAGGGAAGGCTAAGACGCTACTACATAACCCTACATTGTACTGAGTATCTTCAAGTGCCTGAGTAATAACTTACCAACTAGATCCTTTGCATTAGTGGTAAACAAATGACTTCACTATTTTCTTATGCTTTAATGATTATGGGTCGGGTGGAATGAGTAATTGTTAATAACCTGAGAAGTGGAGCCGTACTGTGACATGCCAGAAATATCATAATTCCACTGTGATAAGGGATAGATCCGTCTCTCTCACAGTGTGTGAGATTAAGGTCCTTGATACCTCATCATCATTTCAGCCAAAAGACTTCCACTGCTGGACATAGGCCTCCCCCAATCGGTGGATTGCCAAAGCGCGAGCTACCTTCGCACAGCTGAGACCTGTGTGGCAATCGCGGCAACTGACCCGAAGGGTTAAACTCAAAATCATCGGGTCCAATGTCAAATCCATGCTGCTCTACGGGTGCGAGACGTGGAAGGTAACAAAGGACATCTCGCGCCAAATCCAGCAGCCTAATTGTGTAAGTAAATTCGGCAACGGAAACAATCTGTTTCTTTCCCAAAAACACACACATACACAAAAAAGTTGAATCTTTATTCAACTTTTTCGTGTATGTTTTTGGGAAAGAACCAGATTGTTTCCTTTGCCGAATTCACTTACACAATTAGGCTGCAGGTCTTCGTCAACCGATGTCTTCGTCGCATCCTCGGAATTTACTGCCTGACCACCTGATACTTCTCACGGTTTTCTTTTTAATTGATTCCGAGTAGGCCTTGCAACAAATAAAATTCTAATATGTTTTACAAGTAATTTATAAATGTCTATACCATAAATATCCAGTCAGTAAATTAAGCCAAGTGGGCTAATCGCTTGTCGGTCGCCTAGTAACCAATATAATGTGTCCTTTAACCTTATATATTTCCAGATTCCTCTTTTGGTAAACCCAATGCTACAATAAATTGCAACTAATATACAGATTAATTATTAGATGTATAGGGTTTTGTGTAGGGTTTCCCAGCGGTCAAATCAGGATATAAAATTTCTGGGAAACTGTTCGGTGTACAGTGCAGTTTTCCATACAAATGCATCTACCAAATACAATGGATTGGAATATCCTCAATATTGTGGTATTGTACTGTTAAAAATTGGGATTTAACGTACATTTGTATTTTTTTACAAAAATAGCCTGTTCATTATTGTATTGGGGTTTTTTTCTAACAATATTGCCCTGGGTTTCGTTGCTTTGTTTTAGTTTTACAGAAGTATGGAATACCTAATTATAGCTTTAAACAGATTTTTATTTAAATCATTCATTTTAGTGACTCCGCAAAATATGTTACTTAACTGGTAGAAAAGACATTTGTAGGTACCTACATAAAGTTTTAATCAATAAATACAGTACAACTATTTTCTTAATTTCTCTCGGCAAACTTCGCGTTTCTTCAGTCTTCGGATTTCTATCAGTTGCCCTTTGCACTTGGTACAGACCGGACGTTCTCAATAAACTAAACAAGCTAAAAGAGTATTAACAACTCTAAATACTTCCATATTTAGAGTTGTTAATACTCTTTTAACTTTTATCTTGATAAATGACTTATCAAAAAAATGGGAGGCAAGCTGCATAAGGAATATATCAAAATAGTTTTACAGCTTTAAATAGTTCACACGGAAATCAAAACAAAACAACAATAAAGTACTTAGTTCTGAATTCAAATAATTATCCACGATACATGTAATAATTGATGGACATGAAAATTAGCATTCGTTTGTATTCGGAAATGTGATGATTGCCGAGGGATATAAAGAAAATAGTTGTACTGTTAATAAGTGCATTATACAGGCTGTTACGACAAGGTGTCGTAATATTTTTTTTAAACTGCTTTTGCCCATGTAAAGGAACAACTTCGAAGGAAGTAATAGTCAATTCCCAGAAAATAATTTGGATTTTCCATACAAAGTCAGCAGCTGCAATTTTTTATGGTAGGCACAAAGTATTTTTTTTTGAGAATTAACTATATCTGCCTTGGAGTTTGTTTATTTACGTGGGCAGAAGTTTTTAAAATATGACGACACCTTTCCGTTACACCCTGTATAAGGCACTTATTTACAGCACCGAGTTGAATTATAAAATAGTTTATTTGTAAACATATGTGTATGCAATAGATAAAATTGTGGTTTACACTGCAAGATGTCGTGATTAAAACAATGGCCTACAAACAGCATGCTAGTAGCGTACAAATTGCATACTATGTACCTATGCTCGTAAAACAGTTTAATATTTATGGTAATTACCAATTTCATGAAATAATTACATACATACTATTGTTTAACCACAACTACATATATATGCTAGCGCCTATGGAAAAAAATCGATGACTAAATGGAATGGTAAAAATGCTTAATAGGAAACTCAGTCAATATAATTATACTACATAATTATTGTAAAAACCCGCATTTCGCTCAAATTATAACTACAAACCTACATATTTATGATACCTAAGGAAAACTGCCGATAACTGAGTCCCTAGGTATTGGCTCTAAGAATTTATTCATGATCATGAGCAAAAAGCAGTAAAGTAAAGTAATTTTTCCATGCACCACATTCTTCTTTGGCACTAATTTATATAAAGAGTATTTCTCACTAGAAATAGAAACGAACAGATAGGCTCATCGGCGATGAGGCGCTGGTCAAGTCAAAGCTCCAGAGTCTTGAACATCGTCGCCGAGTTGCCAGCCTGTCGGTTTTTTATCGGTTACATTTCGGGGAGTGTGCGACGGAATTGCACGATATAATTCCACCTAGCCCGTTCCACCATCGGACTACCAGACGTACGGCGATGCGCCATCGATACATGGTAGACATCCCACCCATACGCACAAAACGTTTTGGGAACACTTTTATTATGCGTACAGCTAAGGAGTGGAATTCCCTGCCGGAGTCCGTGTTTCCCGATAGCTACAATCTAGGGGTCTTTAAGTCAAGAGTGAATAGGTTATTTCTAGGCAAGCGTGTTTCACCGTCGACCACATCATTGCTTACCATCAGGTGAGATTGTGGTCAAGCGCGAGCCTATAGGTTATAAAAAAAAAAAAAAGGTGTTTTTAAGTACCTACCTATGTATAGTCAGGATGGTGATGTTAATGACTTCGACTGTTTGTTGACAAATCTAATTCATAAAATCCAAACTGTAACTAACCACAATATATTTCTTTTGACTTTGTACCTACTGACTTGTAAATAGGACAAAAGATATTTTATATTTATTTAATCTCTTCAGACGTTGACCACAATACAGAACCGCAAAATATAGCCTAATTTTAGAAACTAGTGAATTTAGTGGTTTTAAAATAAATAAAACCGGTAGAGACCATGATGGGCAACTACTATAGAGCTTGCTATATGGGTAGGATAATAGTACTCTGTGTGGGTAGGTGAGACTAACTTGATTTTCTTCTCTTGTTCGTGTCCCTTTGTCGCCCGTGTTACTACCAATCTTACTACCAGTAGTAATACTGGTAATTTGATTCCCTTTCTTACTACTGCAGTAGTAAGTTGTTAGAAGGGTAATTACAATTTGCGCTGGCAACCATTGAGATAGGAAATATATGGAGGCGCCGCGATGTTCTATACATACATTAGCTTATACAAATATGAGTGAAATACGATACAGAATGTGAAACATCTTTTTGTTTCATTCTTTCTAATGTAGTAATCGTATTTGATGAAAGAGACAACAATATTTCAGTTGTTGCTCATTATGGCAACATTTTGTTAAGACGTAGTGACGGTTGTAGGTACGTGCCATATTCGCCATTTTATGTGACGAATTTTTTGGTTGTGTTCGTGGTAGTCCTGCTGTCAAATGGTTGTTTACACATTGTATTATTGAGATTTGTGAGTGTGTGTGTGTTGCTTGATTGACACAACCTTAGAATCGGCGGCCATTTTATGAGACATTTTGAGGTTTAGGAAGGCACGTTCTTTTCGTAGGTATTTCCAGTCCATATTATTTAGTATGTCTATGCTGGCAACAGCTTATCAGTTTTATTTAAACATTTTTTGCCACCTCCACCGGAGTTGTCTGCGGAAACGTATAGTCACGAAGGCCAGGTTTTTTATTCGTAGTTAACTCAACCTTTTTTTATTACCGACTTCAAAAAAAGGAGGTAATTGGATTACTTCTCTTCCCCCAGCCACTTATGCACTTTGTGGTAGGTGCGGGAGGCTTGGAAATCTTCGAAAGACCATAGCTTGGTCCCTATAGGGCTTATAGAGCTGCTGTTGGGCTTAAATTGTTGCAAATTTAATGAATTTTATAAAAGTACTGAATTTTGTTTGCAGAAAAACGTGTAGTTTATGACTTTTGGAGCAAAATGTCCCAAAATTTCGCAGTTTTTCGCGTGATGCGCAGCGAGTACACGTTTTTCGAAGTAGCAAATTTGGATTATAACTACCCCAACTGGACAAGAACTAAATCAAGCTTTGCAATTTTAATGTCGATTTCTACTGAGCTAAAGTTAAGTTTTGACTACATTTTTTTAAATCTCTAGGATGGAACAACTGATCCCCCTTGGCGAGCGACGCCCTTGGCTATTGTATTGATTCAGTAGGTACATACCTGCCTATTACAACAATATTAGTCTATTAAATACTTATTGTGCAGTGGTGGCCCAGTGGTATCGGCCGCGACTTACAAGTTGTAGGTCGTGGGTTCGAACCCAGGCAGGCGCTTTACTTTGTGTAAATTATGTCATCACCACTGCTCTCAAAACGGTAAAGGAAAACATAATGAAGAAACCGGCATGTCCTAGAGCCAAAAATTCGAAGACATGTGACATCCACCAACCCGCACTGGGCCCGCGTGTTGGATTACGGCCCATTCCCTTTCTCATAGAGAGGAGGCCTGTATCCCAGCCGTGGGAACATTAAAAGGCTGATGATGATGATGAAGAAATACTTATTTAAAAGTGAGTCGTAAGCCTGTAGGAGTTAGCAAATGTAACGTTAAGTATTTCCTATTATATTTGCCAACAGAAACACAAAGATACAGTTTTGTCTAAAAAAGCATTACACTTTAAAAAAAAAATTGTAACATATATGTACTAATGTGCCCATTCCACTCTACTCTTATGATAGTGCCAGATAGGTATATTTTGAGGAACTCTCAAATGTTCAGACATGCTAGGGTGCCAGTTATCAGTACCAAGTGCTCTTATCGCTTGCGATGTTGTGACCCCAGTTATATCAATAGGTTAAAAGCTTATAAATAACCTCTGTGAAGATAAGCAGACTCATGTTATGACCACTAGGCATCGTATCACCGGCCATACAATTTTATAATTTCATAAAAATGGCCGCTGTTTAGTACCTAACTGTATTGAATGGCCATCTACACATGTTTGCTTCTCAAGGCAGCCTGATAATGATTTTATCCTTAATATTATAACAACTAGCGGACGCCTCGCGGGTTCAACCGCGTAGTTCGCGTCCCCGTGGGTATACAGGGATAAAAAGTAGCATATGTCACCCGGGGATAGTGTAGCTTCCCATCGGTGAAAGAATTTTTGAAATCGGTCGAGTAGTTTCTAAGTTTATTCGTTACATACAAAAATAAAAATCTTTCCTATTTATAATATTATTCAAAATTCAAAATTCAAATTCAAAATTCATTTATTTGCGTAAATAAGGTACAGAAGGTTGGTAAAATGTACAAAATTGTTCTCTTATTCTGCCTTTAATTTCGGCGTGCAAATATAAATCAGAGTGACACATTTTAGTAAAAAATTGTTAATGATCATAATTATGCAGTCACTAAACAGATAAGCCCATTAAAATGTATTATTGAATTAAATAAATGTCAATATAATATGAAAAAAATAATAAAGATGTATGTGTCAAATGTCAAATAATAATAACCAAACACAAAACAATAACAATCATAATTTAAAAAATAATAATAATAAGGATAATAATCACAAGTGTCAATAATAATCATGTCAATAACTGGCGTAAGTCGCCACACAATAATAAAAACCAATGACAAAATAATAACAACCATAATTTTAAAATAATAATACTAAAGATAACAATCATAAGTGTCAATAATGGGCGAAATTCGCCACACAATAATAAAACCAATGACAAAATAATAACAATCATAATTTAAAATTACGGTGCAATTTACAAAAAAAAAAAATTAAAAACTTACAATTTATAATCCAAAAACTCATGCACACTATAAAAGCATTTTTCAATTAGAAACCTCGTCAAATTATTTTTAAATCTGGAAAATGGTAGCGTTTTTGTAGAATTTGGTATTTTGTTATACAATTTTATGCACATAATGTAGCTGTTATTACTTGTTAATGTGAGATTCGTCCTCGGTTGAAATAACTTATTAGTATACATAGATCGAGGGGCATAGTAGTTCGTCGCCTGCTGAAAAAGTCCCTTATGTTTGAAAACAAATAAACAGGATTCTAATATGTAAATACATGGAAGAGTAAGTATTTTATATTTCTTAAAGAAAGGACGACATGACTCTATTTGCTTCAGCCCAAATATAGCTCTTAGACACTTTTTTTGCATTACGAATGCTTGATCAATCTCCACACAACGACCCCACAGGATAATACCATACCTTAGAGTGGAGGTTATATAGCCATGGAAAGCCGTTATTGCGGCACTTCTAGATACCTCGCAGCTAATACGCCTCAAAGGGTATATGAATTTATTTATTTTAGCACAAATATCATTTATATGATTTTTCCATGAGCAAAATTTATCTAAATTTATTCCAAGAAACTTAACAGAGTCAGTTTCTAACAGGGCAACCCCTTTATAAGATATATTTAGGTCCAGCGGTTTTGATCGATAAGTGTGAAATTGCATAAATTTTGTTTTATTAATATTAACCTTTAAATTATTAGTCTCTAGCCACTCTATAGTTCGTTGAAGAGCAATATTTATTTCTTGTTCGTACGAACTTTTATCATGTCCTTTGATTATGATTGTAGTATCGTCGGCAAACAATACACATTTATGATTTATAATTTCTGGGAAATCGTTTATGTAGAGCAAAAACATTGGCGGTCCCAAAATACTGCCCTGTGGCACGCCATATCGATTAAACATAAACGAGGATTGGAATGATTCTAACGTTTTAGTTTGGTCATTATAATTCGTTACTTCCACTGATTGTATTCTGTCGGACAAATATGATTCCATCCAGTTATATGCCGTTCCTCTGATTCCATATCTGGAAATCTTTTCCAATAATCGTTCATGAGAAACGTGATCAAACGCTTTACTCATATCCATGAATAAAACTGTAACCGGTATTTTCTTGTCAATACAGTCTGTTATTTCTTTTATTAATTGAAAGGCTGCCAAAGACGTACTTCTATTTTTACGAAACCCATTTTGTTCGTCCTTAATAATCTTGTGTTTTTCAATGAAGTATGCTAATTTGTTATGAAAAGCTTTTTCAAAAATTTTAGAAAATATAGGTATTAAAGTCACGGGTCTGTAATTGTCCATTTGAGCGCTATCCCCTTTTTTAAATATTGGTTTCACCACTGATTTCTTTAATAAATCGGGAAATATTCCTTGTTCTAGAGAGAGGTTAACAACATGTAGAAGTGGCTCTAGAATTATATTGACTGACAGTTTTATGATGTCAGTGCGAATACCATCATAACCACTAGCTTTGGAATCATTTAGAGACATCACTATTTTTTTAAGGTCACTACCATCCAGTGGGTACAAAAATATTGAATTACTGATTGATTCAATATGATCCATTTGTTTCAATCTTGTATTTTCTTCATTATTATGGCTATCATTGGAAGCCGAGTTAATGAAAAATTTATTGAAATGATTTGCAATAGAATCAGGACTTACACAGTCAATGTTGTCCATAGTAATTTTTGAAATACATGAGCGTTTAAAATCTGTGCCGGTATGCTTTTTTATTACATTCCACGCTGCCTTACACTTATTTTGAGCTTTATTTAAGTATTTGGTATTATTATTTTTCCGAGACGTTAAAATGCATTTTTTTAATAAATTACAATAGCTTTTGTACTTGTTTTTATGGGATTCAGTATTTTTATATTTTAATTTATAGTGTAATTTACTTTTATTCTTACAGCTTATTTTTATTCCTTTAGAAAGCCAGTTTAACTTGTTTAATGCTTTATTTGTAACTTTTACGCGAGTCGTAGGAAAACATAAATTATAAAATAGCAGAAATGTATTGATAAATTTGCGGAATGCTTCGTTTGCTGAGTTTTCATCAAATACGTCACCAAAAGATAGACTTGAGATTGAGTTTAAAAATTTTTCCTTGTTGTCATCACTGTAGTCTTGTTTAAATTGATACCACCATTTTAAAACGGGTTGATGTATTTTTGTAACAGCCCAAGAATATGATTGGGCTGTGTGATCCGATAAACCTAAATTATGCAATTTTGCACACCCTTTTTCTATGCTGGTTATGATGTGATCAATGCAAGTTTGTGTCTTTTCTGTTACTCTAGTAGGTGTCAAGATAGCATGTTTTATGTTGTAACTATTTAGCAAGTAATTATATTCCCTACTTTCCTTTGACTGTTTCAAAATATCGATATTTGTATCCCCACATATAACAATTTTCTTTCTTGTATTACGACACAACATCCTCAATAGACTCTCGAGTTTATCAAGAAAGATCGTTACCTTCGACGAAGGGGTTCTATATACACATATTAATAATATACCGTATTTAGTAAGTTCTAAACCACAACACTCAAATACACATGTTTCGCTTATTTTTTGGATTTCCTGTATTATTTTAAATTCAATTTCGCTTTTTACAAGAATAATAACGCCCCCTCTTTTTGAAGTTTTCCTTGAATAGTAAGCTGCAGTCGTAAAGCCTTTTAGGCGAAAGTTTTTTTCCGTACCTTCAAGCAAAAATGTTTCAGTAAGACACAGTACATCTACGCTGATCTCGTTATTTTGCAAATCTAATGTGGCAAATGAAATTTCGTCACGTTTGTTTAAGGCGCCGGCTATATTTTGATGTAGAATTGTTAAGCGAGGCTCATTTTTTGTCACGAAAAAAGTCATCTGGATTTTGAGCTATTATATTTATATTATCCGTTTGTATACTAATATCGTTTAAACTACAGGTCTGTACAGCAACATCCTTGGTGCATTTTAAACTATTCTGAATTATTAAGTTTTCAGTATATTTTTGAAAATTACTTTTATAATTTACACGCAAAATTTGCCTGTGGATTAACCTACAAGCATTCAACCTTGTGACATATTTTATTGGCATATTATAATCATTATGAAAATGTACAAAAGATGAATTCCCACAATTATAACACACTAATCTTAATAAATTATTTACGTTTTTTTCATTTAGGGTCTTATTTTTGTAATTTTGCCCGACTAACACATTGGTGAATTTAAGTTGGCATAATGTATGGTGCAAATACGTTTGAATGTCCAAAGGGTTTGTGTCATTTGAACCTGCCAATATAATTACAAAATCAGATTTGTTAAAATCCTTACACATATTTGCGCAGTTTTTTAATACTTCTTCAGTGGTTGCATTCGGTTTTACGAATGACGTCACAGCAAATTTCTCCCCAAGGTAGAACTGCAGAATGTTTCGGACACCATGTCCAGATTGGTCGGCAAAGATCATGACTCTCTGGGTATCATTTGACTGAGATTGGTGTTTTAGTGTTTCCTGCCCTTCGTTAGATGTCTGTATATTACCTATTTCCAAGTTCTTATCCGAGGTCAAAGATGTCTGTTTAATTCGTTCGTAGTCGTCGGCGTCGTTGTCAATTTGATTCATGCACATGCTGGAATTTGGAACGTCATTAATCGATAGCGGTTTTGGATGGAGTATTCCATCAGTACCGCAGATCGATCCTGTTGTGTTCAACAAGGTGTCTCCAACGTCTATCTCAGTCGCGACACTGTCAGGTTGATGAGTCGTAGGTGAAGAACTCTTATTCGGGGTAGAAAAACCACTTGTTTTTAGACTTTTTTTTTTCCGTGCAGAAATTGGCGAGAACTTTTTTGCATCACTTAAATTCACCTTTTTATAGGTTTCGATAATTTTCTGGTATTGGCCTATATCCATTTTTAATCGAAAATTTTCGCTATTTAAATTGTCGATCTCTAGATGAGCACTTTCCAATTCCATTGTTAGCTTTTTTATATCATCTTTAAGGCTTGAATATTCGCTTTCATTTAGTGAAGCATTCGGTAAGCTCAACATTGTGGCGTCTAGTAACGTAGAGCTAGTGCTTAAATTATTATTTAAAATATTGTCCACTGACCTTGCTCTCGATATTTTACGGACAGTAATATTTTCATTTCCAAAATTGTCCATAATGACAATAAAGATTTAAAGGTAAAATTCAAATAATATTTTACTCTTTTTTTTTTGTTGAAATATTATTATAGATAACTAGCTGTCCGCGGTTTCGCTCCCGTCAATTGGCTACGTACCTACCCATCTACCCTACATACATGATTGTTGAAAACGTTTACGCAGCGCACGCAACGGAAGCTCTCAAAAAGGAATAATTTTGCCCGTTTTTGCAGCATTTTTCAGTTTTCAGTATCTGAGATTAGCGCGTTCAAAAAAACAAACTCTTCAGCTTTATAATATTAGTATAGATTAGTTGGTAGCAGGAACGCATTTATGATAGAACTACATTTGGACTATAATAAGAACATTGTATTTTTTTTGTTAAGCTGTGGTGGCCCAGTGCAGTGGTAACGGCCGCGACTTAAGTTTTGTAGGTTCAAACCCAGGCAGGCGCTTTACTTTGTGTAAATTATTTCATCATCACTGCTCTAAAAACGGTAGAATCAAAAGTTCTAGGCATGTCCTAGAACCAATAATTCGAAGAAATGTCACATGCACCAACCCGCACTGGGCCCGCGTGGTGGATTCCCTCAAGCCCATTCCCTCTCTCACAGAGAGGATGCCTGTGTCCCAGCAGTGGGACATTAAAAGGCTGATGATGATGATTTATTTATTTAAGTACACACAAAACACTTAACAGAGGAAAAGAAATACAGATAGAAGAGCACAAAGGTACTGCTTATTTCTATAGAAATTTCTTCCAGCAGACCTGCGACAAGAAAGTTGAATGATAGACGAAGACAAAAAAACCTTCCTGTATGTTGAGATAGCTTACTTTTTAATATTCTACCGCCTTATAAATGTTGGTGCAACTCTGCCCAAACCTAATACAGGCGTGATGTTATGTTTAAGTCGAATTCAGATTACCAGCATGTTTAGGTCAGGAGGTCACTTATGATAGCTTCTGATAGTTTCGCTGATGTAGGCAAATTAAATTAAACTTGTGACTACCTACTCGCCGTAACTCGCCGACGGAAATACCACGTACAACTTCATCAAAATAATTAGACAATCTTAAGGATCGTAGCAGGGTAGGCAGAAACTACAGAGCGCCACCGCGTTCTGTAGTTTCTGCCTAAAAAAGTCTTAACCCTGCGAGTGTCACTGGCTACAATAAAATTGGATAATAAAAAAAGGGGAATTTTTAACTGCACCTCTATTTAGAAATTTAAGCAAACAAAATATCTCCACTAATAACCTACTGCAAAACAATATTACTCACCGTAAAACAAAAATACTGATTTGCACACAAATTATTCAATTAAATAGGGGAATTTTTAACTGCACCTTTATTTAGAAATTTAAGCAAACAAAATATCTCCACTAATAACCTACTGCAAAACAATATTACTCACCGTAAAACAAAAATACTGATTTGCACACAAATTATTCAATTAAATATAAAATAAATGTGAATTAGTCCAAGAGCGAGCGAAGCGAGCTCGGGAGCTTAGGGCACCCCGGTTACTTTAGACCCTGCAGACAGAAATAGGAGCCCTGCGCAGCGGGGCTCTGTCGACTTTCCCCCCCCTCCCTTAAAACTTAAATATTTTGTTGCACTCGAAGAATTATTAGATTTACTTTTAGTTAACAGATAGTTATTCAGTAAAACAGTTAAGCTTTAAAGATCTAGCAGTATAGTATAATTCATTTATTTGATGAGCAAATTTAGTGTGCAATTCAGTATTTTTGGTAGTAATTTCGAATATTTTGATTGAAAAAAGGGGAATTACAGTTAAAGTATTAAATACCACCCAATTAAATATAAAATAAATGTGAATTAGTCCAAGAGCGAGCGAAGCGAGCTCGGGAGCTTAGGGCACCCCGACACGGATAGGTTAGGTTCGAAGGAGATGACGGGAGCTGAAGTGAGCGAGCAAAGCGAGCGAACTCAGCTCCCGTCATCTCCTTCATGTTAGGTTACTTTAGACCCTGCAGACAGAAATAGGAGCCCTGCGCAGCGGGGCTCCGTCGACTTTGTTTCGTTTCCCCCCCTCCCTTAAAACTTAAATATTTTGTTGCACTCGAAGAATTATTAGATTTACTTTTAGTTAACAGATAGTTATTCAGTAAAACAGTTAAGCTTTAAAGATCTAGCAGTATAGTATAATTCATTTATTTGATGAGCAAATTTAGTGTGCAATTCAGTATTTTTGGTAGTAATTTCGAATATTTTGATTGAAAAAAGGGGAATTACAGTTAAAGTATTAAATACCACCCATAAAAAAATGGCGGATTCTGGACGCCATTTTGGTGGGGAGAAAAAACAAATCTTCTTCCGAATCCGTCGTGTAGGGTATCAAAATAAAGGGTTTAAGAGGTGATTTCAAAAATATACACTTATGTTTAAATGTAACTAATTCAAAAAATAAAACTAAAAAGTTGAAAAAAGATAAAATAAAAACCGGCCAAGTGCGAGTCGGACTCGCGCACGAAGGGTTCCGTACTTGATAAATTGCGGTTTACGATTTATGACGTATTAAAAAAAACTACTTGCTAGATCTCGTTCAAACCAATTTTCGCTGGTAGTTTACATAGTAATGTACATCATATATTTTTTTTAGTTTTATCATTCTCTTATTTTAGAAGTTACAGGGGAGGGGACACGAATTTTACCACTTTGGCAGAGTCTCTCGCGCAAACTATTCAGTTTAGAAAAACATGATATTAGAAACCTCAATATCATTTTTGAAGACCTATCCATAGATACCCCACACGTATGGGTCTGATGAAAAAAAATATTTTTCGTTTTAGTTTCAAGTATGGGAACCCCCAAAATTTATTGTTTTATTTTTATTTTTGTGTGAAAATCTTAATGCGGTTCACAGAATACATCTACTTACCAAGTTTCAACAGCATAGTTCTTATAGTTTCGGAATAAAGTGGCTGTGACATACGGACGGACAGACAGACAGACAGACAGACAGACAGACATGACGAATCTATAAGGGTTCCGTGTTTTGCCATTTGGCTACGGAACCCTAAAAAGACCCGACTGCTTAGCAATCGGAGGATACATCTGGTTTTGGTCAACCAGCTCGCAAATACTTAAACTCCGACTGCACAGCATGCTTTTTTTTTTGTTTACTTCTTTTTAGGCAGTCTTTAGATTTTTTTAATTTACTTTTTTTAAATTATAAATCCGTGCCTGCTGAAAAGGGCCCACAAATTTAAAGGAAGGAAGTGGCAATCCTCACGAGATGAGTGCGATAGATGCCTATTAATATACACATATTTAATGCCCTGACATCACCTCAGGACACTACTTAAACATCGGCGTACTGTGAATCATTCTAGCAATAAAAAAAGTTAACTATAGGTACCTATCCGATTCTATAGCAGACCATAAAAGGAATTGTTTTGATAGCCAGTTGAATCACTTTAAAAACAAGGCGCCATGCGCGGGCGCCTATGACCCTTATATCTATTCTGAGAACTTGAATTATCCTCTATAAAAGTAATTGTCCAATTTCCCAGCAGTGGGTGAGATAGTGCTCAAGCGCAAGCCTATCTACAATAAAAAAAAACCGGTCAAGTGCGAGTCAGACTCGCGCACGAAGGGTTCCGTACTTGGTAAATTGCGGTTTAAGATTTATGACGTATTAAAAAAGAACTACTTACTAGATCTCGTTAAAACCAATTTTCGGTGGCAGTTTACATGGTAATGTACATAAATAGTTTTTTTAGTTTTATTATTCTCTTATTTTAGAAGTTACACACATTTTACCACTTTGGAAGTGTCTCTCGCGCAAACTATTCAGTTTAGAAAGAAATGATATTAGAAACCTTAATATCATTTATAAAGAGTTTTAGAGTTTAGTTTTTGTTTCAATTATGGGAACCCCCAAAATTTTTTGTTTTTGTTTATTTTCTGTGTAAATCTTAATGCGGTTCACAGAATACATCTACTTACCAAGTTTCAACATCATAGTTCTTATAGTTTCGGAAAAAAGTGGCTGTGACATACGGACGGACAGACAGACAGACATGACGAATCTGTTCCGTTTTTTGCCATTTGGCTACGGAACACTAAAAAAGTGGGTATACGCGATGGGTAACTATCGAATTTGTAACGGGAGATTCAATAAAACAATTAAATTGTGTTATAATTTGTATTTATCGATATATAAACTGACAACAATATAAAATAATGCGCTTAGTTATACTATGCTAATTTATCATTATATATTTTATATAAAATGAAGGATAACCAAATATTATAGGTACATAGGTATACCTACTTTAATTATTTTCTAATAAATTATATAGTAGGTAGAGCAAGTTTCAGATGCTGAATGTCTGACGCGACCTTTCGTTGCCTCGCACTTATTGGTAAAATATAATAAAGAAAAAAGTAATAAAAGCGTATCACAGCGTCGTTTCTACTTTGGGAGAATCGTTGGGCAGCTTTTAGACTAGCGAAGTTGAGTAAGAGCTGACAGCCTGAGTTCAAACGTTGTGCACTGTCGAGTTCACTACGATAGACATATGACATTATAAAACGAAGTGTAAGTATATAATTACCGAATGCTAAACTTAAAGCGGTCGTTATGACGCACGTAACCGTCAGACATTCAGCGGCTGAGTTGCATATTGCATACAATATATTTTATCGTGTAATCGGCACGGGAGCACAGAATAAATATACAAACAGTATGGCAAGTAGAGCAAGCCGCTCCGTCGATGCGCATGTTTGTGTAAGTGTCCGTTTCGAGCGTTTGTAGGTAGTTTCCATACTGTTTGCATAATTTTACTGTGACGGGAGCTAGATCGTCAAACAGCAGCTGGCGACTTACATATTAGTCCTTACACCTACGAATATACGTTATTTTGGCATGTGTTGCTTATTTGACGACCGAGACTCTTCACTCGAACATGCCTTATCTAAATAAAAAAGATAGTTTGCCTCAAATTCCATACTAAGTTTGGTTGTTAGGCAGATACGTTACACCAGCGATACTCAAAGTATCTGTGCAATCCCATAATTATAGTATTGCAGACCGCACAGAGAAACTCAGCTTTGCAAGCTGTGGCGATTGAGTACCACTTGATTACAGTCTAATTAAAAATAAAATATATAAGTAAGGTTTTGATAAGGCCTTATGTTGATTGTGGCATGACCGGTCTTGTCCCCAAAGCAGAGATAAATAGTCTTAACACCTACTTCCAGTTGAAAGTTTGGGCAAGACTATAATAATAATATTTAATAATTGTCTTACGTTCATTATAAGGATTATTTTGAACGTAACAATTATATCGTCATGTCATTCCTTTAATTCCCGGCCATGCTAACCAAATTGTTATACAAAAATCATGACCTTGCAAAATTTTTCACGCTACGGTGCCTCTTACATAAACAAAATTGTTTATATTTAGATAATTTATTTCTGGATATTTTTCTATCAAGGCTGATATTATTTATGCGTAAAAATATGATTATAAACGAAAGATATTTAAGTCCATCTAGAAGATATTTAAGTCCATCTAGTTCGAAGTTCTAAAATTGAACTATAACCCGTTACAACAGTTGTTTTTGGCTCCAAAGGACATTTCTAAGCCTGATTGTACACCTAAAGACGAGCTGAATTTTTCAGCTTCACTTAACTATAGCTGCAATATTCATAAAAAAACACCTTTCCTTCATTTATTTAAGACGTACGGCAATGTTTTATCAATATAGCAGTTACCTGTTCAGTCGCGGAAAGAACATTAATAGGCAGTACATAACAATAAAATACCAAAATTATATTGTAAACAACATTTATTCGACTCTAATAAATATACAAATAACAGATTTTTACAGGCATTAGACTATTTAAATAATTTTTTAAACTTAACATTCTTTCCACGACTGTACATGAGTCTTACAAATAACTTAAAACTATTTTGGGTTTCACTGTACACAGTGTTGGGTTATTCCATGTAGTGTTGTACACTCGAAAATTCCCAACCACTTTAAATTTCATTTGTCCCGTCAAACACATAGAGGGCAAATCCGTATAGTTATGACTTCATATAGTTTTGCCCGGAAAATTCCCACCATTGTGTACCGCGGACCGTATTTCCCGTTTCGGCAACATATCTTCTCTCCCCTCAGTTATATTTACAAATGAGAGTGAAGACTAAATCCTCGCGGACCTGAGCTTAGACAGTTCAAAATAAAACTTGAATCGTCCAGAACATTGCCTTATTCAAGGCAATCTAGAATTGCCCTTTCATACTAATAGTACGCGAGTATAATAATTGTTTTTACAGTTACGCTCGGAAAAACCTGAAGCATTCAATTGCATGGTTACAATTAAGGTCAGATTGATGTAACTGTCAGTCTTAACACAGGTTACTATACGTTTTATGGCAATATATAATTTAAATAGCAACCAATATTTTGTACTCAAGTTTAGTTTTGAATAGCCTAAGCCGCTATCGATAGCAAGCAAGGAAATAATGTTCAGATCTATTTGTTGAAACTAATAATTAACAACATTTTCTATGACAAATGACCATTGTCGGGTCACGACGGGGAATTGTAACTAAGCGCTCGTTGAGTTGTCCAGATAGGTAGGTGCGGGTCAGCTGGCGCGGGATAGGCTGCCGGGCGCTAGCTGTCACGTGCTCGCTGCTCCCTGCGCGCGCCTAGCAGCAGCCTGTCAGCGCACTGCTGCTCTCCGCGCGCAGCCTGCTCAGGGCCTCGAACACGCTCTCACTGTCACTGTCGTACATCTGTGGGAGATAACCATACATTAATATATGAGCTACAGGACGCCGAAGTCCGGACGACGGTGACGATTACACACCAGACAGCTCGCGATAAACACACACACGCACACACAACTTATCCCTATAAACTACGTGCACTGTTTCAAATTATGTTTTATAACTCGCTCATTTAAATTGTAAGGTTACAGGAAGAAAATCTGCCAACAGTTGGAACGTGGCGTTATAAATAAATTGAAGCCTATTTATTCCCTCATTTGCTATAACTGCGTATTACCTTCAGACTACCTACAGTTTGACAATAATTTGCAATGGATGTAAATAAAAACATTGTTTTATCATGTTCTCATGACTGATTATAACAATATTGCGTTCAATTGCAAAACAAAGGCAAAAAAAACCTAAAAGTTGGGGTTTTCCAACACAAGGTTTATAAGCATTTATCTACTGGTATTTACTATCTACTACACAAAGATAATCTATCAATAAATCTGCAAAGATTAAAGGGGTTAGTGGGCTTCCCCAAGATACTATCGAAAATGTATAAGGGTTGTGACTTACATCATCATCTGAGTCGGAGTCTGAATCGCTGTCGTCAGCCATGTTAGCAAAGGCTCGTGCTGCAGCGGTCCTCCTGGCTAGTCTACGTGGTGTCCGGTTGGCGTAGTCACGCGCATTGCTGGCCACCCCCGGGCATCTCACGCGCAGGTACTCCACCAGGCGGGCATCACCACGCCTGGCAGCAATGTGCAGAGCTGTCCAACCCGCTAGGTTTTCCTGTTGACAAGAGAAAAAAGGCATCAGTAATGCTATAAACGGGTCTGAAAAGGGAAGAGATATTGAATAGTATTTTTAATTAATTACAAATGTTTACAACTTATTTCAGGCACTCAGCAAAAACAACAAGGATGTCGCATTGAGCCTTTATCGGTACAGGGTAAATCCTGCTCCGAGAGCCCGCAGCTACAACAAGTGTGCACACGCTCCAACTAATCCCTCGTAGTATTTGTAAATAGTCGCTCATTGTTTGCTCAGCACAAATGGGTGCACAAACACAAAAAACCCCGACGCAAGAGATATGGCACTATCAGCAGATTAACACGAACGGCATGGCTCTGGGTTTTCCACTGCCGCGTCGAGGAGACATGCAGTGACTAAGGAGTTTGCTTCAACTCAAACTATTTACTGTTAGCAAGGGTGTGTCTGCTTTATTTCTTTCAACTAGCCCAGTTTGTCGTTGTATGTAGGTAAATAGGTTTGTGGTATTGATATGCTAATACTTGAGCAATTTTATATGTTTAAGTTCACATAACCGCATTGCGAAAGCCGAATCCGTAAAGGAATGTTTTTAGTGAACATTTTCAAGCCGATTGTAGAGAATTTATAGCTGCTTGAAGCATTGTTACTCAAAACAAAACAACGCAAATGTTGCCAAACATCCTTTATCGAGATAAATCTCGCATCTTCCACTGAATCTGTACCAGGCTGATTCATATATGTTATTTCTGTCATCTATTTTTGGCGTTCCCGCTATTTAGGCTAGCTAGATGAGTGTTTTGGCCGACTCACTCACTAGTGTATTCCCCCCTTCATTAGTTTAAATAACTTTTTCCCGTCATTATGAATAAGTATTGTAACCGCGAATAATTGCTAAAACGGTTTGCCCCATGATCGAGTTATTTACGTTCCTGAGCAGCTGCGTGTACCTAGCTTGTGTTCGGGCCAGTCCGAGACTTATATTACTGACTCATTTTGTGGTTACAATTCTAGCTGTTCGTAGTAATTGCCTGAGGAATCACGGTTCACTTTTCCTTTACCTAGCCTTCTTGGGTATTTGGACGAACAAAACCCCAAAACTTAAGGAAATTTTCTGTTTTTATAAGGATGACCCTGTTAAAAGTTTATGAAGACATGTTGCGGAATGTGAACGTACCGTTAAATTGATATTCGCACCGTAGTAGACGAGGGCATGGAGGGCTTCCAGGTGTCCTGCTGATGCTGCTAGGTGCACGCACGCTTGTCCTGTAACAAACAACAATACATTGTTAATATTATAATGAATAGCACCACTGATTCCTCATAATATCAATAGTATCAGGAACTCCTATTTAATATGATGTACCGACTTATTCCAGTTTGTACTTAGGACAATTCAAAAATTGTTATAAGGTCATCTTCGTGCGTAGGTACGTAACGCTGCAGATAATAATTAATATAAAAATGATATTGATTTCCAACTAATCGGTCGAACGATAAATCATACATAATCTAAGTAAATAATTGTTGGGAATTAGTTGCACGGTACTATCGAGTGCCGCAGTGCGTAAGTACGAGGACCTACGTAGTACTAATCTGTCCACATAATCGAAGCCTAACAGTATGCAGTTACAAAGCTATCTAACAGAAAAGCATCTTTCAAAACCACTTACATTTGATAAATATGTTCAAGATTATGTAGTGAATAGATATGTGGGTTTTACCAAAACGAAAAATTTCTACGGAAAAAAAAAAATTATCTGTTGTTTTGGTTTCTTTAAACTGAACCCAATTATAAAGAATGCCTCTGTTTCACACAAATCAGTAAAACATTGAGATGATATTAAACTTAGATAACCTTTAACAATATAAGACGTCATAAAAACATCCTATATACTTAATCAAACTGGTTTTATTTATATGTATTTTATAAACAAAAATGGCGTCATAGACTACTGTAAAAAACAAAACATTTTAAAATGTAGGTAAATAATTTCTGAAAATACGCCTATAACGTATTCTGAAAACCATGAATAACAAACAAACGTATCATAAAGTCAAATAAAGACCACAACAGAGCCGAACGGAATCCGACCAGTTTATGTTAGGCACGCTTCATTCAATAAATTCATATTTCGTTGAGATTGATATGCAAATAGTCGCAGCCTGCACAGTGTGCAAAAACTGAGAACATTGTTTATAGAAATTGGACGGCTCACGTCCAGCGAGCTCGCGCCTCTGGAACCGATCCAAATGTATTTAAAACGACTCGGAAATAGATCGCTCGCTAAAATGGCCGAGCTGTTTTTAAAGCTCAAGAATTTAGGTGAGCTTAATATAATCCTTTCTGGTTCTGTGGGACGATTCGATAGCGATCTTATCTGCCATTTCATGCGCAGCCTGTAGTAGCGAAAGGAGAATCTGTTGAAAAGATTTTGTAAGAGCAAAACTTTGAAGGCGACGATTGTCCGACGAATATTTGCAAACGTAACTAATCAAACACGAGGGGCCTCTCCACTGCCTAGCACCGGCTTGACGTGAATTAGAAAGATGTGCCAAAATAAACACCTCGGTTTAACGTAACTGCTAACTATTTTTAAGTAAGTATTTGCAATAATACTTAGCTCTGCATGTTTTTGAAAATCACAAAGTCATACACAGTTCACGTTTAAGAGCAAAGTGCAACTGGAAATTCCTAGACACTGAACGATGAAGTTTAGATTTAAATTAGGTATAAGCTGATTGTTTCATTAATGTTATTCACCGTACACCTGCGCAGTCACGCTGGTCATCATTTCCTATCCAATTGCGCATAAATTCGTTAATTTACGACGATATTCTGTTAAAACTAGTTTTTAACTAATAAAATAAGGAACGTAGATTGTAGTGACAGGAAAAATATAATTGACATATAACAACGGTTGCTAAGTATTGAGATGACAAAGTAAAGGTTTATAAAAATATAAAGAGGTATTAATAAACAAGGTTTCATTCTACTCTTCTTAACATCCTCCCTTTTTTTTAACCCTTACGCTATCAAACCAATCTGCATTGTAATTGATACAATTCGTGGCTTGTGCAACGCTTTGGTCAGCAGATCCGCTAGTTGAAATTCGCTAGGAACATATTCCACACATATTTCTTCATCAGCTACAAGTTCTCTAACATAAAAATGTCTTATCGCAATATGCTTGGTTCTTCTGTGTAGCTCTGGGTTATGTGATATCTTTATGGCTGCATCATTGTCAACTTTCAATTTGGGTATCTCCTTCAAGTTTGATATTTCACCAAAGAGTCTTTTGATCCAGACAATCTCTCGGGCAGCTTCACTAGCAGCAACCAATTCGGCTTCGGTACTAGATATTGCTACACATGTTTGTCGTCGACTTGTCCAAGATATAGCTCCTCCAGAGTATAAGCATAATATACCGGATGTTGATCGTCCAGTAGTTTTATCTCCACCGTGATCAGAATCGCTGTAACATTCCAGAATTCCAGCTTTCCAACTCCTCTTAAAAATTATTCCAAGATCCAAAGTTCCTTTGATATACCTTAGGATACGTTTAAGCTTTTGAATATCTTCTTTGGAAGGATCCTCTAAAGTTCGGGATATAACGCTTACAGCGTATGCTAAATCAGGTCTTGTTCCAACAGTCAGGTATGCAAGTGCACCCACCGCTTCTCTATACGGAAATGAAGTAGGTTCTACCAACTCTTTATCCAGTTCTGGCAGTCCATCTTTCTGTATAGGAGTGGTGACAGGTTTGCAATCACTCATACCAAAGCGGTCTAACACTTTTTGAGCGTAGTTCTTCTGTGATACTTTTATATTGCCATTCTGCTCCTTTATTTCTAAACCAAGAAAATATGTTGCATCTTTTATAGTTATTTTAAATCTCCTTTTTAACTCTCTAATGAACTTTTCAGAATCATCTTGATTTGTTGCAGCTACAAGACCGTCATCTACGTAGAGCGCAATAATGATTTTGTTATTGCCACGGTTTCGGATAAATAGGCAGGGGTCTGTATCACATTGGTTAAATCCAATTGTTTTTAAATAATCCACCATACATTTATTCCAACACCGGGGTGATTGTTTTAGACCATATAGACTTCTCTTGAGTCTACACACCTTATTCGATCCATCGCAATAGCCATCAGGCTGATTCATATAGATTTCTTCATTCAATGAACCATACAGGAATGCGGTTGATACATCAAACTGTGTGAGTTTTAAGCCTTCATTTGCAGCAACGCTTAGGACAGATCTTATCGTTGTCATCTTAGCAACTGGACTGAAAGTCTCATCATAGTCAATGCCCTTTTTCTGTGTATATCCTCTAGCAACTAGCCTTGCCTTGAATTTTTCTAGTGAGCCATCTGCATTGGTTTTAATTTTATATATCCATTTACATGATATAGGCTTTCTGTCTCTTGGAAGATCAACCAGTATCCAGGTTTTGTTTTCCTTTAAAGACTTCACCTCACTATCCATTGCTTTGACCCACTGATCTTTATGCGAACTAGTAATTGCTTCTTTGTAGGTGTTGGGTTCATTGATCCCTTTAAAAACATCAGCTAACATGACATAATCTTCAAATCGAGTAGGCGGTCGTATCTGACTTCTATCTCGTAGAGTCATTCTATTAGTTATCTCAGCTATATTATCTGAGTGTTCTGGTGCCTCATCATCAATAACATCATCTAGGGCATCTTCATAAGGAGGTGATCCTGGCAGTGATGCTTCTAGTGATCGTTGAAATGGTTCAGTAGGGTTATCTTGGCTGCTTTCTACTTCCTGACTAACAACTGGATCCGACGATGTGGAAGGCATAGTCGAGCTAGGCTCATCAGGGCTACTTGAAGTGCGATCTGAGCTGCTTTCGGTACGATCATCCTCCCTTGCATTACACATCGGTGGTGTTGAAAGTGGAAAATAGATTTTTACCGAGGGTTTTTCTTCTGAATCCTCGGTAAGGCCAATAGGCGTCAGTACTGACTCATTAAATGTAACATCTCTTGATCTTATGAGTTTACCATTGTTATTCAGTAAGCGATAGCCTTCGTCACCGTCATATCCGATGAGAATACATTTCTCGGCCTTTTTGGATAGCTTTGTTCTCTTTTGTTGAGGAACATGAGCATAACATTCACATCCAATTATTTTAAGGTGACTGATTGTTGGCTTCTTCTTATACCACAACTCAAATGGCGATTTACCATTTTCTAAAGTTGGACCAGTTCTGTTTAAGACGTATGCAGCGGTGTTAATCAATTCTGCCCACGTAGCAAGGGGTAACTCTTCATGAGCATGCATCAATGTGCGAGCTGCTTCGACTAAGGTTCGGTTTTCACGTTCACTGAGCCCATTTTGTTGTGGCGTGTATGGCATCGTGAGCCTTTGTCTTATTCCAGCTTCTTGTAAAATGCACTTGACGTTCTCATTATTAAATTCGCCTCCATTGTCGCTAAGAAATTCTTTAACAGTATGTCCAGCCACTTTACATTCTTGTAACATTTGTCGGAGCTTTAGGTGGACTTCCGATTTCTGTCGCATGAAATAAACGTGTCGGTATTTGCTGTAATCGTCTTTGAATAGAACGAAGTAGCGAAATTTGTTGAAGGAAGGGGGAAATGGACCGCATACATCAGCGTGTATAATTTCCCCAGGTACTTTAGCTCGTTCTCTCGTTCCAAATACATGTCTGTGTGTTTTACCATAAATACATCCAGTACATAATTCTGAATCCAGACGAACTTTAATACCGAGTTCCTTTTCAATTACTTCTTTAACGTGTTTCTTGTTCTGATGGACTAATCGTTCGTGGTAAAGTTGTAACAAATTATCTGTTGACAAGACGTTCAAATCTGGTATTGGCTTTGTAATAGTCTCTACATTAAGCTTATACAAGCCTCCATTCTTGACTCTTTTGCCAGTCAGTATTAACTGTTCAGCAACTTTCAGCAAGCAGTGATCCCTTTCAGACATGAAAACACTATTGTCTAGTCTGTCTTGAGCGGCCA